>JANEYF010002804.1:0-600000 GCA_029963845.1 Rhamnusium bicolor | reverse complement strand
AGATGTGAAAGATAAAAATTTTTATACTGAACGTAACACATGCAAATTTACAGAAAATTCTGAGGAAAGTATCAAGAAAAGAATATTGTTTTAAAAAGGAATCAAAAAGGTAGTATAAAAGTTTTTATTTTCAAAATTAAAAATATTTGACATAAAAAAATAATTTGTGACAACTAGTCAATTTTGAAATTTGGTGATTTTACTATATACAAAATTAAAGTAAGCAGAGAAAACAATGGATAGTTGGTTGTTATTGATAAAAAAAGGAGTTGGGTTAAGAAAAAATTTGGGAGAATCGGAAAAAATTAAAGAGAAGAGAGACGAATAAAATAAAGGTTAGGAGTAAAATATGGTAAATAGAAGCTTGTAAATTAAGATTCAAGCCAGAGAATTAAAATAAAGAAACAGTAAAAAGGTTTGTAAGTACTTACCAGTTATAAAAAATCCAGCTACACAAAACACAAAATTAAAGTAAATAACTATACAAGCATATCAGGAAATTGGAGCGGCCATATCCAAACATTAAAGCGTGGTAACAGCAGAGAAGAAAGACAGTTCGGCCAACCGCAAGGATAAAAATATAAGGTAAAATCTCGAGATTTTAAAATTTGGTGGGCTAATTTAAGTTAAGATTTGTAAATACATTTGTTAAAATTTTTTAAAAATATTTTATTAAAAACAAACTCTTTAATTGTTTCCTGAAAGTGTTTAGTTTTTTTTTTTGTGTACTGATTTTGTGAATTTAAATTTTGAAAATATCCTATAGAAAGAACAAAATTGAACCTGCATCCTGAGTGAGAGTAAAAGAAAATAAAAAGTAAGTAAAATTTTGTAAATTAAAAATCTGAGCTAGTTTGGGTATACAAGGGCATAAATAAAAATAAATACAAATTTAAAATAAAGGCGTCAATTTTCATAGATTTAAATAAAACACAAAATTTTCAATTCTATAACTGTTTAATAAAACAATTCAAAATTTTTACAAATTATATAAATAAATAAAAATACAATAAACCTTATTATCACAATAATATATATATATATATATATATATATATATATATATATATATATATATATATATATATATATATATATATATATATATATATATATATATATATATATATATTAAATTCGTTTTCCGGGTATACTCCCGCGTAGGTGATAGGCCCCGAGAGGGACCGTGGTTGTCTGAACGACGTTTAGGCAGAATCTCATCTGCCATCTTCAGGTTCTAACCGATAACTGCTTACTGCGGCTTCTGGTTACTCGAACTGAAAATTTTCAGTGTGTGGAGATAGATATTGATGTTTTATAGCGCTTTTTCTATTTAGTCCGTTTGAATTTAGGTAATATGCAAAACTACTGTCTCAATCACTCACTCATACTGCTACATCAGACAAAAAATTCTGTTGAGAATCAGCAGTGTGTAGGCGAATTGTAACCGATGCATGTTTCATGACTCCTAGGATTCGATGCATGCATCACTGTATGTATCAATGTCTCTCATCATCTTAAAAATACAGTTGCAAGGGAGAAATCTTTCAGATACACATTGTATCTGTGGATTGTTAGGATAAGTTTAGTATCAATCATCTCCAGATAATGCCAACTTGGTTGGCGAAACGCGCGTCGAGTGCAGTATATAATATTTTGGTGTTTTGTGGAAAACTATGTCAGTGTTGTTACATTTACTATTTATTACAATTTTATCTTGACCATAAATTTCATTCACATTAGGCAAGTAATTCCTGTATCTAATAGAATATCTACAAAGGATTCTCCCTATAGCTACATATTTGGTTTCCCCTCATTGTTAGAAATTATGATGTAAATTTCAAGCTACACTTTTACAAATAAACTATCCTAGCTTCGATGCGCAATGGTCTAAACCACGTCCTTTCAATGTAAAGCAGTTTGACTCGTCTCTGTCTCACACTAGCGATATTGCTTCTCCCTCTGTGCCGCCTAAGTGTCAAACTAGGTTTGTTGAGTAACAATTTATTTAGTGACAAACAGTCTTAGGATCAGTACGCTCTGAAGGAAACCCTGCATACTTTTTAATGGTTTATAGATGGGTACTGGTCCTTTATTGTTTTTCTGGAGCTATTTACACCCATCAATAATAAAATATGATTAATTTTGTCTGGAGGACCACCTATCGATGTATTTTGACTATCCTTATTGCGAACTGAATTTCCCTTCTAAAATTAACACTGGGCGCCTCATGAGGCACATAGTACCATGGCACAGGTTGTTCTTCTTGCTGATTAGTAAGTTAATGACAGATGACTATCATTCCTAGGTTAGAAACTTTAAAAATTGTGCTCCGAAACTAAAAAA
Source organism: Rhamnusium bicolor (assembly GCA_029963845.1). Classification (NCBI taxonomy): domain Eukaryota; kingdom Metazoa; phylum Arthropoda; class Insecta; order Coleoptera; family Cerambycidae; genus Rhamnusium; species Rhamnusium bicolor. The sequence goes on along the minus strand of JANEYF010002804.1, from coordinate 597,654 downwards.
ATATACACAATGATAACCGTCGAATTTATCCCCTTCTCACTAATCTGCAGTACATTGGTCACAGAATAAACAATTCTCTTTGAAGATGAAACGATGTTCATTACAACTTAAATCATGTGAACTTGGTCAAAATTTTCTTAATTTCAGATTGCTTTTAATTTTAAGAGAATTCATATATACCAGAAGACATGCAATTTGAACTTTTACATCATAAGCAGTAGCCTGTTGTGCCTTTTTTTGTGAGTATGATATAGTTTGTGGCCTCACTAAACATTTCCAAACACAGAAATCAGTTTTCTTCACTCACTTTAAAAATTAATCTTAAATCACAAAAGGCTTGTCGTATCACTGGTTGAACTTTTCTTGTGATTGTCTTAACAATTTCTCTAGTGTTTGATCCACAATCTAATATAAACTGCCATAGTATAATTTGCCCATAGTGATTAATTACTTGAAAAATAAGAACTGTTTACCTACTGGTCATCTAAATTTTGTCCAGACGTACTGCATCAGGAAAACTTAGCTAGACCGACGGATGGCAGTTAAATAAAAGTAAATGTACGCTTGTGTTAAGACCTGCAGAAGATCAGTAATACAAATTTACATTCTTTTGTGAATATATTTCTTTTGTATAATAATATTTGATTAATACATATTTTTAATGTTGACTAGAATACTGATACTACATTTAACAACAAAATGCATTTTTGCAGGAATTTGTTACATTGTTTTTCAGTCTTATGACCATTATCCGTGGCTTGAAATTAAATATATCACAAATTTCGCCCTAAAATAATTTGTTCAAATTAATTAAAAAATATGGAGTATTCAATCATTTTATATTATCGTTACTGGTGTCAGGAAATACCTCATCTAGCATACAAAACAATATTAAATATGATTCAAAGTAAATGTTTGGTGTGGAATTCTGACAGTCGTGAGAAAAAACCAAATTCCAGATTGAAGAAAAGGAATGTTTTGAGACCGGAAAATAGAAAATTTATCCGAATTGGCATGCTGTCAGTGTGTCTGCGTGTCTGTGTATCTCAGGTCATTTGTTGTGACCACATTTTCTCAAACACGTCTCAACATGGAAATCTGAAATTGTACACATAATATCTGTAACGTACAAGGACGAACCCTATTGAAATCAACAAAATTGGGGCACCAGGGAGGAAACGTCTTAAGGGGGCAAACATTTTTTGCGTCAAATTAAAAAATGTTTCTAATAAGGAAATAATAATAATAATAATAACAATAATAATAATTATAAGAGGTAGCCCTGGTCGTTAACCTGCGAAACCCTCGTAGACACGGAAGGAGGAACGATGGGATACCCCCAACCGTTAACGAGCGAAACCCCCGACAAATTGAAATGGGGAAACACCAGGGGCGTCCCAACCTACAACAGAGGGACGACCCATCAGAAATAGACCGTTGATCAATACAAGGAGTTAATGTGGTGGTACTACTATGCAGACATCATTAAGCACGCAGACGATACTGGAAAAGGGACTTTCACAACCTAGAGAGAAAGGAATTCCAATATCTTCCCCAGCATGAATTCCCACACTTTGGCAAACCAGAGAAGGTTCATTGACCGGCAGAAAAAAATCTCCATTAACAAGCTCAACGCTATTAGGGATGATGCCCACAGAACGGCTGCAAGGATGATGACCCACCAGAACCACAAAACGAAGAAGTGTTGGATGACACCCCTGAAGCAGCCATCACCTTAGAACCAAGGGAACAAGCTGCTGTAAGTGAAGAAATGGAAGGGCGAATAAGAAACAAGTTAGACGAGATTAGCGGCATGAACATTAAAGACCGCAAAAGGCTTAATAAGATAAGGCCGAACAGGAAAACCATGAACCAAATCAAGGAAAATCTGGTTTTCAACTTAACCGTACCGAAAATAACACTTAAGATTAACCGTTACTAAGAAAAAGGTTTAACATTACTTTTATTTACTCATTTACCTCATTATCTCATGTCTCATTTGTCTCGTTTGTCTTATTTATGTCATTTGTCTCATTTGTCTCATTCAGCTCATTCATCATATTTATCTCGTTTATCTCATTTCTCATTTTTAATTTATTTCTTTTATAATATTTTTTATTTATCTTATTTATTTTGTATATTTTCATTTTAATTATTTTATGTAAACATTTAAAGAAAACATTAACAAAAACATAGAAGTATGAATGTGGCTTCTTGGATTTGCGGTAAATACACTACGTCTGAGGTTCGATCACAGCTCGAGAATCTAGAATTTTTCTAAACCAGAAATTAATCCTAGCATACTCGGTTACTGAGTGTGTCCATTGTGTCTAAATGTGTAGGCCTCTCCCTTAAAAGTACCTTGAGGTACCTTTAGGGATACAGGGTGTGGTAGCATCTGTGGTGTATAATTTTATAATTTTTTAAAATAAATAAAATAAATGGAATAGTTATTTACGTAACAAGACCGGATAGTGATTAATTATTAGGCGAAGCAGGTGTGTCCAGTAAAGACACTTTACGGGATTGTTCCATACAAAAATTTTTCTGCAACCGTTTTTGCCATTCTTAAAACACTTTTTAACTTGAAATCTATTGTAAACAAAATTTCTTAATTCAAGTATTGATTATATTGTTGTCAATAACATTTTCAAATTTCTTCATGTCAAATTGAACATGACGACGAGAAAGTACTATCGAGGAGCACCTAGCCGCGACAGACTTTTTAATTTATTGTGAAAAAAATAATAGTTTACAAATATTTTACAAATTTGGGAGGATGGTCATTATTTTCAGTAACAAATTTTTTTCGAGAAACTCTTTCATTTAGTCTTCATACTTATGCCATTAATTTTTACTTGGACTGTATGCTCTAATACTAACTATAACATAGGGTAAATTTGCTCAGCTGTCATTGGAATCAATATAAGTTAAACCCTCAATTTTATTACAAATAATTGAGAGTTATACTGCCGTGCTAGGGCTAATGGGCGTATCTGACATTGTATCGAAATTCGGTTTATGGGATTTTTACATAGGCAAGCATGTATTTGACTTTATTACTAAAGTAAAAGCGCGTATCTGTATTCTAAATTACCTAAAAATCTTTTTAAAATAACGGATATCTCCACCGCATAGTAATATTGCAAAGCCAAATGGTCGTGTCTAACATTTTCTTAGCCAAAAAAATCGAATATGCAGTGTATTACAGACAGATATAGGCCATATCAGTAATTTTTGGGCTAATATTCACTAAGTTAATTAATCTTATATGCATTAATATTAGCAGATACGACTAGGTGTATCACAAATAGTTGGCATATAGAAAAATACAAAACCTTAATTATCTCAAAACTATGTTTTTGCAGATACGCCCTTTAGCATAAGGACGGCAGTATACCACTTATTAAATAGCTGGAATGATTACTACAATATTTTTAACAGTTACAGAACAACTGATTCATCAGAACTGGGATAACCTGAGAACAGGATAGAGGAGATTCTTTATTTCTTTGATAGAAATTAAGGACAAGGTTAGAAGATCAATGGCTCTTCTGACTTTATCTTGCCAGCTTTTCTGTGTGGTTGGTCTTAGCCTTAAATTCGGACTTCGCAGTACAGCGACGAGACAGAAGAGAAATGAGCATCTTGTCGAAAATGTCACGCTCTCTATCATAAAACTTTTTGCTAGTTCCTGAATTATATACATGAAATTGCAAAATGGCTGTCATCTTTGGTGACTCATATGCTACTAAGCATACTATCCATAAACATTTGTACCAGAAATTCAGTGGAGATTATTAGCATTACCAGTACGGTAATGTAGTCGATTAATACACGTTATATGGTAAACGTGACTAGTCACTGTTTATCGTGCTCCTGGGTTCGATCCCCTGCTACGGCAGATAGCAATGTCGGGGGGTATGATTGTGTGTCTACGTATTTTTTATATTGTAACCTCTTTCCCTACAGCTATTTTAGAATTTGGGATAGTTTTCTAACTTATGTGGTGTGTTTTTATTATGCGTATATATAGCCGAGTAGATCAGAAAGCTTACTTACTTACTCAGTAGCGAGTATCGGATCAGTCAACTTGCCCTCTCTCCTGTTACTTATTCGCTACAGTTTTACTGGCATAGAATTTTTCCATTGGGCAGCCTATCATAATTGTTTTATGGTTAGAACAGTTTTACGTAATAAATAAATCAGGCTTTTATTTGGGTGGTCAGATTGACTGATTCGCTACTTTAACAGATAATAGCCACTGGCCAGTCATTCCCGGGACAGGTCAGATTGATGCTAGCCTCTTTATATGATCATCCTTGTACATAGATGTACTAGTTCTGGATATAATTGTGCCGTACTATGCTTGCTGTGGGCTATTTGTGTCAGAGTTTCAATAACTTAATATGGAATTGGGGGCTAGCGTTAATCAACTTCCCAAAAATACAACCCTTACTTATTTATTAGCAATGTTGAGCTACACGTCAAACTAAACTAAATAGTCCCAGTGAAACTGGGATAAAAAAGTAACTGGGGGCAAGTTAACTGACCCACAATGATCCATGGCTCGACTCCACCCTGGGAAATAATGAAAATTTATTTAAAATTTGTTTCCGATTTAGGTGAAGATGGACATGTGAAAGCTTTTAATGTAGTCCGGACTCAACAGTAAACTATTGGGCCTTGTCTCTTTTTGCCTAACAAAAAATCTCTATTTTTCAGGGGGTTTAGTATATGTTTACGAAAATATATTTTTTTTTGTTTAAGTTTATGCTAATAGGCATATACTGTCCATAAATACGTGTAAAAACTAATAACTTTCTTTTAAATAACTGTCAATCTCGAAGTTAGATACTTAAATGTGAACGTTCCTACATTCAAAATTTGCGAAAAAAATATTTATGCTGAATATTGTGATACAGTTCTACTTGGTGGCTTCATTTACTTACATCTCGTTGGAAACGTGACAGTTCATTTGTTGTATGATAATACATCATATATTTGGAACTACACATTATGCCATCAAATCAAAATTGAAGAAAAAATCGGATAAAACGATAAATTGTAATTAATTTTCATAATAGGCTTTAAAAAAGAGTATTTAGTGTCTAACATAGACCACCCATTGCATATAACAAGCAGTCGTGACTAATAGCACAAGATTACTGTAATAACCGTGTCATCATGAGAAAGAAAGTCCGCGGTGCATCGGTAACCCTTAATCATAATTGCAGACACCTTCGGTGTCCTAATGACAGAGGTTCACTTCTATCAACGTCTTGTTAGGATACAGTGGCGTCGAGCAATATCGTTTGCTCATTTAGAATATTAATATATTCTGTTTACACTGGCATGGCGTGGCGTTAAAATTAGATTGTTAAATCAATACATCCAAGTAAAATTTTTTATTGAACTTTCTTTGAGTATAAGCCGCTGTCCTAAAAATATTTGTAAAAAAGTTGTTAAAGTGCCAAATAATATGTTAGCTAGAGTTTAATTTTTTTTTTGAAAAAAAATGTTTTTATATTTAATTATTTCATTTTCAGCTTGATATTTTTCAGGTGACACATTTTTTTGATAGGCAAAAAAGATTTCTTTAAAAAAAGTAGCCTCTGACTAATTTTTTTGATGAGGAGGTTTATAAAAAGTTTTTTGAATAATGTCTAGAATAGTAGTTTAATACCTAAAAAAATGTGAAAAGGCATTACAAGATGCCACAAATAAATAATTATAGACAATAGCAAAATTTAAAGTAATAATATTTGTGTATTCTTACGGGAGCAGAGAAATATAATAAAACACGATTAAAAAAGAAATACCTATTACAGCCTGAGTAATTGTTTATTATTATTACTTGAGACTTATCGCAACGATATCAAGTTCCATTTACTTTTCTTTGTCAGAATACTGTACAAGAAATTAGTAGGTACCGTATAAGCAGCATATTGTATTGAATTTTTTCTCACAAATAAAGTATGATATTACTAGGAAATACTTTTTGCATTTTTTAAATCACATCTATAGACCAGACTTGAATCTAGCTTTTGTGAAGTTTTTATTACATACTATAATCCTCAGCGATGCTAATTAGTAATTGTTGTTTTGTTCGATGAATAGTTTGAAATTTATTTTTTTATTTCATCAAATTTTGCAATTATGCAACAGTAGTACAGTAATAAAGCTGTGGTATCGATTTATTAGCATCGTATGTAAGTGGTAAATCTCAGGAAAGACAAGACTATATTATCTAGGGTGCCTCAAGGCTCAATACTAGGTCCAATACTATTTTCAATTTGAAAATTTAATATGAAATCTCCACATCATTGTAAAATCCACGCCTACGTGGACGATATAACATATTTACTTTTTTATTTTGTGAACTATCCCCCAGCAAATGACCTTTAACAGTGAATTCTAAAATTATTCTATATCATTCATTATACTTTTCGTAAATAAAATTCATATCAACTCTTTAAAAGATAATTTAAACATTAATATAGAAGGAATAAAATTACCATTTGGAAATGCTGCAAAATACTACATATGTGGTCCGAAGTTTACCTGACAATCTTCGACACGTGATAGAGGGACTTAAAATAAGCCGAAAAGTTCCTATCAACTTACATCCTTAGGGGATTGCTAACAAAGATATAGGATGTTAAAGTTTTGTGAAAAACAGAATTTTTTTTTAATAACTCTAAAATTACGAAAGCTATCGGCTTGAAGTTTAAGAGGCGGTGATGATTTTTAAGTCTATATTGTTTCATAAAATCTTATCTTTGTACTGCCTCCAGTGGCGCCGCCAGAGGGTGGGGGGAGATGAATTTTTCGCCGAAACTATGTTACGCCACTGTTTTGTGTAGTTGATTTTGAGATTGTTCGATTCAGTGTTCAATTTGGAAGAAAGAAGGTATCTTTTAGTTTTTTCGTACAACGCTTACTTTTCGAGTAAAACGGCTATTTCTGCTTTATCTACTAAAACAGTAAAACCTTTCCTACATTAATGATAAAATTAATAATTCTAGTTGCCTTTGCTAAACAATGAAACAGTGTTGTCAGTCAATGTTTGACCTGTCAAAACTAGTGTTAATGTTGTGTACCAAGCTACAAGATGCCAAGATTGTTCAGCAATGAAGAGTATGCTGATAATCATTTTATTTATGGGTTTTGTGATGGAAATGCTCAACAGGCAGTTCGAGAATACCGAAGGAGGTATCCAAATAGGAGACGACCAAATGTTTAAGTTTTTACAGACACCCATCGCAATTTTTGCGAAAGGGGATTGCGAGATAACCGACAAAATAGAAATGAAGATCGAAGAAATATTGGAAGAAATGGAAACGGAAGAATTATTCTTAGAGCTTTTGGCAAAAATCCAAGTTTAAGTTCTCGCAGGGCAGCACAACAATTAGGAACATCCAAGTCTAAAGTGCTACGAGTATTACATCGAGACCACAGAAAAGCTTATCATTTATATCCCGTTCAAAATTTACATCCCGGTGATACAGAGAAGCGTTTAAATTTTTGTCGTTGGCTAATTAACTCTGTAAGAGTGAATCCCGAATTCTTAAGAAAAATATTATGGACCGATGAGGCGACGTTTACCAGAGCTGGAGTAGTGAATCACCATAATATGCATGTTTGGGCACACGTAAATCCTCACCAAACCCGCCTTCGATCATTTCAAAATGAATTTAGTGTAAATGTTTGGTTGGGTATTATTGGCAACAACATTTGTGGCCCACACTTCTTGCCGCCTAGGCTAAATGCAGAATTGTTTCGGGATTTCCTCACTCATGACCTTCTCGAAATAATGGGAGATGTTCCCCTTGATGTACGAAATGAAAGTTGGATACAGTTGGATGGAGCACCGGCGCATTTTGGACGGGTGGTGCGCGAATGGTTGGACGCTAATTATCCTGAGAGATGGATAGGTCATGTGGGAAACAATTATAACGCCCAGGAGAATATTGTAAGAGGTCCGGTGGCCTGGCCACCAAGATCACCTGACCTCACGCCTTTAGACTTTTATATGTGGGGTTATTTAAAAGAAAAAGTTTATGCTACACCGGTGACAACGCGAGATCAGCTACTTGAGCGTATCCAACAAGCTTGCAACGAGATGAGGGAAAATAATCATCAAGTAACCGCCGCTGTCAATTCCACAATTCAGAGGTGTCACAAATGTATTGAAGTGAATGGGCTCCAATTTGAGCACCTTCTTTAATTTCCTGTGTTTCACTGTTTGGTAATGAGTTTAATTTATGTTCTTAGTTTTTACATAAATTCTGTAATTTATGAAATAAATGATAAACTTTCAATAAAGTTTAGTCATGAAAATGCTTTTTACTATTTTACTCTAAAAGTAAACGTTGTACGAAAAAACTAAAAGATACCTTCTATCTTCCAAATTGAACACTGAATCGAACAGTCTCAAAATCAACTGCACAAAACAGTGGCGTAACATAGTTTCGGCGAAAAATTCATCTCCCCCACCCTCTGGCGGCGCCACTGGAGGCAATACAAAGATAAGATTTTATGAAACAATAGAGACTTAAAAATCATCACCGCCCTTAAAACTTCAAGTCGATAGCTTTCGTAATTTTAGAGTTATTAAAAAAATTGTTTGGATGTAAGTTGATAGAAACTTTTCGGCTTATTTTAAGTTCCTCTATCACGTGTCGAAGTTTGTCAGGTAAACTTCGGACCACCCTGTATATAGTAACCTTAGATTTAAAAAGCTTATTGCAAAAATGTTATAAAAAATGTGTTTGTCATTAAAACTTCGAATCGTACAATTTTAAATTTTAAATTAAAAAACCGCTGCTAATTACTTCGGGATCAGAACTTCCTCACCGTAGTAAAACTCGATGTGTGGTGGTTTTTAATAAAAGTAATTTTTGCCGTTTCAAAAAAAGTCACATTGATGGAATGTCACTAAAATTTTTTTAGACATTTCAAATTTTAAGAAGCGTCAATCAAAATTCAAGTTTTATGGTGTTGCCAAAATGTTTACAAAATTTATAGCTTTATTTAAACATTTGAACACCATATTATAATGGGTTTGTTTAACAGATCTGATTTATAATCTTTCATCACAAATAAATTTTTTTTGTAAAGTTAGAAATAGAAATATGGGGGGCCCGGTAGACCCCGTTTCAGGGGACCTATTTTGATCATCAACTGTAGTTGCTATCGCCACATACACATACAGACACACAGACAGAAAAAATTTTCTGTCTGAAATTTTGTGTATCGTCATTCGTCGAAATTCGTCCAGAAATGCAATAAAAATTTTCTAAATTTTTGTCATGAATACATCTTCCTCACTTTGGGGGCGAGGAAGTAAAATATGTTTGTGAAACTCTTGTTCCCTCAAATTTTAATTTATTGGGACTTATGTCCCATATCTTAAAATTAATTTGAGTGAAAAAAATTCAGAATTTTTAGATGAATCGGAAAATTCAGAAAACACGTCTTGCGGTTACTATATGTCAGAGAATGGAGAAGCTTTCGTATTTAAAGCTGAATCCATTATTTAAGTTTTTAGGTATCGCAGCGGTTATTACACAAGCACTCAAACGGGTAGTAGTAGCAGAGTTGATAAACGTAACTATAAGTTCAAATTCTTTGTCAGTAATCACTGCCTAACAAAAGGAAAAAAATCTGATTTGGTCAGTACATAACTTTCTTATACCAGTACGTATCATCCTGATCTAAAAAAAATCATTCTATTTAATTCTTCACTTACCTCAATTAAATTTTAATAGCGTACCTTAAAACGTTTCATTAAAATTTTTAAATAATTAATTATATCAGCGTCATTCTATACTGTCAGTAATAATTTATGTCATATTTTCTAATTTCTTGTTATTGACATTGACGTTTTTGTAACTGAATTAGCCGTTTTAAATGTCAAACTGTTAAATTTATCCTAACCCCATTTTATTAGATCAAATGTGTAAAAATTTTTAGTTTACATCAGCTTTATTTAAGTAATTAGTAAATATATTTCATTGGCTTGATATAGTGGACCTGATTTATAATCTTTCATCAAGAATATATTATTTGTAGTCAAATACAAAAATATTTGGTTCCCGTGAATCTCCTTTCAGCTGGCCAACTTTGCTCATCAACGAATTTATCATTATCTTTGGCCTTTAGAACAGTGTACGAAATTTGAATGCTTTATCTCAAAAACTGTGGATGCTATCGCAATACTACAGACATTCAGTTAGACTTTGTTCGATAAAGTTATGTTTTTTCATTATAATTCGTCGATATTCGTCCAGAAATGCAATAAAAAATTTTATTTTTTTTCCCGAAATTGTACCTTTTTTTCCTTCTTTCATTTATTGTGTCTCTTCTGGTGGTACCACATTCACCAAATATAATGTGTCACCCCAAATGTTGTTAACAATCTTAACTACCAAATTAGGGAAGTCTCCCATTAGTATTTTTTTTTATCGCGGATACGCACATACACACACGCACGCACGCACGCATACACGCACACACGCCCGCGCCCACTCGCACATGCGCATACGCGTACACGTGCATAGGCGCACATGCGCATACGCGCACACGCGCCCACGCGTCCAAGCGCACACGCGCACACGCACACGCACAGACACAAACACACACACGCACCGACAGACATTATTCGGAAAATAGTCAGAATGGATTCAGGTGGGTTCAAAACGTATAAATCAATCAAAATCTCGAGGTCGAAAAAAATCACGATTACTATACTTCCTTATATTAGATATAAGAAAGTAAAAAACATAGAACAAACAGTTTGAAACAAAAATTCTGAATTTTTTTTGTTACCAAATATTTGGATTTTGCAAATTTTATCACATATCCCATACGAATGGAACCTCACACTCTCTTTCAATTTTTGATTTCTTTATACTTTTTTCCGTCATTTTTTTTAAACAGACTTACACAGTAAATCTTATATAAATTAACTGAAACGGAGGTGATAAACACAAATCTTTGTTATATAATTTACTTTACTATTATTTTACATTGGTAAAGGGAACATTTTTTATTTTATCGATGAATTAATCGTTAGTTTTTATTGATAAGGATCCAACTACTATACTTTTCTTTTTTAGTTTATTATAAATATTTAAAGAACCAAACTTAGTATGATATTTAAAATAATTTTAACACTTTGCTACTATTTTAATGGTTATATTAATATCAAATCATAGTTATAATTAAAATTTGTGATCTACATAGTGACCAAGGTAAGTAGGTAGGTATTTTTGCTGTCAGAATGTCAAGTTATAAATTTTGTTTATAACAAGAATTAGCAACTAAAGATTTATATTATCAAGTCGTTGGTATAATAGCAAATTTAAATCTTGCTATGTTAGGTTTTTTTAAATATTTAGATGAACTAAAAATAAATGCCTATTTCCCTTCTATGTTTTACATGTATTTTCTAGAGTACATCGTATGCGGCTGCAATTTCATGGTGTTTGTGGTGATTGGAAGGAAATATATTTATTGTCTGTTGTGTATATTACTATAACATTTCATTGAGTACGTCCACAAATTACAGAAATTATCTCTTCTCTGGTAAACTTCGTCATCAGAATCGGCAGTATTTCGAACCTCTAGATACGATGCTATCGTATAATTTCATTAATGATTATAGATATTATTGACTGATAGATTTTACAGTAACTTTTTTGCTTAAGATAAGAAATGATCCGATGAAATGGGCATGATCCATAGGTAAATTTATAAAACATATACTTGTGTTCAGTGTTGTCAAATTGTTCTTTTGCACAAATTCTCTCTACATTAATTAAACTGTTTTATCCAGTTATACTTGCACACAGACGAATTGTTTCGATAATGTAAATAGTGTTCAATGTTGAATGAATTTTTCGCAAGGTTTTTTGGCACTTAAGAGCGGAATGCTTCTAGACTAATTTTTCGTTACCCCTTGAAAACCTTATTTGTGTAATATTTGTAACAACCGTAAAATGAGGTTCCATTTATAACTAAAATTGAACATACGTGGTTTATGCCATCAGTACCTATGTGCACTTTTAATTTCATTTAAATGCTCAAGAAGTTTTAGATGATTAATTTTTAGACTAGTTATATAATTGCAACTATTTGTCTATTTATTTTTGTATTATACCCACCAATAGTTGTTAGGAATAGTTTTGTGTATGTTATTTTTGTTTCCATAGGACTGCTATTTTCTTGTCATTTATCGCTTATTTCTTATTTGATGATATGATATGTATCATGGCTTAAAATCCTCTAATATTGTGCAACTGTAATCTTGAAAATTTTTGGGGATGGTCCACTGTATCATTCCCAGGAGAATTTCACTTTAATATCTTGTCCATGATTTCGTTTATGTTTCAAACTGCTTGTTCCATGTTTTTTTTTTGTTAGACAGTGATTACTGACAAAGAATCTGAACTTATAGTTACTTTTATCAACTCTGCTACTGCTACCCTTTTGGGTGCTTGTGTAATAACCGCTGCGATAGCTAAACACTTAAATAGTGGATTCGGCCTTAAACAGGAAAGCTTTTCCATTCAAAGTTCTGACATATAGTAACCGCAGGACGTGTTTTCTGAATTTTCCGAACCATCTACATATGTTTTTATATTTATACATTAGTATTATACATAAGTTATCGCCGTTATATTTAAATACAAAAGGTTCTTATACAGGTTGATGTAAGACCGGATGGAACCAAAGTTATAAGAGCAATTTTAGCAATAAAGCTAGACAGAATCCAGTATAAATGTTTTAAAAATGTAGGTAGTAGGCCTTAAACAACAAAAGACGCAACGTACGTTGGTACCATGCTTAAAGCCCACTCTAGAGATCTGAAGAAAATACACTGGTTTACAAATCTTTCGTTTCTCATGTGTGATTAGTGCTTTTTATGTAATTTTGTATATTGAATTCAAAAATGGGTTAAAAGGAGCTGTATCACCCACAGTTTTTACATATTATAATTATATTTCTATTAAATCTATAACTTTCCCAATATTTACAATACATAAAGTATCACCCCCACCCCATACCCATGCATGTTCTGTAGTGTTTGAACTATTGTACTGTTTGTGCTGTAACCAAAATGCATTCATTCTAGCCTAATTTCAATTGTGCATGTGAGCATAATATCTCAAAATTTCTTTACGACTGCAGTAGTTGAATTGTTTACACTGTAGGAGATGTTATATTTTTGCATAAAATATTGAAATAAACTTTATTCTAATTATTCAGAGCATTACATTTTGAAACAATTTCCTAAAATTATTTTTGCGTAGAAAAAAAGTTGATTAAAACCTTTAAATTTAAAATCACTGTTTCTGAAAAATGGAAGGTGGTGAAAAATTTTTATGAATATTTTCTTAAACTGCACGCCAAGAGCCAGAAGAAGCACCATTCATATGGAGAGTAATAGAAAGTTAGTCAAAATTTGTGATATTTATCAGCCAAAAAAGTTATTAAACAAAAATGCGGCTGTAATCATATTTATGACTTATTTGTCAACATGGCAACACAATATTTGATAGCTGCTTATTAGGCTAAACAAATTTATAGAGCTATAATAAACACCATTCTAATGTAGAGAAACAGAAAGCTGGCAAAAATTTCTTGGGTAGTGATGTTTATCATCCAAATATTTATTTATTTATTTATTTATTTATTTAATTATTTATTTAATGCATATCCAACAGGCAAAAGCCAAATTACAGGATACAGGAACTTGAATTAACGGTAACAGTAAAAACAAAAATGATAATAATAAAAAGAGCAATACAAAAATAAAATGAAAATGAAAAAGAAAGATGGTAATAAAAATGGTATAAACAAAAATAAGCACATACGCTTATACAAACATGTATGCACACATATACATACACATGCACATACATACACACATAAACCCATATACACACATATATACGCACATACATATATACGCACATACATATATACATACATACACCCATACATACATACATACCCACACATATACACATGTACAGATACATACACACATACATACATATATAAACACATATTATATATACAAATTATTATAATAGTAAATGACTAGCTGTAAACAATTTTTAGCTGCCTGATAGTACAAAACAATATATCAACCCTATCCTCCACGGTGCAATAATTAGAGATCATTTGATAAAGAGGAGATGCTTTTAGAATATTGGTATTATCTGTAGGAAGATTAAAAACATTGTTGTGCCGCGCTGAAATTCTGGGCACCCGTATATTGATATGACTTAGTATATCTGGACAGTCAAAAATATTATTAACAATTTTATATAAAAATATAATCAGATGTACAGATCTCCGTTTTGACAATTCTATGATGTCAAACCGTGTTAATAACAAATTATGAGAAAACCCTCTTGGCGGATATATGCCATCTAATATACATACTGCAGATTTCATAAATCGTCTTTGTATTCTTTCAAGCGTCGATACATGAGTAACATAGATTGGGTTCCAGACTATCGATGAATATTCTAATTTCGATCTAACGAAGGATGTATATAACAATCGAAGTGTAAACATATTAGAAAACCCTTTCGAGTTTCTAATGACAAAACCTAAACATTTAATTGCAGATGAAGTGGCAATTTCAATATGTTTTAAGAATGTTAGTTTAGGATCGAAAGTTACTCCAAGATCTTTTATATAATCAGGCCTATTAAGTGATGCACCGTCCAATTTATAATCAAAATAAACAGGAGTTTTTTTTCTTGTAAATGAGATAACATTACATTTGGAAGCATTTAGTGGTAAATTGTTATGTGTACACCACGAATTTTTTTTATTCAGTGCAACTTGCAATAGTTCACACTCTTCGTAAGAATCCGCTTCACACAGTAGCTTAAGATCACTTGCATAAATCAGATAATGTACACATAGGTCTGACATAATAGCACTGATAAACATGATAAAAAGGAGAGGTCCAAGGGTCGAACCTTGTGATACCCCAGATAACTGCAAAAACTTCTTCGACCTGTAACCACGGTATTGAACAAACTGATATCTGCTTTTCAAATATGAAGAGAAAAGCTGCAGAAGAGGGTTAGATAGTCCAAAAGTATTCAATTTGTTCAATAGAATTCCGTGGTCAAGTCGGTCGAATGCTTTAGTAAAATCGGTGTATATAACATCAACTTGGCTATGTCGGTCTAGTTTATTACTAATGAACTGGGACTTACACACAAGATTCGTAACAGTGGACCTTCCCTTCATGAAGCCATGCTATATGTTATCAAATAAAAAAAGCCGCTGCAACCATAATTTATGATTTAATTGACAATATGGAGACACAATATTTGACAGCTGCCTGTTACGCTAAAAACCATTAGTTATTGCTTACATGGAAATATGAAGTTAATTTTTAAAATATTGTGGATTTTGTATATTCACAGAGATAGTACGAGCACGTGTATTCACAGAGAGCTGATTTATTTCATTAAAGCTAAGTAAAAAATTGGTGGCTAATTCTGTGTGCATGTACAATGCCTACAGAAACAAGAATCTCTCAAAATGAGGCAAAAAATTTTTTTGTTAAAGGTGTACAGTACAATTTGCGCAAATACTAAAACACGATATCGGAAGAAATTGAAGTATTGATTAATAAAATAGAACTTCAATCAGAGGTAGTGAATCTGAAAGAACGTATCATTGAGATGGTTCAGCTACTCACTAATAAAGGTTTGTTGTTATTTAATAACAATAGTATTAATCCAGTAAATTCATCAATAGGAAGCAAAGAGACTTAAAGAAAAAATAATATATCTGACAATAAGAAGAGCAAGGAAAAAACAACAGAAAAGAATCATTAGTAAAAACAATAATCTAGTAAACTGATGTAGATAAAGGAGACCATACCCAAGAATATGAAAAATTTGCAGAATTGCAGTTTCCTAAAAGAAGAAATACTATACGTACTCGAGCTATTTATGGAAAAGCTGTGGATTTAAAGGAGTCGCTAAATATATTGATTATCATATACAGGGTGTCCACCTAATGCGTATTTGTTCCATAACTCTGTAACTGTTACAGATAGAAAAAAAATTAAAACAAAAATTTGCCAGCATTTACCATTGCATACTACCAAAATATATATAGTCATACAGCGTATTTCATTTTAGCTGGATAGTAGTCAACTTTGTTAAGTTAAATATAATACCCTAAATATTATTACATATTTGGTTAGTGAATGTCAAGAGCTTTTCAATGGACTACCATAACATGTAATTTCTCTGAGCAGTTCAGGAGTTATTTAAAATTATATAGAAATTTTGACGCATATACACCTTTACAAGAAACGTTGTATTCTTTTAATTTGAAATATTCTCAAATGTTTCAATGTGGTAGTGTATTACCACAGAAAAGAGCTTTCAAACCATGTATTCCGTTTTAGATTTATTTTATAGTATGTCTATAATTTTATGTCAAAGTTGAAGGTATAAAAACTTCAATAAGTTTGTTATTTCAAATTAAACACTCTGTATGTTATTTCATATTCGATTAGAGAATTATAAGAGCTTTCCGACGACCTACAATACTTGATATTTATTTTTAATGGTTTTGACGATATGATCATTTATGTCCAAATTTTGAGAAACAAAAAACAAAAGTTTTGATGAATTTTATGCAAATTTTAAATTCCCCCAATTCAGAAATAAGGAGAATTTACTGATTTTCTTAATTAGAAGTTTTTAAAATAAACATGAATTAATATATGTAGCTCGGTAGCGCTAGAGCGATAGGGCTAGAGCGTTAAGTGACAGACGTATAACTTTCAGCATTTCAAAAGCACTCACTTATTGGTGTCTTCTACCTGAATAAGTAGCGGCGTACATTCTAGATGCTAATAAAGCATTTTTATTGCAGTTAATGTAAAGCATATTTACTAATTCATTACCGAGAAAATTAATTTTTTTGATAATTATTCTAGTTTTATTAATGCATCGACATACGTACATACAATAAAAAAAACACAAAACTGATCATTTTCACAACTGTTACAATCAATTATTATTTCTGGTAGTCGCTTATCTTTTGTTTCCACGGTTGATTCGAAATTGAACTTACGATTTTTAAATATTGGGCGACTAAATAAGAAGATATCTTAAATTGTTGTTTTGTTCCTTAATAATTCAATAAGAACCTTGAAAATAGTTATGTTTTTTTTTAAGTTTATTTTGTTATTCCTGTTTCTCGTTAATTCCTCATAAGATTCATGGGGTGTCTACAAACGTACGTGCATAACTTAACACATGAACGCAGTTTCATGTACGCGCGTTCACGTGCGCCAGTGTGTAGACAACATTTGAGTTAAAATTCCATTGAACATGTCCTTTGTTGCTGCTTGAATACAATTAACTATATGTGAAGGTAATATGAATACCACGTACATAAACGGACGTACATGAACGTGCGGATATGTCTTAAGACATATACGTGTATCGGTAGGCATACCGGGTGACACAGGAGACATGTAACACCTCGTAGCATGTTTATTTAAATAGATATTATTTTGAAATTTGGTACACTTATATAATGCGTGATTGTCCTTTCTTAAGTACAAAAAATGTTTGTCCACCATTTACGGTTTCACTGGAAGTGACATCTACTCTGTTATTTTAAATGGCACCCTGTATATTTTTTTACCTATCTGATTCGTCTCTAGATTCTCTTTTCAACCATGTATCGGAACATGGCATTTGTTTTTAAAATGACAGTTAATATCAATTTTAGTTTGTTAAGTCTAGGTGGCCCAAATATGAACCTTGGCAGATATTGATGCGTAGTGTGCCGTGATATCGAAAGACCTCTGGCATGCAACTTTGTGCCTCATATTTTTTTGGGAATAACCAGTAGCTGAATAGACTAATAAGATCTAACTTATTTAAAAAAAATATCTTTAAACAACCCACGATATCTTTAAAACCAAGATAGGAACCCAATTTTTTTACTTCACCTAGTTAAAAAATACTTATTTATCTTTTATTTTTGTCCAATACAATTGCTGTGCCTATCATATTTTGCTTTCTTCATTAAAATTAGTATCGAATGTTATTGCATAGTAATGAATATTGTACTGCAACAAAAATATTTAGTAAGCAGGCGGTGGAAACAAAATAAAAGTAGGTAAAACGATTTTTTTAATAAATAAGAAACATCAGTAAAACACATTTGAACAAAATTGATGAAAAACCATTACACTATGTAATACATTTTTACAACGAATGAATGAAATTAAAATAAAATATTTACTGAAGTACTACATACAAAAAACATTTTTTTACTACAGTTGTTCAAAATGTTGTCCGTTATTATCTCTGCACAATCGCGTTTTTGTGACGATAGCCCTAAGCACGTTATCTAACTGTAATTCAGTAATCCCATCGATTGCTCTTCTGACTCTTATTTTCATGTCTTCTCTGTTTGTTGGTGGAGTCCTATAAACGTTTTCCTTGAGGTGGCCCCATACAAAAAAATCAAGCGGCGTAAGGTCTGGTGACCTTGCAGGCCATCGAACGGGCCCAGTTGCTCCCATCCAGTTTTCTCCAAACCTTTCATTTAAATAATTCACCACAACTCTGCTGTTATGTGGTGGAGCCCCATCCTGTTGAAAAATTATTGGGTTAACATTAGGTGGCAGTTCTTCCAAAAAATCTTGTATCTGGTTTTGCAAAAAATCCTAAATATCTTTCTCCATTTAATGGCCCATTAAAAATTATTGGCCCATAATTCTTCTGCCAATTACTCCTAACCATACATTAAAACTAAATCGTTCCTGATATACACTTTCTCTCATATTTCTGAGATTTTCTTGTGCCCAATAACGGGTGTTGTTACGATTGAATAATCCCAAATTAGTGAACCTGGACTCGTCGGAAAATAAAATTTGTTCATGAAAATTATTATCCAAATTGTGTCTGTTCAGAAACCAATTGCAATAGTTCAATCTTCTTTGAAAATCATTTTCGTATAAATGCTGGCGTATTTGGTACTTGTATGATATAAATTTATGTTTTTTCAAAATGCGTCGAGCTGATTCCCGATTTACACCGGTTTGGTCCTCAATCTGTCTTATCGAAATCGTGGGATCTACCTCGACAATTGCAAGTACATTGATTTCCTAGTCTTCATCGATAATGAAATTATTTTCCGGTACTTCTGGTTCACTTCTGAATTGCCGTTCAACTCTTTCAAAATAGTTGTTTGGTGGATGAATTCTTTCGGGAAATCTTTCTTCATATAAGACAGCAGCCTGCCTGCTATTTTTTTTTACATTCGCCATAGATTAGTAGCATATCCACTCTTTCATTTCGTGAATACATGGCAAAATAGAGTTAAAAACGTGATAACTTAGGTATAATTTAATGAAAAATACTTAAATGGCTGCCAAGTAAACAATTCTTAATTGTCAAATCAAAATGACGCGTCGTTTTACCTTCTTTTGTTTCCACCGCCTGCTTGCTAAATATTTTTGTTGCAGTACAATATTCATTACTATGCAATAACATTCGATACTAATTTTAATGAAGAAAGCAAAATATGATAGGCACAGCAATTGTATTGGACAAAAATAAAAAATAAATAAGTATTTTTTAACTAGGTGAAGTAAAAAAATTGGGTTCCTATCTTGGTTTTTAAGATATCGTGGGTTGTTTAAAGATATTTTTTTTAATAAGTTAGATCTTATTAGTCTGTTCAGCTACTGGTTATTCCCAAAAAAAATATGAGGCACAAAGTTGCATGCCAGAGGTCTTTCGATATCACGGCACACTACGCATCAATATCTGCCAAGGTTCATATCAGGGCCACCTAGACTTAACAAACTAAAATTGATATTAACTGTCATTTTAAAAACAAATGCCATATTCCGATACATGGTTGAAAAGAGAATCTAGAGACGAATCAGATAGGTAAAAAAATATACAGGGTGCCATTTAAAATAACAGAGTAGATGTCACTTCCAGTGAAACCGCAAGTGGTGGACAAAAATTTTTTGTACTTAAAAAAAGGATAATCACGCATTATATAAGTGTACCAAATTTCAAAATAATATCTTTTTTAAATAAACATGCTACGGGGTGTTACATGTCTCCTGTGTCACCCGGTATATAGATAACTACATCAATATTGACACTTATTTTTAATTTTTTTTTATTGTATTGTATAAAAGAAAGTTGCTAATATATTATTTATAAATGAACGCGTTATTTTATCAAAAAGTTTAAAATAGTCAAACTATTATTAATTGACCTCTTTATTTATTGGATATTTAAATTTTGCATGATATTTATCAAAAATAGAGAACTTTCTTTTTTTCTCAAAATTTGGACATAAATAATCATACCCTCAAAACCATTACAAATAAATATCAAGTATGATAGGTCGTCAGAAAACACTTGTATCTTATCTAATCGAATATGAAATAACATACAGGGTGTTCTATTTGAAATAACAAAATTATTGAGGTTTTTAAATCTTTAAGTTTGATATAAAATTATAGACATCCTCTAGAAAAAAACCTAAAACCGGATACAAGTTTTGAAAGCCCTTTTTTATAGTAATACACTTCCGCATCGAAATATTTGAAAGCATTTGAAATTAAAAGAACACGAGGTTTCTTTTAAAGGTGTACATGTGTCAAAATTTCTATATAATTTCAAATAACTACTGAACTGCTCAAAGAAAGTCCATATTATGGTAGTTCATTGAAAAGCTCTCGATGTTCACTAATCAAATATGCAATAATATATAGGGTGTTTCATTTAACTTAACAAAGTTGGCTACTACCCAGACAAAACGAAATACCTTGTAAGACTAAAAATATTTTTTGGAGTATGCAATGGTGAATGCTGATCAATTTGTGTTTCCAATTTTCTTTTCTATCTGTAATAGTTACAGAGTTATGGAACAAATACACACTAGGTGGACACCCTGTAAATAGATTACCTCCTGAATTTAATGAAAAAAATAACATATTTGAGATAAAAAAATATTACAGATTAAGTGTTAGAAAATAGAATGAATTGGGCGAGTGCTATAATTTTGAGTATGCTGCTGTTGAAATATATTGAGTGTGTTGAATTTACAGTCGTAGTTATCTACAGGACACCAGATTCACAGGTAGAATTTTTTTTAAAAATACATGAACTTTTAGAACTATTATCAGTAAAACATGAAAGTCTTTTTTATTGCTGGTGATTTCACTATAGCGTTGAAAAATATTCAAAATTATCGGTCATTTTTCGATTCTTATAATACAGCAATTACAATAAACGATTATACAGCGGTGAACAGTATGTCACAATCTTGTATTGACAATTTTTTAACAAATGTAACAAATAACACATATTCAGGAGAAGTGTTTAATAATGGTTTTATATCACATCATATGATGCAAAATTAATCATCAATATGCAATCACATCAGGAAAACCAATCGGGTAGCCATCTTTTGACTTTTCTTTTGAAAAGATTTACGTTATTAACTGTCTTAATCTGTGACAGTATTTGTTCATAAAATTTCATAGCAAGATATAAATAGCTTCTTTGTCCAGATGTTTTCTTACATTTTACAACAGCCTTTTTATTTCTAGTATCATATGGAATAAAAATCTTAATAACAACGACCAAAAAATGCACAATTATTGAAAATACCTATATACTATCATATTACATTAAGTTAAAAAATACGTAAATATCTACCTTTTATTTTGTATCCAAATTAAAATAGTCTTGAAAATGTTTGATATAATTCAAAAATTAATGTACAAATTCACGAAATCGGTCAAAATCACAAATATTCTCAAATAGTTTTCAGTTACCAAAACAATACTTAAATAAAGAAAATATGGAAACACAGGTTCGGCCATATCATTAGTTGATTAACTGGCAATTTTAAATGATTCCAAACTTTTATAATTTTTTTGGTAGTTAATTTTTTTTAATTGAACCATTTATGAGTACTGATTATATAAATAGTGTAGAATCATATACAATAAAAAGAAATCTCATTACATTATAGTGGGACGTCCCCAATCAAAAACAAGCTCTACGTATTACTGGAATGGATTGGAACCTTTGATGCGAAGATTACACTGACGTAGTTTTCCACGAAACATCTAAACACTATACACTGCAATCGACGCACGTTTCGCCAACAAAGTTGGCATCATCTGGAGATGATTTAAACTCTACGTGTTATACATGAGATTCAATTTAAAAACATGTGGAGGACAATTTAAGTGAAATACATTCTTACGACTCCCGCAACATACATATTTGAATGTTTAATGTTTAATTTTAAGTACAAAAGAAATTATAGAGAACATCAAAGAGTTCGTGGATATAGTACAAGACATTGTAATAATTAGAATTATCCAATACATAGGTTAAGCATGTATGAAAAGGTCCTTACTATACTAGCATGAGATTTCTCAATCTTTTACCCAACAAAATAAAACATATTGAAAATAAGAAAGATTTTAAAAGAGAAATATTCAATCTGTTAGTTAAATTGAGTCTTATAAAATAGTGTTAATGAATTTATTTCATTTAGATCTCACTTGTAAGAAATTAAAATATACCTAATATATGTAATAATATAGGATTTTGTTCATATGTATGACCTATATAATTGTTTTGTTTCTGACGTTTTTCAACCAACATGTTATTCTACCTATAGGTACTTGTAATATGCGGCAGTTTGAATAAATATATTATTATTTTATTATGATCTGGAACATATTTTGTGACATTAGGACCTAATAATTTTCAAGACAGTGCCAACGATATTGTCTTGAAAAATATTTAATTTTGGTCGGTTCTAACAATTGTGATTTGTGGTTTGCTATATCATGCTGCAAAAACTAGTTTATTTGAAAAACTCTGTTATTTAAATACATAAACAATTATTCTTTATTTGCTAATTTTAAACCTGATTTATGGTCTATACGTTTTGATTAGATTAATAACATCGATGGCATTTTTGAGTTTTCAATGTGAATACCTAATATAAAATATTTAACACAAGGATCTAAGTACTCAAATAATATTTTAAATTAAATTTAGAATTTATGATTAATACGTCATAGTTTTAAAATAGTTTCAGTACGTTAAATTTAAGTAAAGGGGATAGGAAATAATGCCTTTAATAATATTTGTGGATGTACCATTTAACTAAGTTTTACACTACTAGTTTTGGCAATAAATTTCTAAATAATATTATGCATAGTTTTAAAAGCAAATAGGTACATTCTTTTATAATTATCACATACCGTTAAATTAGTAGTATGTTTTGATATTTTTTTCATTTAAATTAAAGAAGGCATTATTTATCAATACAATAGAAAATAAATTTATTATGAATGAACCGACGCATATCAGATTTGATTAGATAACTAATACACTGGATTTTACTTTACTAAAAATAATAATAGGAGTGGTAGAAAAATATTGAACATTATCTGTGTTAACATAAGATTGCATTATAATGTCTAGACCAGCAACTGCTTAAAAAATAGTCTATACGCCGTATAATGTTTGTATTTACCAAAATGACATCTGCATTTGAACGAGTAGAAAATACGAAAAAAATAATAAAAGCTTGTATCAATAAAATATTTATATAAATTTTGAACAAAGATTTTTGCAATTTATAAGAATGGATTTTATATCTCGTTATTTCCCTATCGAGAAAGAAAAAAAATCATGCTTGATTTGTCAAAGGACTTTACGCACTTTAATATAAGCATCCACAAAACATTTACTACCTTCAAGGTATCTACAGAACTGAATGAAAAAGCAGGAATATATATAGATTCCAAAATAAATCAGAGAATTAGAAAAAATTAAGAAAGTGATAGACTTTCTACGATGGTATAAAAATTGTTATGCTAGTTCTACGAGTAGAAGAAATATAAAAACGTTGATTTCTGAAACCGAAAAATAATGGTTACCGAAAATATGTGTTTTCTATCAAAAGCAATCCAATGTCATGAAGCTTTCTCAAGTCCTGACCACAAATATTGAAGAGAAAATTTAAATAATCGCTTCAGAAAATTGTCATTTCGTCCTTATTTTTTTTTGTTACTGCATACCCAGTTAACCAGTTTTGATCAGTTACATCAGAGAATCAGATATTTTAGAGAATCTTTTTTACATGACACTTGTTTTATCCTATTTATATAGGTGCATCAATATTTATAAATTTATTATCAAATTATAGGATATCAACATTACATAAGAGTGATCTGTCACTATTACGTATTTATAATATCAAAATGTTTTGTAAATAAACCACACCGGTTTTACGTATGAAGGATTAAAACAAATCAATATCGTACATAAAATATGAACTGCTTTATATAAATAAAAATCATGCATTGAAGCACAACTGTTATTGAACCAATTTACAAAAAGCTTATAACAAATAAAACATATATAAATGTATTTTGTAAATATTTAGTAACAGTAATGTAACAAACTTACGAAGATAGTATACAGCAATAAGAGTCTTTAGTACTGACATGAGTCAGAGAACGATTGACATAAATGTTACTGAGCAACATGTTATCTAATGATTATATAATATATACTAGATTTGGTTGACTATTATTATTATTATTTGTTTTTTTAAAAAATAGAAATAATTAGAAAAAACAAAAATATTATTGTTGTAATTATAAAGGTATGCGGTATCCCAGACACAAATAAATGTTAATTAATCAATTTACGTCTCAAATAAGTTTTAAACAATAATGTATAAATTATTATAAATCTTAAGTATTTACTAAAATAATTATACTATCACTTAATAGCAATATTTTATTTTGTTATTTAACAGACGATGTATTGTAATAAAATTACATAAAAACTTAATGTCACACTTACAGCGACGCAAGAGGGACTGATTTGAGGCTCCACAGCGTACAACGGCACACAAGATGAATAATTTTGTTACTGTTTCATTCTAATTACCATATCTGGCATCTTATTATTAACGATGAACTGAAGAAGACATCATATAATCAGAAAAGATGATACAACAATTTTGTAAGACAAGGATTTTTTGATTTAAGCCTTTGTTTTGAGGCAATCCTTGAGACAGGAAAAAAGTAACAACATGAATTAATTTTGACGACATTTCGAACGGATATATGGACGTTTAAAGTTCAAAATCTATATACATAAAGGACAATGCTTTTTGAAAATGATTTGATTTTTTACACATAAACGGCCACAGATGTCATTTTAAAATGTTAGTACAATATTGAAAATTATGTTGGATATCCATCCACATTATTAACTCAAAAGTTTTTAATAGAGCCCTTTTGCACAGTACGATTTTTGGACAAATTTGAATTCAAGCTACTTAAGGCATTAGCTTTCGATTTTGCTATATGCCAGCTTCTAGCATTTTGGGGCCTATGGACTAACAACTTGAAACATGGCGAGACTTCTACTATAATCTGACTGGCATTTTGTAAGTTTCCTTATCCGATTGTGTAATACTTCTTCAGCCAAGGAATCTACTTGTACTGTTTCATTACTGATTATACTAGCATCACTTTTGAATCATTCTATATTGACTTATTTATTTTGACTTTTATATCTTCTCAATTATGTTAGAATTTCCGCAGATAGATATGTAATATTTAAGATGTTTCTGTTTCTTAATTGTTCAACTAGGCTCAATGAGTTAGTAATAATGACAAATGGTTGCTTTTTAACGTTTTGAATGTGTTTAAGTATTTCTAATATACTAATTCTAATATCACTGCTTTTCTGGGATTAACCAAAAAATGCACATCCAGTTACTTTTTTAAACAGGTTATATAAAATTCAAAAGAGTAGGCAATTGCGGAAGTATTAATATTCTTGATTTCAGTAAGACATCTGACACTTTAGACCATGATGTACTAATTTCAATATTACATTTCATAGGCCTTGTTGAAAGGTAAGTCAATATATTGAGTAATTACTTAATGGGAAGAAGACAAAGTTGTAATAAACAATAAGTGATCTAGTCAGCTTGAAATATCATCTGGAGTACCACAAGGTTCAATATCGGGTCCTCTGTTGTATAATATATACACCTACAATTTTTTCCTTAAATTACGTATTATAAATATCACTTCTATGCAGATGATACTCAGCTTTACTAATTTAACGCCAATGATATCCAGCTAGATAGGGATAAGATAAATTTAGGCCTCCTAGATATAAGTTAAGTTGCTGTTGAACATTCTTCATGTATAAATTCCAAAAAAATTGGTGTTAATTGTATTTGGCAAAAAAACTATTTTGAGAGAAATATGGGATAATATTTTATCGAAAATTGGGGACGATACATTGACAGCAGGGAAAGAAATAACAAATTTGAAAGTAATTATTGACTCTAATTTAAGGTTCGAAAAACAAGTAGGTAACATGATCTGAAAGACTTAATAATTTGAAAACTCTGTACCAGCAAAGATATATTTACCAGAAAATTAAGAACATTCGAATGTCTTACAATCAGTACTGTTACAGAATTCAAAGAAGTCCAAAATTCTTCTTCTAGATTTATATGCGGTATGAAAAAGCGCAATCATGTTACCAACAAGCTTGGTGGCTTACAGTGGTTTAATATGTTGAATAGAAAAAATACCATTCTCTATGTTTTCCCATAGTCTGATCTGTTGAAATCATCACAATATCTATATAATAATCGTAGATTTCGCATAGACATACAAAACATTAGTATTGGAAAAAAAAGATGCACTCCATGTCCCATCACAAATCGACGACGGTCCTTTTTTTATAATATAATAATTAAACTGAACATATGACTTTTAAATTATAGATTGGAATCGACCATTTATTTAACATATTAGTGTTTTAAAGACATCAAAGAGGAGGGCTGGCTTAATTTTTGTGGCCAAAAATATTACACAACTGAATGAAATAAAACCATTTCAATTGTTTTTAATTCCTCTATATGTTTTACAAACATAACACCGTTTAAATCTTCCTCACTGATAATTGAAGTCTCAGTATGTTAGGCTATGGTACATTGAAAGCAGGAAATATTGCAATTCGTCTGGTATGAAATAAATTTATTTGGACGACTTTGATTCAAATGTAAAAAATACTTAATTAGGGAAAAGTGGAAACAACTAATTATTTGGACACCTTCAAATTTGTAATTATTATACCCTCTTTTGCTTCTTGTAAACTAATCAAATTTCCATTTTAATGGTTTTGTCAATGGGTTAACGTTAGAGAATGATAATTGATAATACATCATTGAAAAATCATTTATACAACAGTAAAAATAGGAAGACGGCTAAATTATGTGACAACTAATTATTTGGATATTTGTTTTCAAACAGTGTAACTCAGTATGCTCTGAAAACATGTCAATATTGTGAATTTTGACAGTTTGCCGTTACTTAGCTAGACGCATGCTAAGAACTTCATTTCGTTGTAAAAAAAATGACTCGCAGTAAAGTGTTAAATTCAGATTTGCGCGAAAGAATTGTTACGAAAAATTTGAGAGGAAAAACTATCCGTCAAATTGCATTTGATCTAAATATTCTGAAATCAACAGTTGCATAATATATCCTTAAAATATTTAGAGAGACCTCAAATGCGAATATTCGTAGGAAAGATACAGGAAGGCCAAACATAGTTAGTGACAAGAGGCCAAAGAATCCTTGTTAAAATTTGCAAAAAATAAGGAAGAAGTACTTTAGGATAAATAACTAACAGAGACTCAAGGAATATCGCCTAAAAGCCTCCAGGGAATTTTGCAGAAAATGCATTCACAAATTAGAACAAAAAATAGGTTTAAATTGATTTTGTATACAAATTGATTTTTTCGCAGATTAAAGAAAAATCTTTGTCAACCGTGAAACAAAAGAAAAATCGTTTAGTCTGGGCAAAATTTAAGAACTGGACATGTGAAAATTGGATTAAAGTTATATTTACTGATGAAGCAAAATTCGATGTTTGTCTTGGGGATGTTAAAAACCGAGTAGTAAGGTCGAGTAAAGCATTTAATAAAGACTGAAGCACACACTAAAGTTATCTAAGGCGGTATTTGGGTAATGCCAAAAAGTATAAAGTAATATTGGAAAGCAACTTACCTACTCCCAAGTTACAAATATTATATCCAAACAAATCATTTAATTTTCAATCGAATAAGGCGGCTTGTCATACTGCTAAAACTGGAAAAGAGTGGTTTGGACAAGATATATATTTATTGTTATAGCCCTCAGGTAGCCCCAACTTAAATATTATTAAGAATATTTGTCATCAAATGAAATAGTACTTAAGACATAATCGTAAAAGAGATTAACCGGAATTAAAATAAACAATATTTCAGAATATTTCAGATGATATTATGCCACAATATGTGGAATTCCTTGATAAATCTATGCCTGCCCGAATTCGGCTTGTCATTACTGCCAAAGGAGATGTTACCTACTTCATATTAGTGTATTTATCCAATTAATGTGTCAGAGTTTTCTGATACATCATTTTATTTTCAAGTTGATCTCAAAAAAAGTGTTGGTATTCAAGACATTTGTTGACACGTTTATTAAATAAAGAGTTTTTTGTAAAATAATAATTGAATGTCTTATTTGGGAAAAATAGCTGTCCAAATAATTAGTTGTTAGGGGTCGTAGACTTCCATAGTTACATTAAATCAGTAGACCACATTGGCTGTGATGTCATGTAATTAATATAATTATGCAACCTACGTGAAAGAGCCATGGCATACTTGTTGCCTATGTGTAACACTGAAACTTGACCCTTATGCTCATGAGCATAAAGGCGACATTTTTAATGCTTAGAACACAGCATAGAATTTCATTGTTTTTTCTCCCTTGAAAGAAATATTTAAGAACTTTTACTTACCATCCATCATGTATAAAATATGTTAGAACATATTCAAATATGTCGCATTACAACAATTTGTTTTTATTATTATTAACAAAATTTCTATAGTGCACCGTATTGTATATATTTAAATATACAGTGTGTCCGTAAAGTGTGGAAAAAGTTCATTATTTCTTAAACGAAAAATATTTAGAAGTAATCCTCGGACATGTCGATTTTTAATTTTAATTGCGCATCTTATCCTTTATTTTTTGGTTATGGCGTCGTCACTGTTTCCGTTATGACGTCATCGAGATATTTTTTTATAGAATACCCTATATATTTCTCCATTATTGTATTCTGCTTCAACAGCTAATTCCAAATATGTATCACACTTATGATCTAAAATTGATTGAATAATATTGATTGAATAATAATAATTTGAATAATATTTTGAAAATAATAAAATAATTGACTGAATAATAATTGCATTGTTATTTTTTAATGTTGTATGTGTCAATTATTGTTGTTTTGACTTTTGAATGTATATGTTTGTTATTTATTTATGACTAATCCAATTAAAATTGGAAATAATAGGTTTTATTATTAGATTGGTAAGTGTTTTTTTAGTTTCTTGTAAATCCGTTGATCGCACTATTAATAAATTACAGATTTTGAGGAAGGCAGGTTATAATACAGAAACTGGTCAATCTAAATAAAGAACATTAGTTTTATTTGTCCTACTACCCACTAATAGTTTCATAAAATAATAAAAACAATTTATAGTAAATATTCAAACTGTACTCCTTGTTGTAGCTGGCAGTACCCTAAACGATGATGGATAAAGTGCTGCTGAACCTTATTTATAATTTCCTGAGAAATAATGTTTATTTCTGTTCTAATTCTCTTAATTCAGAAATGTTTTCCGATTTAGTTTTATAAACTAAGTTTTTTAGATGACCCCATAAAAAATAAACTAATGGATTGAGGTCCAGTGACCTTGGTGGCTATTCAATGGGTCCACGTTTACCAATCCACCTGCTCAGAAATATTTGATCAAGATACCTTCGAACGTCTACTACATAATGGGGAGCCACAGCATCATGTTGATAGAGAGCCCATTAAAAATTGGAGATATGCCGGTCTGTTTCCAGATCCATCGAAAAATAGGGTCCAATGGTTTTATTTGTTACAATTCCCACCCGCACATTTACCTCTTGTGGATACTATGTGTTCTACTCCCGCATCCATCGAGGGTTTTCCCTTGCCCAGTATCTACATTTCTGACGATTCACTTCACCATTTAATTTAAAAGGGCATTCATCAGAGCAAATAACATTTCTTATCAGTACCATGGCACATATTCATCATTGTTTCATAAAATTGTATCCTCCGATCTGTGTCATTATCACTTAGTTCTTATACAAGCTGAATCTTAAAGGGATGTCATTTTTATAATTTTAATATTGTATATACTGACGTTTTGGTAACATCATAATCGCTACTAACCTGGCGAACGCTGGTATGTGGATTTTCTTCAACAGCCAGCAAAATATTTAATTTTGTATCCTTGGGCGACCTATTTTGGGTAAATCTTCCACCGTACCAGTCTCTCTTAATTTTTTTTTCAATTTTACTCACTGTTGATTGAGTTATGAGTCGTTCTGGATATTTAGTTTTAAATAAATTACATACTTCTTGTTGAGTTCGCATCATATCACAATATCCAATCATCGTAAGAATTTCAATTCTCTGCTTTACAGATACACTCATGTTAAAATTAAAATAAATCGACAACAATTATTGAGAAACCACTACTGGGGTAAAGTACTATTAAGTGATTTACTGTCAAAGACGATTATGATAAAACAAAACACAAATAAAAACTAGCCTACTTCAAAAATTAATAAAAAAGGTGTTTATTTAAATTTTTTTCCTTGTTTTTTTTTTAAATGGCCGTATCTTTCAACTAATCAATTTTAGACCCAAAGTATGAAAATATGTGGAATCAGCTGTTGAAGCAGAATCCAAAAATGGAGAAATATACAGGGTATTCTATTTAAAAAAATATCGATGACGTCATAACGGAAACAGTGATGACGTCTTAACCAAAAAAATAAAGGTGAAGGTGCGCAATTCAAATTAAAAAGGATTTTTTCTAAATATTTTTGGTTTAAGAAATAATGAATTTATTCCATACTTTACGAACACACTGTATATTACGCATGATGGACGTTAACTGAAAATTTTTAAATATTTAGGGAGAATATAAAATAAAATTCTGTGCTGTGTTCTGTCAAAAATGTCACCTTTATGTTCATGTTCAACATGAGAGTTAAGTTCCAGGCAACCAGTGTGTCATAACTCTGTAAGTTGCATAATTATGTAACATCACACTAATACTATCCATTTATTTAATTAATTTTATTCAGCTAAACAGCATTTTACTCAACTAACCAACTACTAAAGCAAAAGTTATGATTAGATAATTTCTCTCCCTTGAAAAACCTAACGCTTTGGGCGAAATGTTGGCATAATTATAAACTTTATATTAGAAAATAAAGCTCCTGCGAAATGGCCATATTTAGAGAAATAATAAGTTACTTTTATGAATCATAGTCCAGAAAATGTCAAAATCGCTGTAATATACTGGATGCTCTATTTTGATGACTAACTTTATCAGTAAATAGTAGTATCCTGTACCTTTTAACAAATAGGTGAAATATTTCTTCAGAATTCATCACCACCATTTAAAATGACAAATATTAAAGAATGGAATTATATTTCAGTATAAACAGGTCACATTAACGTTTGTGTTCTTATAGTTTAAACACAATTGGTGTGTCATAGCGTTTAGAAAATGAAAATTGTGTGAAACATCACTCCGCCACTGAAGTATAGAAGCATATTATTAAAACACCGTGTGGGATCCACTATTCGATATAAATAACCAATAAATGGTACAGCATTCCTCAATATATAAGTTGTGAAACATAAACCTTCTGAAGAAATCAGAGGGTAGTTATCGAGTGTTAAGTATGCCCATTCTCTTCCGCATTAAGTCCTTGATTTATCTCGCTCATGGATCACTTGATCGAGAAAGTACCGTGGCGGTCTTTATAGGGTTCGGTATCATTGCGATGGAACGGGGTTTTATTTAAGATTGGGGCCAGCGAAGCGTAACGATGTCTTTTGTCTACTAAGGCCCTTCGGGTGTATATCAAGGGCCGTGTTCATTAGGAATGAAGGGGTGATATTTTAAAAATATGCGTAGTTATGCAAAGTTAAATAAATAGTATTAGTCCCGTTTACTACATTTTATTATTTTTTACTCATCAAAAGAAATGTACAGTGAAAAGAACTGAACACAAATTAACTGAATAATCTACGGACTAAAATAAATACATTGAACCTAACGTTAATACAAATATGCACCTCTAAAGCGTTATAGGTCTATTCTGTAAAATGTCGTTACATAACTTATCATATAATAACGTTTGTCTTCTAATGATAGTTTGAACGGTCTTGTAATAATTCGAATTCAATAATCAGTGTTGTTGAGATAATTGTCATTATTCAACTGGATAACGACAATCGTTTCTTTGTAAAATGGGTGATACACAAGTTCTCGGGACTTTTTTGTACCTAACCTGTAACATTTCCGTTATACTTCTTGACATTTGATTTTGACTGAAGTATCAGTTGTCTTTCCTCTCACCTTCTTTGTGTAATAATCCACTGTCTTATAAATAATTTTAAAAAGTTGTTAAATAAATCTCTACGCCACAAGGATGTCAGTGGTTTTCAAAAAAAGTTTTTTGTGGCAGTTTTTTCAGCCTTTTTTTCATGTGTACAGTATTTCTGTAATAAACCATATATCTGTAGTTTTCTACGCAAACTATTATAAAGAAACAATTTATACTGCTTTTCATAATAATAGATTTGTTAGCAGATATATCTAAAAGATTTATATCAGTAAACTTAAGATTAGGAATTTTATTTCTGGACTGCTCGCCATATAAAATTATTGTAAAACGTTTAAAGTAGGTAATATAAAAACGTGTATTCCTAGGAATGTATCAGTAACAATATAACCAAAGTTACAGAAGAAAATTTAACACAATACTTTATTTTCAGTTAATCAGGAACTTGGAAACCTTTTTTTTCAAAAAACTGAATATATTTAAAAAAATAACACCCTCCGAGGTCCATACTATGAGGACAAACTTTCTCTTGTTTACTATCATATTTACATTTTCTATATATGTTTAGAATTATTATGAAGCACTAGCATAATTTTAAAAATTCACACTGTATAATATTGAGGAGGAAAATGCATACAATCATATTACTTTATTAAATTTTAATATGATATGTAACACAAATTAGAAATTGAAAAACATAGCAAAAAATAAATGCAGGAAATAAATAAAGATATACCTAACATTAAATTTCATCTTCTGATTCATCATTATCATTATCGCTTTTTGCTTAGTTTCTTCTTAAAAATTAAATTCCACCAAAAATTGCAACGTTTCCGGATACACTAGCTTATTCATTCTTTTTTTATATAATCTTCTAAAGCTTAACACTGACGTAGTTTTCCACGACACACCAAAACACCATATGCTGCACTCAACGCGCTTTTCGCCAGCCATCATCTGGGGATGATTAAAACTTTTAATCATCTCCAGATGATGCCAACTTGGTTGGCGAAACACGCGTCGAGTGCAGTATATAGTGTTTTGGTGATTCGTGGAAAACTACGTCAGTGTTATCTTCACATCAAAGGTTCCAACCCACTCCAGGACTTCTCAAGGTTGTAATATACAAATCACAATTTACCAAAAGTTTATTCTGTAAGTTTTGACTCGATTTTACATTTAATTCATTTCTTGTAAAGTTTTCTTGTAAAATTAGTCTCGGTCAAAAATTACTTAAGTTCAGAAATAATTTAAGATGAATGTTTGTCACTATCAGGAAAATTAATGATTGATATAAACAAAATAAAATAAGTAAATAATGAATGTACTACTTTAGTTTGAAACAAAAACTTCAAACAATTTTTTTCTGGGTTTGAGAACGGTATCTTTCTGTATTCTACCTTTAAAGATTTTTCTGACATAACAGTAAATTGTATATTTTCAGTTTTAAATTGAGTGCTTAAACATTGTCAACAAATATTGTCATTAATTTGTAACAGAAAAAAATTAGTCCAATGGTAAAAATAATAATGCATTTCTGCAAGCAGTTATTTAAAACAGCTAAACGATCAATATACAAGGAGATTTTGTGTGAATTACTCCCCCCCCCCCCCCAATTTTGTTATTTCTGTTATTATTATTATTACAAAAAATGGTAAATATAAAAGTTATAGGACTTTTATTGTAGATTTTGAAAACCACATCAGAAAAACAATGAAAGATCACACAAAATGGCTACAGTTATTAATTTTATTTTTTTAAACTGGGTACACTGTATATTTTTACATGTTTAAATAGAGGGCTTTCTTACGAATACAATGATACAGGGGTTGAAGGGTTTATCTCTAATTCTAAGGGAGTTATGAGGGAAATTTTGTGTGGGTCCCACCCCCGTAAATTTTGTTATTTCTGAATATTCAAATATAGTATATGAAAAAGATTTTTTTAAGAATGCTTTGAAAATCGTCTTACCAAGACAATTGAAGCTGTTTTTAATAACTTTTTTTATAAACTGTTTTTGAATAGTCAGAAATAACAAAAATCTTCACATAAAGTTTCCCTCATATCTCCCTCAGTATTAAATATAGACCCATCAACTCATATTTCATTGTTTTCGTGCTATAGTGTTTTATTCAAATATGTAAGAATATAAGGGGTATTCTACTTAAAAAAATAAAATTAATAACTGTGGCCATTTTATGGCTATCTATGGCCATCTAAATAAAAAATCCTATAACTTTTGCATTTACCATTTTTTTTGTAATAATAAATATAACAAAATTAGGATTAAGTGGGAATATTCACAAAATTACCCTGTATTAAATACAGGGTACAGTTTGGTTTCATACAGAGAGAGTAAAAGAATATTGTACTCTCCAGCAAATTGGTAACAAACAGCGTTTGAGAATTATTGAATTTTTGCTAAAAATAAACCAAAATCAACTTATGCAGATTCAAACCAAATTATGTGGAATCTCTAAGAGGATTAATTAAGTAACCGGATGAATAATCATTCAGTACTAATAACAAAAATTATTCAGTCATTACAAGTCCACAAATTGCAAATTTTATAAATTGGCATAAGCATATTAAAGTACATGTTTCCTTTACATTATATTGCAAATACTTTGGCATATCTACCTTTGAGATATACAAGAAACAGTGTAAGGATTATTTGTTGGCTAATATTTGCACTTTGTGGACTTGTAATGACTGAATAACTTTTTTGTTATTAGTACTGAATGATTATTCATCCGGTTACTTAATTAATCCTCTTAGGGATTCCACATAATTTGGTTTGAATCTGCATAAGTTGATTTTGGTTTATTTTTAGCAAAAATTCAATGATTCTCAAACGCTGTGCAGTGTTTGTTACCAATTTGCTGGAGAGTACAATATTCTTTTACTCTCTCTGTACGAAACCAAACTGTTTAGCAAGAATATTAATTCTACTAGATAACTTTACGACTCCAAAAAAAGTTAATGCAGGTAGTTAGTTCTAATTAAATATGAGGGGGATCCAAGATACGACTTTCCTAATATAGGCACGGTCAGTATTAGTTTATTCTTAAAAGTATGCATTTTCAATAAGCTCGTAAGATTATTAAAAACATAAAACATATGACATAAATAAGACAATCTCCAAATCTTAAAGCAGAAGCTGTGTGGGAGGGTATTACACTTTGAAAAAGTGGACACACAATTATTTCATCCAAATTTGCCATCTGTCCGACTTGCGATTCGAAACTACGTCATTTTTAAGAGCACCAAATTAATTCAATTTATTAATTCTTTTACAGATTCTGTTACAGTGTTTAAATGTAAAAAAAGTAGAAATTACATGGATGATATTACTGGTACTAGTAACAATAGTAATAGTGGTTGGAGGTAGCTGACGCTTGGCAAGTATGCCAAAAGTAAGTCATTTTTACCGACTTCATACTGTTTCTTCAACCATTCACCCTACTTGCTCCCTCTTCAAGCTTCCTTGACTTGAAGGTCAGAATGTCATTTCATGAAAGGGAGCTCACCTTCTTTCAAAGAAGCGTCTCGGTGACCAAGATTACTTGCCTCACTTGAATGCCTTACACTCCAGTAAGAAATGGTTGGACGATTCTTTATTCTTCCCATGTCTTAAGCAGATAGAATCTTTTTTATCACCCATTAGTGATAACTGTCTCCTAAGTTTACAGCGACCTGTCTGTTTCCGATTAGCTGATTCAGAGTCTTCCGGCTCAGACCGAGTAACCACGTCGGTTGTGATTTGTTCGGCCCTGTTACAAAGTTTTGAGTTTGTCTGCAGTCTTCGCTTATTCTCCAATGCGCCAGTGTCCTATAAACTCACTCATTCGAAGCCGTAGTGACATCTCTAGTAATATCAAATATGGGTTCAGATCCGAGACTGGGTTCCCCGACTCCACCAATTATTTATTTTCTTTCTTTTTCCCTAGAACCTCTCTATGTTTTGGAAGCTTTTCTTATTTATTCCTAGCAAACTCTCCAAGGGAGTCCCCACACTCTTGAACAAGGGCTGATCTCGTCCTAGAAGAACATGCTGTCGGAGCGTATGTAAATTATTTGCTCTGTGTGACTCCCAACTTTTTTCTTGACCGTGGTATACGATCCTTAAGCACAGCTCTTTTGCACTCTCTTGTCTTCCAGATACATGTCTTACTACCCCCCCCAAGACAGTCCCACAACCTTACGAATTTTCGATTCCAAATCTATAACTGATCATTTATCTTAAATACGATTGGTAGGTCATAAAAGTACTTCACTTGTAGAATTTGATCATGGGAAGTAGTAACGATTTCTAAAATATTTGCAGAAATACGATAGTATATATAATATCAGTCTACAAAAAATGTGTCTAAATTTTTGTTTTTAAAAATGACGAACGAACATTTCTCAAACAATGACGAATAATCTTAATTAACTCTATTCTAAAAATGAATTATGCAAATGTATTTTGTATTTAATTACCTATTATTGGCCAACCACGATTTTTACAATTAATATCTATGAAATAAGTGACAAGCACCATTAAAAGAAATAAATAATTGTATTTACATTCATGGGCGCCGCTAGAATATTTTCCAGACGGGGGCTAAATAAGCATGTCCTTATGAATTTCTTCATTGAAAAACATTAAGAATAAAAATTCTAAAATGTTAACATTGATCTTTGTTAATAAAAATAAAGGAAACTGTAAAAAACGGTTAATTTTTTATTTACACTAAACTAAAGAATTTATAAGAGCCATGCTCATTATTTACACTAAATTCTTAGTATCACAATAAAAAAAAATGTCTAAAACAAAAACAACACTCCTTTGGTAACACAAAATTTCAAATAATATTATTATGAAACTCATATATGGTACGTGAGATCCTTTGCTATAAAAAAATATGAATGAAAAAAAAAACAAGCAGTCTATCTGTCTATGTCTAGGGTGAGAGTGTGAAAAATATGTTTCTCTGTTTTTGTTACACAAACTTGGAAAAAGAAATAAAAATATGTATTAGTTTAATTGAAAGCAAATCACTTAGTGTATTTTGAGAAATTTATCCTGATACTTGATACCTTTCGTACTGTCCTAATTTGCCTCCCTAGCAGCGCCCATGTTCATATTTAAAAAAATATATTTTTTTTGATGATATTCTGGGATATACACCAGGATAATCCAGGACAGCCTAGATATGCACGCAAGATCAACCAAGTTTAAAGGATATTTTCTAGAATACACAAAAAAAAAACAATTTAATATCAATTTTCATTTAAAATAACTTTGCAAATAAACGGGACCTAATTCTTGTTTAGAATTTTTTTTTTTGGCAAACAAAAAAAATCGGTTTTTAATATCTTTTTTTAATTGATTTCATGTATTTGCATAAATAATTATATGAACTGTGTGTTAAATCGTTTCCTTGTACATATTATATACACAGATTGTTGGATTTAAGTAGGGATAGAGACCACTATTCTCAGCTATAAAAATATATTTGCTTAACAAAAAGTTTAGCTTACCAATAGGGCCATCTGTTTACAAAAAGAAATTTCAGAATACGATAACACCATTAAATACATTAAGAAAGAACAAAGAAATATTGAACATTTTCAATCATTTGTAATTCTTTTTTTTTGTGAAATGGGGAAAAACTTAGGATGAAAGTTAAATGTAACGTTTTGTTTAAATTAGTACTAATTTAAAGTTTATATGCCACAAAAGCAAAAGAAAGAGTTTGTTTAAAATAAGTGACAGTCAACGAAACTTTTTTGATGGAACTAGTATAGTAAAAGTAAGGTTAGCACTGCAGAGAGGGGGTAAAAGTCTGGACAGGTTAATATTTGGCGATGAAGTCACGTCATATAAACTCGGATATAAATGAACTGGGAATTTCTTTTTAATCCTAATGTCATCGTACGTTTATTGTCAAAATAAAAATATCTAGGCAAATTCTCTGGTTTTCAATAAAAGGATGTCCTGGGATATGCTAAAATATATTGTCCTGGGGACATCATAAATTAGAATATCTTAAAAAAGGTAGGTACATCCAACTCTTTAATAAACTAGAATCTTCGTATATTCTAATACTTTCATTCTTCATTCTATATCCTGATTGTGCATTGATAGATGTTATTTCTTTGGTTTTACTTTCACTACAATTTTTATTGAAACTGTTCATTTTAGCATTTTTCAAGTTTTAACAGCATATTATTATAAATTAAAAAAAGCACCGCAGGTAAAACCATCCCTAAAGATACGTCGATGTACCTTGTGTTGAAGGAGGCTGCACATTTAGAAACAATGGACATATACCTCTACGGGGAATCGAAAAGATCGGGAGGTAGCGATAAATTCCAGAGACGAATTTTACTTACATATGTATGAAGATAGATTATAATATGGTAAACCCCTAATGAAACATTTCCAAACAATATTAAATGATAAAATAATCTTATGTATGTATATATTATGCAATAAATCATTTTCTTTATAAAAATGAGAACAAAACTTTAAAGATTTTTATAGGTAATTCGACGGCTTGCCACTATGAAACATAATTACTTACTGACTGTCAACTTGAGGGGGAAAGGCCTTATATCATAGTGCAATAGCAGGCGCCCGCTTGCAAGTTCGCTTGTCTATCAGGGTTATGCCCATTACCCCTTGCCCCAATAAATAGAAACCTCTATATCGTTTACCAAACGTCTAAGTGGATAACATGCACATACTTGAACATTGCGAAATTAAAGACAACTTTCTTTAAATGTCTTGTTCAGTTCCTTTAAAGGATAAAGTGAACTTGTGGATTAGTGGTTTCAGGAAGTTGCAATTTAACGGCACAGAATTATATTGCACAAGCTGTAAAAATGTGCTTTCGTCCAACGTCACAGCAAACAATAAGAGACACATTTGCTCAGACAGTTATAAAAAGGGCTTGAGTGGTAGTGTTACTGATGGGTCAGCATTTTCAGTAAAGGCCCGGTAAAAGTCTAATAAAGGCCTATACTTTGATATATATTAAGAAATGTTTTAGTGAGTACGTTGAAGGAAAATTGTTCAATGCGAGGGCATCTGATTTCATCTAAACTACTAGAAACTACAAATTCTAATACTAAAGTAGATGCAATTCACTGCACTGCAGTCTACATTTTTCAATTATAGGTAAACATTACTGAGGCAATAAAACAAAAATTCGAAACTGTTTTGAAAAACAATCCCCGTTTTCTTAGGATGTCAAGTATAATAAACCTTTTTTAAGTGGCAAAGAAATTGAGTTTTTTAAGCAAGACAAATGTGGAGTGTCTGAAAAGTTCAGATATTTTAAATATGAGCCGATTACATATGTCGACGTTGAATGGTCCTTCTCACAATACAGATGGAATTTTAATTAGAGGAGCCGGAGATTAACTCCGAAACATTTACAACAAATATTAGTAATACACTTTTAAATTTTTACGATTTAGTGTATAATAAAATAAAACTCTAATTATTACATAGACGGGAAAACACTGGGGGTTAGAGGCAAGTGCCTTTATTGTTCGACCATAAAGCCACATTATTACTTGCTTTCGCAAGTTTTATAAACTATAAAAAAATGCTTGTCTTGCGTGCCTATATTTACGAGTGATAAGTACCAGTTCATCACAGAAAATTTATTATTTACTTGCTGCAATGTTTTTATATTATATACTATCCGTAAAAGCATAATTCTAGTGAACTTACCCGGTCAGCTATTGTCAAAGGCCTTTGTCATAGGTGGGTTTTTAAGTTTCTCAAGATATATGAGGCACTAAAATAGAATTTCATCGCAGCTCGATTGTTTTACATCTTAAGACATGTATTTTATCTTTGTCAACAAAAAGGAATATAATTGTGTTACAATTTAATAGGTTTTTATTTTTAGTTAATTGTCGGGATTAAGTTTTTATTTGGGGATTTTAAGACTAACAGCCGATTTCAGGAATGCTTCGAACAAATTTATTACTTACTAATCTACATGTTTTCAGTGAAACCATATGTATTATATTACAAGAAAGTAGATTATGCCCCATTTTCTGACATATTCTCAGAACATTTCTATTTATTAATTTATTTAGTAGATTTGCTGAATTTAAGAAACATAGATACTATTGATATTAAAAAAACATTTGAGAAATAGATAAACTGTTCAATTTATTTTGATTGTATTGTGGAGAGGTAAAATGCGATTGAAATTTACAAAAGAAGTTGCAACAATGAAAAAAGTCGGCAAGTTATTTTTTAGACAGGGAAATATATTTTTTTTCATAATTAGGAGGAATATTTCTCGACAGTTAAGAAATTTTAATTTTTACTTTCTTATACCTAACATAAGGAAGTATAGTAATCGCGATTTTTTTTGTCCTCGACATTTTGATTGATATATACGTTTTGAACCTTCCTGAATCCATTCTGACTATTTTCCGAATGATGTCTGTCGATGCGTGTGTGTGGATGTGTGTATGTATGTATATATCTGCAATAACTCAAAAAATATTAATGGGAGACTTTTCAAATTTGGGAGTTAAGATTTTCAACAAAAAATTAGGTGACACATTAAATTTGGTGAAAGTGGTACGATCAGAAGTGACATAATGAACGAAAGAAGAAAAGAGGTACAATTTCGAAAAAAAAAATTATTGCATTTCTGGACGAATCTCGATGAATTATAATGAAAAAACATAACTTTATGAAAAAAAATCTGTCGGCATGTCTGTAGTATCACGATAGTAGCCACAGTTTTTGAGATAAAGCTTTCAAATTTGGTACATATGTTCTAGAGGCCAAAGACAATGACAAATTCGGTGATGAAAGAAATTGGCCAGCTGAAAGGAAGTCCACGGGACCCAAACTTTTCTGTATTTGCCTTTAAAAAAAATATATTTTTGATGAAACATTATAAATCATGTCTACTATATCAAGCCAATTAAATTAATTTTCCAAGTACTGAAATAAAGCTGATGTAAACTGAAATTTCTTTCACATTTGACCTCATGAAATGGAGTTAGGATAAATTTAACAGCTTGCCATTTGAAATGTCTAAATCAGTTACAAAAATGTCAATATCAATAAGAAGCGTTTATTAAAATATATGACATGAATTATTATTGACAGTATCAAATGACGCTGATAATTAATTATTTAAAATCTTTAATCAAATATTTCAAGGTACGCTATTAAAATTTAATTGAGGTAAGTGAAGAATTAAATAGAATGATTTTTTAGATCAGGATGATATATATTATTATAAGAAAGATATTCTATATTCTATAATTCCATATTCTTTAAGGAATCGTCATAAAATTTTCCAGCCACATTGGCAAGATAATACCCTTTAATTTGATATGCAATACACCCTTATATCAGGCTGAAAACTCCAGTAAGACGGCCAGACGCCATATTGAATTTTCCTACAGCGTGGTATAGGAGTGTATTACATATCAAATTAAAGGTCTTTATGTCGCCAATGTCGCTGTAAAGTTTTATGACGTCCTAAGGAGTATGGAACTGGTGGCCCAATCATGTTTGCATATAAAAAAATATATTAGGCAGCCAGTTTCATACGCTTTGAGGAATTATAATGAAATTTTAGAGCGATATTGGCGACATAAATACCTTTAATTAGATATGCAACATCAGGGGTGCAGAAAAATCCAATATGACGGCTAGACGCCATATTGGAATATCGGTAATCGCGTTTAAGCTCAAAAAAGTACCTAACCGGTCTGGTAATATCGCCCCCGATTTTCAATAAAAAATTGCAAACAGCTCAAAAAATAACAAGGGAGTGACATTAGGACCACATGTATAATTTTTGTATTATTTATCTTATTTATATTATTTATCTTCTTTATCTTATTTATCTTATTTGTCTCATTTATCTTACTTATCTTATTTATATTATTCATCTTATTATCTTTAATCTTATTTACCTTATATTCATTTTGTTCATTTTAATTATTTTGTAAAAATAAATAAATGAAAATGATATTTTTAAATAAAATAATTTATTTTTTTTCATGTAAAAATAAGTATGACTTGTTTTTAATGTCATTGAC
Source organism: Rhamnusium bicolor (assembly GCA_029963845.1). Lineage (NCBI taxonomy): Eukaryota > Metazoa > Arthropoda > Insecta > Coleoptera > Cerambycidae > Rhamnusium > Rhamnusium bicolor. The sequence continues at coordinate 554,936 of JANEYF010002804.1, read as the reverse complement.
AATCTGGCCAAAGGTAATATATATTTGGTTTTTGGTAAAATGCGTACAGTCATTTTGTTTTCAAAATATTGGAATTATTTTATCATTCTCCTGAAACATGCAGACATTTAATATCTGTTTTTAATGACAAGACATTTTTGCTAAATACTAAGTAATACACTTTAACTAATCTCCCCTGCAACAATTTTTTGAAGGTAATTATTGGATCGGGAAGATAAAATATAATGTATTGTATCGTAGAAATTAGATAACATCGGAATTTAAACTTTTAAATATATAAGGTTGCACAAAATAATACAAACGAAGTAAACTATTATTTATTATATGAAAGAAAATATACTAGACATGTGCCAAAGACTTTGTATTTCTGATATGAGTGACAATTTTTGTATTCTCTAGGACTTAGAGTTATTAATGGGATTAATTGAAAAAAAAAATAACAATACTTACAACTCAATAAAATTAGTCATCAATAATTATAATAATTCTTATCGATCATTCAAATCTGCACGAGGAGGTTCAACTGCGTAAAAGTGGATACTTGGTTTTCGTGAATAAAGTTCTGTATGGTTTTCATGAATAAGTGTTATTCATCTATCTATTTCTTGACAATTCTGCAAAGGAATGTTATTAATTGAAGTAAAAGATAATTCACAAAATTATTCAATAGTGTGTTGTTGGTTTATCACAATATTCATGCACTACCTTAATTCAAGGCACAACTTTTATAACATTGGTTGTATGGCACATTGATTTCCTTCGAAAATTTTAAACAGTAATTATTGCTAGTTACGTAAAAATGTAAGTATTAAAATAAAATGTGTATTTTATTTTTGCCTCGATTTTGTTATACGGATTTTCAGCAAGTAAATCTCGAATTAGTTAAATGTTGGTCTATAGCAATTACATATCTAAATTATTATAAAAACGTCCGTAAACTCGTTTTATAATTTAAATTTTGAGTGCAAAAAACACGCGCATACTATGTCAAAATGTTAAAAAAATATATTAATTTTGTTGAATTTGCTGATAACCATTGGGAATTTAAGCTTTCACGTCGGCCCCTGGAGGCTAAAAATTGCACTTTGATGAAACGAGTAATTGTTCTTTATTTGTATTCGTTTGATCACATTTGCATAGTTTGTTATCGGGATTTTACTGTCGTTTTTTTTTTTTCATTCATCAACGTTTATTCCACGATATGCCGAAGAAAACAGTTCATACGATTTGTTGTATGTACAATTGTCACCGACAAAAAATGTGGATAGAATAATCAATCAATAAAAGAAATTTGGCAACTAGTAAATAATAAGCTAGGAAAAAATACCAAAAACATTACCATAACACTAGATGAAAATGGTATGAAAATAAATGACACAAAACTAGTTGCAAATAAACATGTTTCATATTTTTGCACAGTTTCCCGAAATAAGATAAACGATCACTTTGGTGAAAATCTACCTCTACTCTGCACAACTTCCAACTATATGCAAAATTCAATTTACTTACAAGAAATTACTGAAACTGATGTTGATATTCAACCTAAAGTCTTCTAACTCAGCTGGAATTGATGGGATCACAAAGGAATTGTTAAGTTCCTGTATGCATTTAATAAACAGTCTATTAACTTATCTCAGAAATAAATCAATAAATGATGGTGTATTTCCTCAGGTTCTTAAAACTGCCAGTATTTTTTCTCTCCACAAGAAAGATAATCCTGAGTAAATTGAAAATTATAGATAAGTATCTATGCTCAGTATCTTTTCAAAATTAGTTGAAAGAATTGTCTACGATAACTTTCTCTCATTTTTTGATAGTCAAAAAAATTATTACTCAAACTCAACATGGATTTAGATCTAATAGATCAATAGAAACCAGCTTCCTATAATTTACTTTAATTTGTGTACAATGAGCTAAACCAGGGAACATATGTAGTAGAAATTATGTTTGATTTATTTCACGCATTTGATAGTATATACATAAAATTATTAGCAGATAAACCATTGGCATAAGAGGAAATTCATTGGCATGGATTAAATCATATATGACTGATAGAAAAATAATTGTAAAAATAAACAATACACATTCACACGAAAGTAATATTGTGCTATGCGTTCCACAGGGATCGGTGCTTGTCCCACTATTGTTTATGCTATACGACTTACCTGATTATGTTACAGAAGGCTCAGTAATAATTTTTGCTGATGATACAACAATTTGTGTATCCGGTGCTACTCTTGAGGAACTACTAACAAATATAAAAACTGCCTTACTGAGTTGGACATATGGTGCCAAAGAAATAGGCTAATTTTAAATAAAAAGACTGCGAACATGTATTTTCATAAGAGAAAATCATTAGACATGGCACTGTTTCTCAAAAATATTATAGCATTCTCAAAGGAGGCTAAATTTTTAGGAAACTGGATTCATGAGAAGTTAATGTGGTCCAAACATATTGACCATGTCTGCTCTAAATTGAACAGTGTTTATTTTGCCCCATTGCAACTGAAATCATGTTTAGATATTGATGGACTCCTTAGTGTTGCATCGTAGGATATGGGTACAGATATTGGCAGAGTCTTTATCTGCCAAAATAGATTATAAGGCTCATATTTCAGTTAAAACCAACTGAATCCTGACTCCTGTAAAATATATTTAGAGTTAAAAAACTGTTGACAGTTTCATGTATTTTTATTCTAAAATGCGTTTTACATGTCAAAACGAATATTACACACTTCTTAACTCTAAATAACCATCACGACTATAGTACACACAATAGTGATATCTTGGTGATACTTAAATACAATCATACATATTTTAGAAATTCACCAACTTGCAACTTTATTGCAATGTGTAATAAGTTACCCACTAACATTAAACAGATAAGGAAGTTTAACGCATATAAACTAGAAACTAAAAAATACCTATTAAGTTATGCATTTTACAGTGTTAATGAATACCTTTTGGCTTGACTTTGTTGTCACACTAATACATGCAGATTATTTATTTATGTTTAACCCCATATAGTGAATATATTTAGATTTATGTTTGTTTGTCTTTACTTTTAGTGTGTATTTTGAAAGTTATTATTTATAAATTTTATACAAATTTGACTTACCATATTGTACACTTTTATATTGTAAATGGTTAATAAACTATCTATCTATCTATCAACAATCTATTTTCACTATTTTCCCAAGAAAGACGTGAGTGTTTTTTATATCATCAATAGCTGTGATATCCTGGAGAAAACAAATAGAAAAAAGTATGGGCGAAAGCATAGGAAAAACATTAACTTCTGCAATGCCTGTCCATTTCAAGATAGAGGACTATAATACAAAAGGTATATAAATTTGTAATAGTAACATGGTTAGGTTAGGTAGGTACTCCCACAAATTAACAAAAAAAAAATCACTCTCAATTTCTAGGGAATCAGAACTTCCTCACCGTAGTAAAACTCGACGTTTGGTGGAGTTTATAATAAAAGTAATTTTTTGACGTTTCAAAAAAGGCACATATTGACGTTTCAAAAAAGGCACATTTTGACGTTTTAAAAAAGTTACATTGATGGAATGTAACTAATATTTTCTTTAGACATTGGGACCGATTTTACTCATCAACGAACTGAATCTCTTCCTTCACCTCTAGAATGTGTGTACCAATTTGAAAGCTTTATCTCAAAAACTGTAGCTGCTATCGCGAACCACACAAACAGACACACAGACAGAAAATGTTTTCTGTCTGAAATCTTGTGTATCGTCATAATTCGTCGAGATTCGTCCAGAAATGCAATAAAAATTTTCAAAATTTTTTTCACTTTGAGGGGTGAAGAAGTAATTAATATAATTAAAATTTATATTCAATTAAAAGCGAACTTCTTATAGCGAATAATTTACTGTTTAAAAATGATAAGGTTATTGTGCCAAAAAGCTTATATTCAGAAATGTTACAATTAATTTTTTTATAACCACTTAGGTTTGAAAAAATGCAAAGCGTGAGCTAGGAAAATTTTATATTATCCCCATATGATAAAATAAATAGAATATCTTGGTAAAAAACTGTAGTACATGTTTAATATTCCAAAAAACACATAGTAGCAAAGAACCCTTACTGAGAGATGTAAGGGCCCTTGAGAAGTAGTAGGGATAGATATTTTTTATTTCAAAACAAAGTCATATTTACTTATGGTTGATTTTAGTAGATTCATTGAGTTAAAAGGATTAAACAATGAAAGTACGGAAAGTATTATAGTTGCTATTAAAGCAAATTTCGGAATTTCAAAAATATTGTTTTGTGATAATTGGCCGCAATTTTCTAGTTGTAAGTTTAAAGATTTTGCTAAATATGGGGTTTTAAATGTATTACTATCAGTTCTTATTACCCAAAGTCAAATGGGATGGTAGAAAGGTACGATCAGACTTATAACCAAATGTTTAAAAAGGCAGAATATGGTGGACGTGATCCCTCTTATGGAATATCGAAACACACCTATTGATACAAAAAAACCGCTGCCAATTACTTGGGGATCAGAACTTCCTCACGGTAGTAAAACTCGACGTGTGATGGAGTTTATAATAAAAGTAATTTTTGATGTTTCAAAAAAGTAACATTTTTTTGACGGGTCAAAAAAAGTCACTTTGACGTTTCAAAAAAAGTCACATTTCTTGACGTTTCAAAAAAGTCACATTGTGACGTTTCAAAAAAGTCACATTGGTGGAATGTCACTGATATTTTTTTTAGACGTTGGGACCGATTTTGCTCATCAACGAACACAATCTCTTCCTTGACCTCTAGAATGTGTGTACCAAATTTGAAAGCTTTATCTCAAAAACTGTAACTGCTATCGCGAACCAGACAGACACACAGACAGAAAATTTTTTCTTTCTGAAATTTTCTGTATCGTCATAATTCATCGAGATTCGTCCAGAAATGCAATAAAAATTTTCAAAATTTTTTTCGCAAATACATAATTTCCTCACTTTGAGGGGTGAGGAAATAATATTGCAAATTAAGTTAAACTTATTGAATTTATTTACAAACTTTCGATTAATGTGATAATATATATTTTTCTACCTAAGAAAAATTTACAAAAGTAAATAAAACGAATGTAAACAAACCAAGGATTAGCTGATTGTTACTCCTCTGATCTGCGCGCCATATGCGCCGTGGTGATTTTAGTTCCCCATATACGTCTAGTGCGAATTTAAGCCTTATCAATATTCAATTACTGGAATAATAAACATTTTTCTACTTAAGAAAAAACCCACAAAAGCACTTAAAATGAATATAAACAAACCAAGAATCAGCTGATCATTACTCAAAATAATTCACTGAAAATTCAGTATCGCTATTTTAATATTTAACAATTTAGAAGAAAATCTTACAAATACTATAACTTCTCTCAGTGAAAATTATATTTAAATAATTAATTTTGCAATTAATCGTACAATCAAATATAGAGGGTGGGCCAAATTTTAATCGAGAAACTTAAAGAATCGATAGAACACGTCAAAATAATATGGATTTGTTATATAAACTTATAGCTGAAAATGCTTAGTTTTCGAGATAGAGGGCATTGCATTTTTAATTTATTTTTAGTTTTTTCCTTATTTCTCCGGAAATAATTGAGATATTGATATGAAATTCGGAATAATTGAGATATTGATATAAAATGTTACGTATATCAATGCACATCTCATCATAGTTTTCATCTCTCCATTCCAACAAGTGGCGTAACGGTGGGGCGTGTTGAAGTTATTATTCGCAAATAAATGGGAATAGCCATTTTTTCTTTCTTTTCCGATATTTACTATTATTAATGAACGAACAAATTTTCTTACAATTTTTTAATAGGATGCAACGATTTTGAGTTAAACTTATTTAAAAATCATTTACCCTTTACTTATCACTTAATTAATTGAGATTCGTTTAAAAAAATTCCATGGTTTTGCATTTGTCCATTAATATAATTTCAAATGGAAGTGTACGCAACCTCCACCTTCTAAATTTCATAACAATGTCTAAATTATTTCTATAGAAATGCGCCCTCTATCTCGAAGACTAATCCTTTTCGCTATAAGTTTATATGACTATTCTATATTATTTTGGCGTATTCTATCTTCTAAGATTCCTGACTACAATCTGGCCCATCCTGTAAATATTGAATACGTGGTTATTTATGTTTAATGGTTGATGAAATTCCTTCATACTCGTTATTGAATTATAATTAGTTTACATAAATTAAAGTGAAAATATAGTTACTACAATACATCTGTGAATTGGAAAAATTGAAATAAAATAATAAAAAGCATTCGCAAGAGCGTTGAAATACAACCATTCATTTTCCGAATCATTTTCTTTTATGTACATCTTTTCCCGTTTTATAATTTATTTACCTTATTATTGCCATTTTACGATATGTTTAACACAATATCTATAAATGAAAAATCTGGTTAATTTGATAGCCGTAATTTAAATTCTGAGTTTGAAATATTTTTAAAAAATGTCAAGGTTGTCCTTATTATCTCTTGGAGTACACAAAACATACTTTTTTAACATACAATTAAAAAATTATAAAATCAATCTCCATTCACAATTTAATTTTTCTTATGGTATACATTGTCTTTAAAAAATTAATATTTTAAACACCGTAATCTATATATTTAAGAGTCTATATCAGATGCAAGTGAAATATAGTCTCGATTTTACCACACCCCGCGCAGCCCACGGTGCATATATACAGCCAAACCGAAATTATCGCGGCGAATGTCGAGGGTGGCCGATGTTCTAGTTACAGAACGGCATAGTGGAATATTTCAGATCGGGTGATGTTGAATTATCAGAGGCGGAGTACTAGAGGTTTCGTACGACATAAACCGACGAAAAAGTTGTATTGCGTCAAGCTTATAAGCTAAGCAGTAGCTAACCTTACCCTTCATGCGTCCTTGTCCTGCAATTAATATGTAAAAACAATAAAAAAAACCGAAATTATTTTATTTACTTTGTTTAAAAATAGCTAAAGAACTAAACAACAAAACAATTAAATCGTTAATCTACAAAAAAATTTCCATTTTACCGTTTCTTATTAATGCATAGTATTATTTTAAAAATCTTTCATATAAAAGGAAGTATCAATGTGTGTCATATCATTCAGCTCAGAATGGAAAAGGCGATGAAATAATATGAAAAATATATTTGTGTTATTTTAAATTTAAACTCCAATATTTTTATCATATATGAAAGATTATGATGATGTTACATATATTGCTGAATTCAGAAAGAATTTTTTTTAAATTGAACTGAATATACAGTATATATATCATTTAGAATAAAAAAAATTAAGGCAATTTCCGGTCAAACCGGAAGTAAACGATATGTATGTGACGCGCATATTTAATCAGTATTCGGAATGTCATATGTCATATGTTTTTATTTTTCAGTTTTTCGGCGTTTTCTTTTTATTTGACATTCAATTGTTTTTAATTTTCGGATTCCTTAGAAAAAAGCACATAAGTATAATTTTTGAGATTTTCTCCTAGGTTAAAAATACAGCAGAAAAATCGAGTAAGGTGCACTTAAAATTATCACCCTGTACATGAGGTTACTGCGCTTAAAATAAATCAAAAATAAAAATTATCATATTCACCTTTCATTGAGCCTTTCATTCTCCATATCAATATTTAGAGACGGCAAAATGGGAAAACTTTCATTTATATTAGTCTCTCTACAGAAATTACCGGAAATAAAATAAAATTATTACTTTTATTAATTTACGAAAAAATTCAATTTTCACTAGTACTTACTTTTTATATTTTCTCTTTTGGGCTATTGTTCGATTTTTCGGTTTTCTGCTAGGGTATTTACGCTTATGATATGTTTTTATTTTTCCCATTGTTCTCTCATTGCACTAATTATCACTTTCAATAACACGTCTACTTAGGTGTACACTTGATTTAAAAAAAAACTGGTACAACTCTTATAATCGAAAATCTTATAGTTTAGTTGTGTGCATATGTCTGTAAATAGGGCTGGCCAGGCATGTCGAGGAGATCGGTTTTCTTTGTGTTTTTAAACTTATTAAACCTTTCTCTTTTATTTTATTCAAATGGAATTTTAAAAAATAATTAGAAAATAACTTTTTCAAAACATTTTCAAGCCTGCCATATTATTGTTTAAAAAAATAATATTTGTTACGGATAATTCTACTAATGGTTGTAATTAAAATACTAACTGAATAATGATAATTCTATTTTTAAAATAAGAACACAAAAATACCACTTGAGATTAAAAAAAATGTAAACAATGCAAACTGAACATAAAAATACAATAAAAAAATAAAATAAATGAACTTCAATTACGTAATACAGAATTAACTAATATTTTGTCATTGCTCCATTAGCGTCTAAAACTGCCTGAAGTCTTGCAGGCATGGACAAAATCAGATTTCTTGCAAGGTCAACTTATTGCGACAAGTTCTCCCAAGCGTCTTCAATTATCCCTTCCAATTCTTGGGCATTATTTGGATGGTTATTTAATTTTCTTATATGTTTCACCATTAGTCCCCATACATTTTCAATTGGATTTAAATCCGGACTTTTAGATGGCCACGGTAACAACTCTATATTTTTATTAAGAAACCATTGCCTGACACGATGGGCCGTATGTATGGAGCAGTTGTCTTGTTGGAAAATAAAATTATTTTCCGGAAACACCTCTATTACTGACGGCAACATAATATTGTCTAATATTTCAATATTTAATGGAATTGAGATGACCACCACTGTTCCAACACACACCTAACCCATTTAGGCTCATCCAAGCCCAGACATTGACTGAAAACCTTCCTAATATTTGTGGATCGAAAGTATATTTTTTCGTCGTATCTAGTGGAAGGAGGCCTATATACGCGAACATGTCCATCGTTACAGGATTTAAAAACCTTTTCGTCTCCAGAAGTTTTCATCATTGATTATATAGTTGAGTGCAAAAATAATCCTACCCTGCTTCTTTTCTTCTGAAAGTTTGTATTTTTTAGCCGCTGAACAACTATTCAAGTCGCTTTGTAGTTTTATTCTTCTGCAAGCATTAGATACCGAAGCAGGGAAATTTGTCTCTGAAATTGCATTTACTGCAGTCTGAAAAGCGTTTTCTATTAGGTAATTTATAAGATTTTCATCTTCTTGATTATTGCTCTTTCTGGGCCTACCGGAACCAACTTTACGGGATACCGTTTGGTTGGTTTCCCATTGTTTTTTAACAGTCATTATCGTGGTTTTACGCACAATGTATTCAGCAGCAAGTCTTCTTATGGACCCACCATCTTCAGTTTTAGAAACAATTCGTAATTTTTGAATATCTGTCAGATGTCGAACCATTTTTAATAATGACGCCACTGATTAACGTCAAAGTGACATTTGTAAGATTATTAATATCAATCAAAGATCGAATGATTTACATAGCTAAAAGAAAGTGTACCAGTTTTTATTGAAATCAAGTGTACCCACTTTATAACAAATAAGTAAATTTGAGATATCTCTAGAATACACACGCTACTGTTGTTTACGCAAATCGCAACGTGGTTCCTAAGTGCCCGATTCCCCCTCCCGCAAACGAGTCCAGTGTATGCAAGTGCATCCGTGTTTCCGAAATATCATGCGAGATGGCAGCTATTATCGGAATATAGATATGCAGTTTTTAGTTTTCTAATAAATTTATTTTCAACTAATCCAAGAGTTGGGTCACATGAATATAAACGTTACAAACAGTGACTAATGTCGGAATGTTAAAAAATTTGAATACAAAATATTTAAAATGCATGCGAAAATTTTTTGACGACTCTAAAAAAAAAAATTACATTGCGACATTTTATACATATTTTTGAAAAATCTTGTAAAAATCGCACTCAAATCGGATAAGTTTTAAACGAGATAATCGAGAATTATGATTTAATAGGGTATATAAGACTCTTAAGATAATTAAGTGAATAAATCTTTGCTTGTATCATTTCACTTCTCAGCAACTTAACACGTGATGGAATTGTAAAATATTTCTATTGTATTTTTAACAGGTATATTAATAATTATGTTATTATTTAATTTTCACATAGTTCACAAGTAAATGTATATAATAATCATTGTTGGGTGAACAGTTGCTAACTTACAGCCGTCTGAAAGTGATTAATTAGTTGTTGATAGTAGAAAAGTGTAAACAAATTTATATATATTAATCGACATTACTGTTATTTTTTATAAAATGCCACTTGTAATTTCAGAGATAAAAAGTTATCTGCCAAAATAAACAAACGACAGTATTAATTAACTAGTATTTTATATGTATTTAGCGAAATTTCTATATTTAAGATTCTAATACTTAAAATTAACTTTAAGATAATTTATACTTGCCATTAAAAATGCATCTAAAGAAAATGCAAATAATATTTCAAATTGGGGAACCAATAAAAACGATTACCCGATATATCACATCCAATACTGAAAAGAACTGACTGGTATTGAAAAGCAAAATAATAATGAACTAAGAAACTAAAAGAATGTTTTTTTGTTTACAACAATAAAAAATATGTTGCCAAAATGCTTTCTGATATACCTGGTTTTAAAATGAAACTGATTTTACAAATGCGATATTTTCCATAATTTTAAGTGTTCAAACGAGACCTAAGTACATACCTAAAAATTAAGAAAACTGCAACTTTAATTTAATATTGATTGGGCTAATATCATATCAAAATTAGACTCCAACGACATCTGCATGCACTTTTTGAAAATTGAAGTTTTAGTATTAACTGGACAAACTGGGAGGTATGTCCGAAAATTCTTCATTAAAGAGTTACACCCGGCCAAAAATGGTGAATAAAAATGGGTTTTTAATTTTTTCCTCAAATTTGGAAAAATATGAAAAAAATAATTTTGGTAGAGATTCTCTACTAATAGAAACACTTCTAAAGGATACTTTTTCAATCGTCCCTAACTGGTAAAATTGTGGAAATCAGCAACTACCATTTTATTTTTTATTCGAAGTCTTTTAATGGACCCGAATTTTATCATGTAAAGCTTGACTCATTTAGAAACTCTTTTGTCTCTTTAATTTTTTTCATCAAATTGACTGTTTTTGAATAAAAGAATAAAATATTCTTGATATTAAAACATTTGATAAAGAAAACGCATTGATTAAGGATATAGTTGTAAGTAATATTTTGTAAGTTTAATTGATAAAATAATTAGGAAACGAAAATTTAAAGAGACTTCGAAATGAAATTCCTCGTTTCAAAATGAAAGGAAATCCGAAATTTATATCGGTTATTTGGGAAATTTCATTATTTAATAAAAGGGAAAATGCCTAGTAGGCTGCAGTCCAATAATCTTTATCCGTTCCGGGCTCAAGTTAAGCATACATTTCTTAGCCTACTACCCTCCATCTTTGGGTGTAACTATTTAACGATACGTTTCCGGACATACCACCATATTAAATTTTCTTCTTATTTTGAGATCCTGATTTCAAATTTTAAGTTTGTCCAGTTAATCCTACTTTGTTTATAGTTTCTTTGTGGCGAATATTATATATTCATCTATTTCTTTTGGGGATAACGCCAGGCTTAAAAATAATAAAATAGATTAAAAATGCCATAAATGGATAATGAATAAGTAGTATCATGCAAACTTTAATAGCACGTTTCGAGCCATCACCTCCTGGGCTCTTCCTCAACTATTGAACGGACAACAAAAGCTCTTTTCACAAATATAAATTCAAATTCGAAAAATTTTGTTTTGTCAGTTTGACATAAAATGTTCATTTGAGAGTCATAGAAGCCACCGCTATTTCATTTTCAATTTTCCATTATCAATCTCGTTTCTTATAATAGGAATCCATATTTGATCAAAAAACACTAATGCCGTTGAAATGAAAGTATCGCCATTAAGGTCAATATAGGCACTCTCTTTCAATTTGCCAATTTGCTTTGATTGCATTTTATCTTGTACATTTCATTCTATATTCATTATACCCTACATATGGTCCAATGTGGATTTCTCAATCTGGTAATTTCTTATATTCTTCTGATAATAATCGATTAGCCTCACCTCTAGTGATCTAGATGTTTTATTTATATTTTCCACACTCACATGACTGTTAAAGATTTGATCAAAACTGATCGTAGGTAGTGTATTGCTAGTTTTGAAAGAGTTCTTATCCAATTACCAATTCTTTCAAGTTTACTTGACATATCAGCAATGCATGGAATAGTAGTAGCGGCTATTGGTTGTTCTTGTAATATTCTTCGTTATTGACTCTGACCACTTTCAATCTTCAGAAATTTTTTTTCAACAAAAAAATTCTGGATAATTGTGATTTTACAAAACAGATTTTGTGAAAAATTTTTTAACAAAAATTCCAACGTTAGATTAAATAGATTTAATTCCATCATATAAACATTTAAGCATGTCCTCTTTTAATATTTACGTGGTGATTATAATTAAAATTTAGGTATCCTTGATGGACAAAGTAGTTTTGTATTAAAGAAACGTACTGTACGTATTGTAACAGTATTAGGTTTTAATAAGTCATGTCGGGATGTTTTCAAATTTTTAAATATATTAACGATGATCTCAGTCTACGTTTAACAGCTTGTTTCGTTTATAAGCATAACAATAAATTCTCCAATATATTGAAGATATCTATGTTTTTTATTGAATGATACAAAGATAATCTCGAACATCTAGTAGTGAGTTTGGAAAGCAAACGACATACAAAAAATTATATTATGTAGGATACATAATGATCAAAATGGTTGCATGTTATTGCAATGAATTTTTTTAAGAAGTTGTTTAAAATTATTTCTACCGAGTGTGTATATATTTTGGTCTCCAATGTTGAACTTATTTTGTATTGGTATGTTCTTTTTTTTTAATAATTAATAAACGATTTCCCGGAGTTAGAGTTTGATGGCACAAAAGTTCGGTGCAACATTTGTAAGAAAATATCGTATCTACTCCTTGAATCCAGCCTCTATTTATTAACAACTAAAATTTTAACAATATAGATTGTTACCATGAAGTATGCAATTGCTATGTTTAACAACAAAATATTGTTGGCTGAAGAAGATAATTTCGGGCCTCTTCTACTTCCTTATGGCTCTATGTCTCCAAATGGGTTAATTTTTCTCCCATAATAATTATTGTAATGATAATAATAATAATAAAGCTCGAATTAGAGCTGCCGAACAGGAGAATCTGTTTCGGCAGCATGTCGATAAACCCCAGCATGGTGTCTTCTATAAGAATATAGAAACGCTGGGTTTATCGACCAGGCTAACATTCGATTTTTTAAGGTCAGCCCGACTTAAGTCACAGACCGAGAGAGTCATCATGGCCTGCCAGGATGGTGTTATCAACACCTTGGTCTATCGTAGCAGCGTGTGGCGTGTAGAGGTTCCTGATATCAACTGCAAGCCCTGCCATCAGGCGCCGGAATCGCTCATGCACTTACTTTCTGCATGCCCCATATATGCGATTTCGGCCTACATCCACCAACATAACGTGACGTTACGAGTGCTATACTACCATCTAAGGGACTCGTACGTGGTAGACCAGATACCAGTGCTGCCTTACGCTCCCGGAGATATTGAGTCCGTGGTCGAGAACGAGAATGCCAGATTTACTGGAACTACTCGTTCCCGACGGTCAGGCTAATTCAAGCCAACAAGCCTGACATAGTCCTCCTCGACCATCAACTCAAGGTGATGTATGTCATCGAGTTCTCGACACTTGCGGAGCAAAATATCATCTTGAAGGAAGAGGAGAAACGGACCAAATACCGCGATCTCCGTTACGAGCTCCAAGCGCTGTACTCAGGCGACTCGGTAAAAATGGTCGTCCTAATAATCGGTGTACTCAGAGGGATAAATCCTACGCTGCTCTCGGAACTGAAGATCATACCGGCCTGCCAAAAATCAGCTGATTGGCTGGTAGGCGGTTATTCTGGGTTCTCTCCGTCTGCTTAGGGTATACGATTCTGGTATCTACAGTAACTGACCCTGCGGGAGGTGGACAGTGGCTGTAGTTAATGCGCCGACGCGACTCCCTTGAGGCGTCGGAGGCCACGGGAGGATTGCCCGGCATCAGACAATCCGAAAAAATAACAATAATAATAATAATAAACTTTATTATCCAAAAGACCAACATGGTGTAAGATATGTCAGAGAGCTTGACAAAGTTTCCAATGCTCTTCAACACATTTAAAAAAACAGTATAATAAAAATAGTGTTACATGCAGTTAAAAGATAAACAATAATACATGGTCATAATTTAAAACATAATGTATAACGAAAAATAATACGAGATTTAATAATTATATAAAATGCACGATGTAAAGGCATATATACGTATACGTAGGTATAGACATATAGATATAATTACACAAATACATACTTACATATACCTATATTTACAGAAAAGTTATAATATTGTCTTCTATGAATTCTTGTATCGGGTAACAACATTTTGTCTGCAAGATGTATTTTAAAGTTTGATTAAAGTTACGGTTATTTAAATTTTTAATTTCCAATGGTAGCTTATTGTACATTATTATTCCCATATATTAAGGACTCTCTTTATATTTAGATATATTGTGATAAGGAATTACTAAATTATCACTTAAATGGGTATTATAATCATGGTTAAAATTATGTCTTAAAAATGTGCCCAAGTTGTTTTTGACATAGAGCCGAGTTTATGATATATAAATACAAAATAAGGGCAATATTTTTAAGTTTTTAAATATGTCACTACATGAAGTAAATCTTGACTCTTCTACCCTGTTTCTTACAACTTTCTTGTATTTTAAAAATTCTTTGTACATTTGAAGAAAAGCCCCAGTAGCTAATACCGTACAATATTCTAGAAAAAAAGTGTGCGTAGTAGTATGATAGTATAGTCTCTGTCCTAGCAATCTTCTGCAACCTATTATTGCATAGCATACTGATGTGTAGAGATAATATTGACATGAGATTCCCAATTTAAGCGCATTGTCTACATTTACACCTATACATTTTGTTGAATCAACTTGTTCAACTGGCTTCCCATAAATTTTTAATAAACTACATTCCACGGTACAAGATATTCTAGGTGTAAAGTTAATAAAGGCTGTTTCTGAGATATTAAAAGCAGCCTATTATTTTTAAACCAATCAGTGAACTTTTGAATGTCGTTTTGAGTGTTATCCATAGCGTCTGTTAAAGATTTTGGACTATACAGGTAAGAGTTATCGTCTGCAAATATAATCAAGTTGTTTTTATTTGAAAATTATTAGGTAAGCCATTGACAGAGTAAGAATAGCAAAGATTCCAGGATGGAGCCCTGGGGAACACCATATGAAATATGTTGACTATAAGATTTAACACCATTTATTAATATTTTCCCATAGCATTTTGGCTGTGGTTTTCCAAATTTTTTAACTGTAATGTACTTAATCTTCTACATTGATATTATGCATATAGGATAGCAAATAAATAATATTCGAAAAAAAGTTTTGCAGGATATAGAGGGGATTAATAGGTCTTGTGGAATTATTTTCGAAGTCACATTATGCGACTGAAATGTTTTACCGGAAACTAAAATAAAAATAAAAAAATGTTTTCTTTTCAAATGTTTCTGATCCAGTGCACTTTCGAAAGAAAATTTTTGTGCAGTAAAGAGGGATAAATTTCTTCAATTTAGCTCAAGTTTTTTTTCGTGGGACGAACGGTTTTGCCGCTAGAGCGCCGTGAATTTGGGTCAATTGTTAGAGTTCATAAAGCGTTTTTGTCTATAGGTGTATATGACAAATCCATAATACTTTAACGTGTTCTGACGATTCTTTAAGTTAGGGGGTTATGCAGGTCAGAAATTTCGAAAAATTCGATTTTCGGTTTTTTGCATATTCGTATAGTGCATAGCCTTATATTTAATAATCTGAAAGAATTTTTGAAAAATCTTGAAAATTGACCGATTTACAGCGGTTTTCGTAGTACCCTTCCCCAGACGGTTTCGGCCCAAGCGCCGCGGGAGCCTATTGTACTGGAAGCGCGCTAAGTACGTGGCTTTCTGTTACCCAGGTACTTATACCTGGATTATAGATGACCCTTTTAATCCTTTACTACAATATTTTCTATCTTATTAGAATTTTTTAGGCATGAAATAAATCTGTACCTGATTTTCAAATGCGTCTTTCTCGAAACTATGTTTTCTTGGACGGTGTACGTGATATCTCGAGAACCGTTAATCCGATTAACACCAAATTTTGACACAATGTTCAGTATGAAATTTGCAACAATCTGTGCTGTGGGTTTTTTGATATATTTCGCCACTTGTTTATTATCAACAATTGAATAAAGTGAAAATTGACTTTTTTTCAAACTACTGCCACAAATCGAATGTTTTAATTTTTTCAAAAGCCCACGGCAGAGATTGTGGAAAATGGTATAAATGACTAAAAAAATTTTTTTGCGTTTGTTTCAGATGCATACAGTTCCAGAAATCCGGTACACCGTTTGGGGACAGCAAAAAAATGCGTTTCAACATTTTTTTATTGCAACTTTTCTTTATATAAAAATTGACATAAAAAATTTTTTTTTAGATAATTGAGACATTGCTTTTTAATTTAATTTGTATGTTCAATAGTTGAGCCGCAATTAATTCCCAAAAAAAGTTAGCATTTTTCGCCGCGCGACCTGCATAACCCCCTTAAGTTTCCCAGTTAAAATTTGGCCCACCTTGTATTTTCATGCAGATTTTTCGATAATTTTTTAATGCACTTAATAATATTGCACCAGAATATCTCAATTATTCCACTTTGCGTTGACAACTCAGCTAAGTAGTATCTATATTTTATGCAAGAACTATAAAACAATATAATAAAATTTGTTAATGTATTGAATAAAAGATGATTTAATAATTATATTATCAAATTGTAAAAAATGTTTACTTATATTCTCATTGCCATATTTGGCGTCATTGACATGTTTGAAGTAGTATTTGAAGTAGTACTGTACAATTCAATTATTGTGTATCTTAAACTTTGAAACTGTCGATATATCAATACTCATTTTTCCAATGCTAAAATATTTATAAAATTTATAGAAATTTTAATGATTACAGTGTTTCATGTATAAATAATAATTATAAAATAAGTGTAATCATCAGCCTATTGTACAGTTAGAGGAACATTATATTTTAAGTCTGTTAGTGAATAATAAAGACTTTTAATTGCAACTGAAATATATCCTAATTTGAACATAATATGAATTTGAAATGACAATTTGATATAAATTTAATAATACCATTTAAAAAAAAAAAACAACAGTCAACAGTTTTGGTTAGGTGTTAACTGTTAAACTAATTTCGACACATTATTTTAATGACCATATTAGTGCGAATTTCAGTAAAAAAATTATAGTTGATGAAGCAGCTTTTAATACACGCTGGGTGGAAGTAACGGTGGTAACTAGATATAGGGAAAAATTATGATATAACTTAAATAACAGGGTCGCACTGGGGAAGGATATACAGATTTTCCTTGGTAAAATGTTCCAGTTATAAAGAAACAGTATCTTACCTTATAAAGGTTTGATGAAGGTTGGAAACCGCAGAAAAGTACATGTAAAATAATTCCATGCTGTTTAAAGAGGGCTGGAAGTGTGGTGCGCATAACAATAATGCTAGCAGTCATACTCAATTTTTTTCAAAGCAGCTGAAATTATAAGAAGCATACTAATACCTACACTGCGAAATTGTCATCACTAACAGCACATATCCATTCGTCAACACCTTCAAGTGCTGCTTGCATGGGTGGAGCGAGAGATGGAGGCAGTATACAAAATAATGTAATTTTAATATTCACTATATTCACTAGGTTCTGTAGGAGATACTTTATAATATGGGGTATAGTAACAATACATTAATAAAAGTTGCTCCATATGAGCTGGAGTTAAACGGCGTCTTCTATCGAAAATTATCCATTTGTACAAATAAATTATCGTTTAGTGTCTACATATGTAATAGGGACATAGCGAAATAGTGAATATCTATAGAGGGATGATTCGTGAATTCCAGGGACAGCAAAATTAACTTTTTCCGTAAACGTTTGTCTATGGAGGAAAAGGTATCAAAACCTGAATTAACACATGTCCCATTTTTTGTTTCACTCGTTCAGCAGATTCCCCTGGTAGCAATGAAATGCATTACCGC
The DNA here is from genome assembly GCA_029963845.1 of Rhamnusium bicolor. Lineage (NCBI taxonomy): Eukaryota > Metazoa > Arthropoda > Insecta > Coleoptera > Cerambycidae > Rhamnusium > Rhamnusium bicolor. The sequence continues at coordinate 536,703 of JANEYF010002804.1, read as the reverse complement.
AGGTCGTAAACTACATTCATTTCCTCTATGACGGAAAAATTATCGGTCTGAAGATTCCAGCTGCCATATGGTGAGGGGAATTCGTGAAAAGAAGTTTTGGATTTCTCGTTTCGTAAATCATTGGATCCATAGCAACCTCTTGAATATTGCCACTGCATGACTAGAATCTAACTGTTCAAAGCCCTGTTGTGCGTTCTCCAAATTGCTAAAGTATTAAGTTGCGTCCTCAATTCAGGTAACCCAGCGTATCAGATTTGGTTCTGGAGGCAGCTGTATGCGTGGATGCATTTCACAAAACAACTGTTCGCGGTGGGGGCCTTTTTTTTAAACTTTTTCTTTTTCATTTAAAATTAGTACGTCAATTTTGGAATAACACTCTCTAACTGTTTCTGCCACTCCGTGTAAGGCGTGTGCCAGGCAAGTTACATGAAAACAATTGAATCAGTGTTTGTTGAAAAGAGCCTGTACACTTTTTGGCTTATTTTACGTTTATATTGATTCTAGTTCAGAAATGGGCGCTCTTTCTAAGGTCTAAAGAGAACTACTTACGCGATCTCTATATGATATAAATTCATAATGTTTTTTTAATGAATGAATGTTGAAAGGAATTATCTACAGTAGTTAGTTCCTTTCAACATTTAATGCTGTATTTGTGGTCACTCGTTCTTAGTATATGACTGGGATTTTGATGTTGTCAAGAAATATGCAAAAATGCGACCATATTTATACATCAAAAGAATATTGTGCTATCGCTAACTCGAAAAAAGGATGTTGCAGTGAAAATGGTAGACAGCGATGAAATTTTGAATTTCAACCAGTAGAGACCGAAGTTTTATAAAAAGACCAAACTTAGTGATGACTATTACAAGGAACGTACCATGAAACCAAAAAGTATCTTTTGTCCCAGTATCTTAAATGGAATTTGATACTCTGAAGATTTTTTGGGTAAAGTAAAAACTCGACCTTTCATAATAAGACTACTACAGCACTCGTTCTAGCTTTACAGCTGCTAAAACCTTATCCTTACGGTAAAGTAAAAATAAAAAAAATTGGGGCATGGTAGCCGAGTGGGTAAAGCGTTTATAGTTATTTACTCGGTACCGAAGGTCGACGGTTCGATTCTATCCTGCAGCAAATTGGTTTATTTGTAGTTTGTTTCGGACTAAGATGGAAGAGGGAATTGTCAATGCCCTAGATGAGTGTTATTTCGATGACTTGAAGCGCTATTAAGAAAACATTTTAAGGATCATATTCGAGCAGTTACATGTTTTGTTACTGACAGAAGAAGGAAAATCTTTTTTTCGATAAAATCTTAATTCGGTCCACTGAAGATTGATGTGATTTAATTTGTTCTGTATTTATAAGAATTATTCTTAATTTACGATTTTCTTAAATGTTAATTTTCACAGGTTTAAGTAATTTATTATTTAAAGACATATTATTTTAAGTTTACTATTTAACGTTGAAGGGAACTAAGTACTCACAATAATATTATTTTTTTTAATGTTAAATGAATTATATAATATCAAAAGCGGCCATATCATCTCAAAACAATTTTGAGTAAAAACCAATAAACTGTCATGAGAAAACTAATGAATAGATTAATGTATAATTTTGAAAACTTGTTTTTCTGGTGATTTAGATGAGTAAATAACCATTTCTCTGTTGTTTAGTTTAAAACGGATAATTAAAATGTAGATGGCCGATTTAGAAACTGACTTGTGGAGCTGATTTTGAAACTAACTCGATGGCAGATGGCAGGTTTTGAAATTGTAGATTGTATGTTTTGAACTTTGTAAGAGCTTTTCAGAAAAACGTACTAATTTAGTTCAAAATAAACTTTCATTCATATTATTATTACTAGAAGAAACATTAAACACTAGACTACATTTTCTCATTCATCGAGAGCTTTACATGCCAGGTCATCCTCCGTATATGTGGCCTCTCTTTTTTCTATACCTACAATCACCTACATACAGACTTAACTTTTCCAGACTCCTCCAGTTTTGTCCATAGTGAGCCTGTAAGAGTTCTGCGACAACCTTTTTTAACATTCGGAGTCCTTCCAATCGTTAATAGTCCAGGGACTAAATTACTAATCATCATGTCTTTTTTTGTGACCAGTTTACCACTTCCAAGATCGAAACGATAAGCTTCTTCGCCATGGATTGTTATGTTACGTTTTATCATTCTTTTCAATGTAAACCTTTTACTGGGATTAAATGAAAAGTGCCATTGTCCCGGTGGTTTCATTATTTATTGTATGGGGCTCCTCCAGTCATTTACCTCTAAATCAGTTCCCATTTTCCATAGAGTTCCATGTTCCCTCAAAACATTTACATATTCCTCAGATGTAATTATAATTTCCAGCTAAGGAGTTTCGTATCCACAATCTCTTAATGTAGTTTTATTAGTCGATTTGGATAAAATTAGTAAAGAAAACTTCAAATTCTCATTTAGTCGACGTTTCGACAAAATTTATTGTCTTCCTCAGGACTAATGAGGTCTTTGGTTTTCAGTCAACATAATCATAATCGTCAAATAAATAAATAACGTCACTTATAATAATAGGATTCTTGGGTCAAACAATGACCATTGCGCAATAAATTAATGGTTTTTAACTAGTTTCAATGCAGATCGATATGGAAAGAGTGTAAAGGCAAAACAGAAATGATTTCTGTTTTGCCTTTATCAACGCAAAATGCTTTAAAATATTTCAATCAAATTATATTAATGTTTAAAATAATATCCACACGCAAGGACTAGCAATATGGAAAACAAAGCATTTAAAGAAAACGAATATAAAAATAAGAAATGCCTTCTTTATCCCTTATTCGTTCTTAATTCTGCAAGATTATTGGGTCTGCCTTTTTAAACCTTACTTTTTACTTACCACCAAAAAATATATCAATAGTAGTTAGGTCGGGAGAACATGTAAGTCACTTAATGGCACTTTTTTTGGTAATTCAGTGACCAGAAAATGTAATATTTAAACACTTTGATTATTATTCCATAGTGAGCTTGTGAGAAGGCCCACCCTGTTAATATCAAACGTTTTCTAGCATTTCTTTATCCTTATTCCGCGCAACACAAAAGATACCGTTCTAAATACTTTACACAGTTCAAACATTTCTTGGAGAAACTGAATTCTTCTAGCAAGCTTCAGGAAGCTTCTATTCTAAATGGACAATATTTCTTTTTTTCAGAATTCTTCCAACACTGCGACGACTCAAATTCTTATTTAGTGCTAGATGTTTGTGAATTATCTTCGAGTCTTAACAGAATATTTAATATACTATCACCATTGGTTGCCGATTTTGGTCGTTTCTCTCTAGGCGTATCTTTAATAGAATAGATAGCGTTGAATTTTTTAAAAGGTTGGTCACTACAGACTGAGTATGGATTTTGATTTGGAAAGCTCTAGTTAAATAAATTGTAGATTTCTAGTTGTGTTCTTGTATGATCTGTTGTAGTCTACAACAGCATATTCTAAGATTGAACAAACATTAATAAATTGCACAAGAACTGTGAAATATGACAAAAATCAAATCTTACATGAAAGAAATATAGTTTGGCACTTTATCCTATCTATTTACTTCTTCGGGATAGTAAATGACTAGATTGGTATTAAAGACACAAAGATACTTCTCAACTTTATCTCATTAGCTTTGTTATAAAAAATCGTGCTAGCATGTCAAATTTTATGTTAGTATCGCAAAGTGAACAAGTGTTTAACTTAGCAACTGTACTAAACAGACTGTTAAAAAATAATTTTTTTAAATGTTCAAAATGATACTTCCATAAAACTGTTTTCATAGAATATTAACAGAACTGGAATCAATAAGCAATCCTTGCACGCAGTTACTAGAAGTCCGTTTTGTTGCATAGACTAGGTCCCATAATATAATGATAAGTGATGAATCATGTAATCTGGCTGGTCATTTCACATGACATCTGCCAATTCATTGTCCGATGAAGAGATTTTTAAAAAATTGACAGCCAACAAAATATATGGGCGATCCTTCCTATGTAAACTTAGAAAAAGTTTTGGTTTCTTGTCACTTATTGTAGTTTTTCAATACTGCTACCCAAGCGCAGATCCAGGGAGGAGCAATGAAAGCACCTCCTCCCTTCTGCCATCAAAGAAAAATCTTATTGTTGAAATGACAACATTACTTTTCGAAAATTCACATAAATTATGTTTTGAAAATATAAATACTTTGGGTAATATTGTATACACTGTGTTCCACTTTGAGCAGATACATCTCTGTATTCTGGTTGTATTTGGGTGAATTGAATTTTTTTTTATCAAGTTATAGTACTCGACGAACCCTATCTTCCTGAATGACAATTCTTTTATGTTATATATCCACGGCCTACTATAACTAAAATAAAATGCTAAAAATTAAGAAACGCTATTACGGATTTATTTAATGAAATAGTTTTTAGGAAATATAAATCGGGCATGTTTAGAAAGCCTAAATAGCGAATGTAGATATGTTAGGAAACAAAATTTTCAAAAATCGGACGTTCTCTATATACTACCATACTTTTAATGCTTCGATTCATAGAAATGACCATAAAAAATAAACATTCTCAAAATGCCTGTATTTTTTCAATTACACACCATTATTTCATGACCATTTTAGATATTTTCAATATTTATATCAAGTGCCCCCTCCTTAGAGAGCTTCTGGATCCACTCATGCTGCTATTCAGAAGAATGGTTGTTATATAATAATAATAATATTAATTTTCTTAAATGTGAATAATTTTATTTCAGAAGAACGGGGCTTATCGAGCCATCTTTTAGCGAAGTTCCATAATTATGTATACGATGACATATTTTGCAACAAGTTATCTGCATCGACGTGAGACCCGCCATCTTTCGCCGAGTAGTTGTATTTATTTCAGATATTGTACCAGGTGAATGACATACATGCGCCATCTATTAGACAATAGACGAGTACAAGTTGCTTCTGAACAGTTCTCTTCTATAGCACAGATCATAAACATCTTGGTTTTAACGTACCTGATATACTTTAGAGATATTGGAGTAGATGGTATTACAAGCAATTTAAATACCTGTTAGAGAAATTTAAAAATAATGTGTACGAATTGTAACACAAATAATTTGAAAATAATCTGATTATTGTAAGCTCATTCCAATAATTATGTTACTAAATCTCTATCAAGAAAAACACAGCTGCCTATCCGAGACATGCTGAGTTAAATTTTTTATTTATTAACTCTGCGATGCGCGAAAAAGAAAGTGTCAATATTTTAATATTACTGAGAGATTATGTAAAATTCTGTGATGTGTGATATGTAAAGCAGATTTATTAACTTTAGAACCGAATTATATTATTTGATCTAAAAGATTTGTTATAATAATAAATCATAAATGTTTATTTATGCCAAAAAATTTACAAACATTTTACAACATAGGAATACCTACATTATATTAAAATAAAGAACATGAGTAAAAGTAATTTGCAGAAGTTTATATTATTAAATTAGTAAGCGAATTCAATCCTTTGTACAAGTCCTCTGTAAGCAAAAAAAAAAAAATGTATGTTTATGATATACCTACATACGCAATATGTACGCACGCTTACAATTCAGGGTGATCATTTTAAGTGTCTCACACGATTTCATTGCTTGCTCCCAGAGAAAATTCCAAATTACGTTTATATATTTTCATTTAATAAATCAGAATTCGAAAAGAAAAACAATTATTGAACCTCAGATAAAAAAATTATGGCCGAAAAACTAAAAATTGCAACAAAATTTTCATTCTTGTATTCATGCGAAAATGGACATATGACGTTCCACTGATTATAATTGCGTATCACATACATCTTTTCACTTCCGGTTTAACTGGAAATTAGTTCAACTTCTTTTATTCTGATACGCCCTATACAGGTTGTTTCGGAATTAACTGGACAAACTTAAAATATGAATTCATCCGTGAAGTAAGAAAAAAGTTTCCTGTGTAGGAAACGCTTTATTAAAAAGATAAAAAATGGGTTTTGGTAGAAACTTTCTACTAATAGGAACGTTGCTAAAGAATATTTTATCAATCATCCCTTATCGGTAAAAAAGAATTAAATAGAATGATTTTTTTAGATCAGGATGATTTACTGGTATAAGAAAGTATATGCTGGCCACATCTGGTATTTTTGTTTTTAAAATAATATCCTTAAAATGAGTTCCCTAGATCCAAAATGCTACATCTGACAAACTTTGTGAAAACGAGATATTTATATCATTAAGCTTCTATATACTACATTCTATATACATGTAAGCACATTCTTTAGGTGAAAAATGAGATATTTAGCATGATTATTTCTAGTTTAAAAGAGTGCGTCAGGTGCAAAATTCGACATAAAATTGACTTTCTCAGACGCAAAACGCGACAAATGCATTTTGACCAATGGGAAATTAGAAAATGATACATGTGACATCTGAGTGGAACAGACAGTACAATTCTACACTGTTGTTTTCATTGTTCAACACGTGGTTGTGACTGATTGTGGGTTAAAGTGCTTTAAAGTGATTTACAAACAGTTTTGCTTATTATTTATATCATCATTTACATAAAAGCATGTGGTTTAAATAAAAGTCGAAAAAGAAAAATACCAAAGGTATTAAATACAATGGTTCATACAAAGCAAAACAAAACTGATGAAATACTTTGTGTGAAGTACTGTACAACTGGTCCTTTGGTAGCAATTATTTAAAACAGTATGGCACACGATGAAATGCAGTGACAAAAAATGTTTCGTTTCATTATGGTTCGAAACGTTTTGTTTCATCCGGTCCGCTGCCGACGTTCTTGTCAGTTTCTGTTGTCTAAGATCAATCGCTTGACCTGGAAATAGTATATTACATAACGAGCATGGAAAGTGGCATATAACAAAGAAGTGTGATGTTTCACATGAGTATGTTAGTACCATTTTCAGCGAGTTGTGTACAATATTTTTACCACAACGAGCCACTAAAGAAATTTTTGCTGATGGAGTACCATTTATAGAATCGTCACTACTAACACTGGAATTTATATCCATTTTTTATATTTTCTTTTTTTTTATACTTTTACAAACTTCAAATCAAGAATCAAATAACAATTAGTAATTTGACGGGGGACAGACATATTTAAAATAAAATAACGCGGCAGCCAATCAGGCGTAAGTTGCTAGATATCTCTGCGTTTTGTTTGGCATAGCCTACTTCGGCATACGTTACGCTGGTCCTCGACACGCCGCGGCCGTTTCTGCGAGAATCCTAATTTAACTATATTTGCTACAATTATTAAAAATGTATTAATTATTTATGATAACGGAATTGTTATTCTGCAGAGTATTAATGCAAATAATGTTTTTTGTTACAAAGTAACGTACATAATAAGATATTTAAATGGTTATTATTAAAAAACAAAATTAAATTTGTGATCTACTATGCATTTCGTTACTTTTCTAACACACACGTGTGTTAAGAAAATAACATACGTGTGTGTTAGCGTTTGTTTACACGTCTACTCTCTTGAATTGTTATTTGTACATTCTTAGCGGGTTGTGTGAAAATTACTTTTCCCTGATTATGGCGGAGACATTAATATTTTATATATGGAAGCAATAAGATTTTACGTCGTACTTTATTTGAATTAAATATTTAAGATGCAGATAATACTTCATCATACGTATTAAAACAAATAAAAGGAAATTAGAAACCACGACGACCTTGCCGGTGATAGGAAAAGTAAATAGAAGTGATTAAAAGTTGATTGCTTAATGTTATTGTGTATTATTTGTTTATGAAAAAATTTTACTGATACAGAAAATTTTTTGTTTCGGTAATTCCTATATGTAGACGAAGAAATAAAATATTTAGGTACTTTTGTTCATCTTTCTACATATTTAGTAATAAATAAAACAGGATAAAATTTCATAAAATTTTAAAACTAAGTGGACCTATTTTAAATTAAGTATTATCACAGTGTTTATTTATTCACTAAAAAGATGTTACGATGAGGCTGATTCAAACAAGTATGGTTCAATGTAGCTAAATAAGTAATTTTTGAAATGTATTTTGATTTACAGTACAGTAGAAATTCTAATATGCAACTGAAAATATACCGCGGGATTTGTTTCAAGTTGAACAGGTGTTAAAAGAAAGCATATAACGACATGTATGGATTATGCCCTCTCTAACTGTACTAAGAACCGTCATCATCAATGTTTCACATAAGAAATCTACACACATTATTTGCTTTCTTTAACGCCTGTTCGAGTTGATTCAGGGCTCGCTCTTACGACTCAATTGGATTGCATTAATTCTCACTGAGCATTTTTGAAATTAGTTCACTCGTTAAGTTTAGCCGTATATATGGAATCGTATTGTAAAGATTTCCAAATAATTTCCAAATTTATATACCCCCGGATGCGCATATCACTCTTTTTTACCACGAAAAATGAAAACCTGCAAATGAAATTTTTGAATATTAATTTTCTCGATAACGAAAATGACAGATTTTTAGCAATTTCATTTCATTTTTATTTTATATTATTTTGTTTCATTTTATTTTATTTTACAACCATGCAACAGGTTAAACCCAGTTGAAGAATGCGAACAAGAAGGAAGTTTTACATATTTTAAATAATATTATACAAAAATATATAATAGAAAGATAGACAATGAGGAACATTAGAAGATACAAACAATAATAAGAAGAAACCACAGTTGTTTTATAGAGACTACACTGTGCAGTCAAATCATGCCGATCTTAAATTGTATTATACTTGTCACATAATTGATACATAGGAGAAAGCTTTTCAATATTTGTTTTCGGAGTCGGTATATGAAAATTTGCATAGAGGTGAGTCTTGGTACATGGAAATTGAATATATGGAAAATATGACTGCAATCTGTTTTGTTATTTTATACTTATAGAAAAATATTACTTCTGATTTCATATGTCTATTTTCGAGATTTTCTATGGAAAACCTGCTTTCCATTATAATATTAGGAAAGCCAATAGGGGATATATACCTTCTTGTTTATAACAGGCGTGCTTTAAAAATCTTTGGTGGTTATTTTCGATACATATAATGTAATGGTCGTCGAGGCATCATATTAATAAGGCATATTTAGTACGAGATATTACAAAGGAGATATAATGATTTAATGTGTTAATATTACTAAAATCTAAGCAATCCCTCATAATGAATCTTAAGGTTTTGCAATATTCTGATGTCAAATTATTAACATGATTTTTGAAACTGAGTTTGGCATCAAAAATGACACAAAGATTACTAATGGTGTCAGACCTGGAGAGAATCCCTTTCATATAATTTAAGAAAAATCACCTGAGGTTCCATGCGTCCTTGTTTATATTAAAGATTGTCTGTAAATGAAAATTCAAATAAATCAGTTTTTGTTACAGACAATCTTAATAGAGGCAATAACAGATTGAGCTACGGGCGATATTTCTTAATTTATACGACCGGGATTCTTTCGTGAAATACACTTATAATATGTAATTTATTTGTGAAAGCCATTACGTGACATTTTGATACATTTAGTGGTAATTTATTTTCTGAACACCAACGATTTATTTTAATGAGATTATCTTGTACTAAATTACAATCAGCTCTAGAAGTAATAGGATACCCAGGTAGCAAGGGTACGTCATAATGACGTCAAAATCTGGTGATTACTGGTCATAAGACGTCAGTGAACCAAAAATCGAAGACATAATGACGTCTTATAAATGACGTTAAAATGATGTGCTGCATATCACGTTATATAACACGTCATATTGTCGTCTTTTTTCGGTGCTATTATTATATATCAAAGTCATATACAATATGGAAAGAAGCGGCATTTTCGCAAGTGACATATTGCCATCATTACAAGATTACCTGTATTTTTTTAACAGTTTCCAAAGAGAATAATCAAAGGTATGCAAAAATATTGTTTTTAGTTTGTTTTTGCGCAAAAGCAAAACATTTGCCTATATAATTTTTGCACAAATATTTTATTACTTCTAGGAACATTTTTAATATTTGCACGTCACAGCCATTCATCATATAATTTTTGTGATATAAATTTCGTACCCTGTATCCCATTGAATTCAAAAGTACCGCTATATAACCATACATGAGCGCAACTACGTTCGAAGTTCTGAACAACGTGATTAATATTAACCAATCGGTGTAGGTACAGCTTATGCGCACGCAGTCCATCTTACCACAGACCACTGTGAATTCCCAGGCGTTTACGACATTTTCTGTTCTGTGTTTACTCTGGCCTATTAGTGAAATATCTGGCAAATGTGTTGTTTTGACGTTTAACGAAAATTCTGTAGCAATACTTATTATTCACAGTTTAGTATATAATAGTAAGAAAGAATAAACATTTATTTTTTTGAATATGTAGTATATTATATAAACATAAATTTTATATAGTAATATATTTTTTCAATATATGTATAAACTAAATACTAATAGTTTTATCTGTATTACTGAAAACCTGGGAGGGGGTACCAAATATAACCTGAAAAAGACGTCGAAATAACGTCTAACTAATGACGTGAAATTAACGTCAAGTAATCAACGTCATCGGTCCAAGACATTAGGAGGACATTTTCACGTCATATTTACGTCATTCAACTAGTCATTTCTCGTCACTCGGTGACCATTTTTTCACGTCATTTTCACGTGCTCTTGCTACCTGGGTAGTAGATTTTCATATCATCATCATAAAGTAAACATCTAAATTATATTCTATATCATTTATAAATATATTAAATAGAAGTGGACCCAAATTAGAGCCCAGCGGGACTACTAACGTGAAATCTATCTCGGCAGACTGGCAACCACAACATTGTACAAGTTGTTTACGATCACCACTTTTTAAAATTGGCAATATCGTCCTTGTACTTGGAAATGTGTGAGTTATTAGCTGAAGGCAGTGTAGTCAAAGGATACGTAAATACGTTAGCGCAATTCCTTATTTTAAATGCAATATTACCAAGCCCTGAGGTGTTTTTGGGTTCTAATCATTTTATGCAATCATAGACCTCTAACTCTGTAAATCTATCGATGTGAATTAAATCCATTGCATAGTTATCTATTAAAGAAGGATTTGATATATGTATGTTCTTGAAAGTAAGAGCTAAAAACATTGACAATGATCTCATGATCCTTAAACTCCTTGTTATTTAAAATCATGTAATTAGGAATAGTAGAAGTATTTCGTCTGTTATTAACAAATTACCAGAAGCTACTAAAGTTGTTAGAGACATTGTTTTCGATATTAATACAATACTTTCTATATGATGTATTTGTTTTATATTTTGCCTGAGATCTTAAATTTCTTCTAATGCAAAGGGTTCATTACATCGTTTATATTTATTCATCAGAATGTATTTTAGCAGTATACTTTTTTATTATGTCCGAAGAGAGTCAAGTTGGATATCTTATATTTCTAGATTTTGTTTTAGGAACAAATGGGTCTAGAGATCGATAAATTTTTTCATAATACTGATAAAGGTTTTTATACCAGTGTGGAATATGACAGTTTTCTATAGTATGTACTACCAGAAACATGTGAATCATTAAATTATATTAATATTATATCTAATTACCTCTTTTCTAAGAATTGGCAACCAATCAGTTAAAATATAAAGTATCTACCTAATTATTAACACGATAATCTCCGTCAAAATCGTAAACGAATTTTCAACATTTTCGTTTAAACAGTATAGATTTTTGAAATTTGATTCAAATAAACGCGTCTTTACAAACAACAATTAATTTTCTTTTTCAAACTACGAGATCAAGTGTGATTGATCGGAACTTCAACTATATTTTATAGTATTGTTGATAATGAGTTTGATAATGTTAGATGTAGTGTGTAGGCACTTATTGGATTAACTTACTTATAATCTCCAGACGTTCTCTAATATTTAATTGATTTGTCGAGCAACAGTATCATAAATTCTGATGCTCATCTTAGTCGTCTCTCATCAATTTTAGCTAATTTATAGATAATAATATAATATATATGCTGTTGTTAGGAAGGCAAAACAGTAACACGAATATCTAAGACCGCATCTAATTAATATACAGCCTGGGTATTTAATTTTCATTCACTATCATTTAATGCATTCAAAACATTTAAAATACAAAATATAAATTACTGTTTAACGAAGGTATCATGCAACCCGATTAAGAAAATATCTTCATTTAGGATTACACGTAAACTGAAAATAGGGTATCTAAAAAGTCATAATATAAATAAAACTGAAAATAATCATATTCAAAATTTATTATTGGTTTTCTATTACGTAGAACGCTAAGAATGTTTGAATCTATCTAGAGATAACGAAGCACCAGCACTATATACCATGTTGGGTTCAGAGGTATGATTATCTGCAACGACTCATTTAGTTGGCTTTGATACTATTAATGGCCAAATCAAATCAAATCATTTATTAGCACTGTTACATAAGAAGAATACATGTATTGCACGTCAAGGACAATTATTTGCGTGATATAAAAGTAGTATAACAAAATGACATTACATCACAAAAATTATTCCATTGCCAAAAATAGAAACATTTAACATTGAAAATACATAAAATATAGATGTATATATGTAATATGTATAAAAGAAAGTAAGGTTTCAAACACCTCCACAGGAAAATAGAGAGAATGATCAATGTCAAATTATTTCTAAAATAGGAAAATTTACCGGGTCAACCAGAATGCCCAAGAGCTCTTCAGTAGAGTAAAAACAATAATAAAACAAAAGAAGGTTTAGTGGCATATCCCCAAAAAATAAACAACTATGCAGCTACGGATACGCGTTTCGGAGTTATTGCCCTCATCAGCGTAACGTAGCTAAGGAATTGGATCTACGATGGGATAGATCAGGAACAAGAACTAAAATAAGGCTGGAAAGTACAGTACACAGTACTCAATTAGTGCCTTCATGTTCCCATGTGCCACAATTCCTTAGCTACGCTACGCTGATGAGGGGCAATAACTCCGAAACACGTGTCCGTAGCTGCATAGTTTTTTTTTGGGGATATGGCACTAAACCTTCTTTGTTTTACTTTGAACCCCAATAAAAGCAATAATATTACATTATTTTTTTAATTATAAATTTAAATGAATTATAATTTAAAACTTTAACGACGTTTGGTAATACATTATATAACTTTAGATTCAATGAATTTTTTGTCGATGTTGTTAGCCGAAACCTATTAGGCCTTAGAAAATCTGCCTGCCTGGTGCTAAAGCTAGGAAAGTCTGAACTCCTCTCAAACGAATTGCAGTTTTTATGAATTTCAAGTAAACTAGGATAAGTAAATAAAGAAGGTATTGGCATAATACCCAGACATAAACACTGATTTACAATGATATCTATAACCTGCATTAGTTATGATCATGATAACTTTTCTTTGTAGATGAAAAAGTTTTACAATATAACATAAATTACCCCAAATAATGATTGTATAATTAATGTTGTTTTTAAAGTATCTAAGCTCAAAAACCATTTCAACTGTCGAAACAAAAAAATTACACTTGTAAGTTTATGACTCAGTTGTTCAATATGGCAAGACCAGTTTTATGTTATCGCCTTTAGACACACTGTTGCTCGGAGATAAAATAAGTCTGGGTTTTTCCTTATTCATTATTAATCTGTTCGAGACAAACCATGTATTTACTTGATTAGAAATTAAAGTAGATTGTTGTAATAAGATACCAAGGTTTCTATCAGAAGTTAACAAGTATGTGTCATCAGCATACGCAATGAACCTTTTGGGTAACATGAAATGAAATATATCATTGATATAAATAATAAATAGGAGTGGCCCCAAAGACCGAGCCTTGTGGCACTCCATGTTTTAACCTAATTTAATTCAGAAGTAACATTGCTTCGTCTAAAGCACTGTTTTCTATCACATAAATAAAAACGAAAAGGGTTACATCATAGAAACTCTCGAGTATGCTATATCGAAGGCCTTTGACAAATCAAACAATGTAATCGTTCTGCTCAAGGTCCTCCACAATATCTTGCACGACTCTAAATACAGCCTGTGTTGTAAAACACTTGCTACGGAAACTAAATTGACAGCAATTTAACAAATTCGGTCGAGAACTGTTGTCCCTCATCATCTCAAGAGGAGATGAGTGCTGTTCCTTGAGGATTGTCAACATCTGGAGTAAACAGTTTCAGTGAGACATATTTGATTCAGGACATAACCATGTTCAGGAAGGGCATTATTTGTTGCCGTTCCTGAACATGGTTATATTTGTCGTGATTTTTCACGATACCACAAGATATGACTGGTCAGAAAGAATTATTGGGCGCAAATCGACTTGCATTATTCAATTCTGAATCACCTTAGGAAAAGTTTGTATAATTTGGATTTCACATCTGGACGATAGAAATAGATTAAATCGATTTTCACAGAATACGACACTTGGCTGTATTACAAAGGTTCAGTCCCAGAGCGAAATATGGATTTTTAGAGATGATGAACTTCGAACAATGTAAAGTTGGTATTGGTACTCTTCGCCAGTAAAAGTATGATCGTAGTCTCCTTAAAATAGGAATGGAAACCCAATACTGGAACTGCTACTTTGCAACAGGTATTGAGGCTGGGATTAGTGGAACTAATCCATAGATATATCAGAACGAGTAAGCGTACAAGTCTAACAAGCCCAGTCATCCGCAATTGGTGGACGGGTACCGGGAATGATCAAAATCTAAGAAAAAAACTACACACAGATATATAATAATAAAGCTCGTTCAAATGGATCAATATTGATTATTACTGAGGAACCGAAGTTATTTTCATTTTTCAGCAGTACATAATCGCGTACGGCCGCGTTCGTTTAGGATAATGCCACCTTTTGAAAATAATCTTCCATATGGTACCGAAGTAGCTAGTGCACAATATTTCTCTAAAGATTTGGCTTAAAAATGGAAATCTATAATCATTTTACCTCTACCATAGTAATGGATCTTCTTTGCGACTCTTCTAGATCTCCATTATTGCTCTGAAATGACTGAGGACTTTAGATTTGTTTTTGGCCACTTTTTCGTCTATATAACCTCATAAAGATGTAGATACATTTGTCTTTCTCATCTTGACCAGCATCTTCGTTAGACCTGGAAATACTAAAACTGGAAGGTATGGCTGGTTCCAGTTCTTTACATTTTTCCTCTGAACTCTGTTATCATTTCTGCGACTAAGTTACTTAATAATTTTTATACTTTCTATCGGCGTCGCTGTGCTTGATTGCAAATGTTTTATACCTTGAGTCAAGGAACGTACATAAAGCTAATGTATTACCGTATTCCATATTTTCCAGTTTCGTGCGCAGACCGTCTTCAAAATCAATTATCACCTCCTTCGAAATGTTGGAGAAACTATTTTGTTTGAATTTTTCACAAACGTTCAATAGACCCCGGTTTAAAACAATCACCAATGTAGTTAAAATATAGTTTTCTACATTAACACATGTTGTGGCTTCCTCAAAATATACTAAAATTTCACACAATTCTTTGACAATTGTCCACTCTTCTGTCGACAGATGGAGCAAAGTTTCGTTTAAAATACTTAGAGTTGACTTAATACAATTGTCTAGCTCGCAAATCGCTGGAGCATATGATATGCAGAATTCCAGCGAGTCGCAATATCCTGAAACAATTTCTTCAGTATATCAACACCCGACTGTTCAATCCTTCATCAACTTGTCATTTTTATGTGTGGTTCTTCTAAAGTGGCAAACTATGTTTATCATGTACAGTCAGATTTAGGATGTGAATAGAACCAAAATGTTTCCAGCCCAATTGCATTGAGATTGCATTATTTTTATTGCCCGCGGCAACGAAACATTGTTTGTGAACAATATTTTCAACTGTTTTTACATATTCTATGCCACGTAAGTTGTTTTACATCAACATTGATGAAGTTATTAACATATTCTATGACATTTCACAGTAGGCAAGAAAAAGTTTAAATATAGTTTAGAGCCATAGATGTCAATCTTGCTCTATTGTATCGTTTCAATTCAGTATTGTATTTATTTATTTTTTTCAGGTAGTATGACGCAGTCAAGGAAAGCTTATAAAATATACTTCGAGGATAGGATAGAGTCTGCTGTGAATTATGTGAAGAATGATGGTGTTAGTATAAAACCGGTTGTTGAAATGTTTGCCATTAATCGTATTACGTTGATTACCCACGTAAAAACTTATAAATGTAATGCTATCCAAAGACCCACTGTGCTCAATCGAGAT
This sequence comes from Rhamnusium bicolor, assembly GCA_029963845.1. Classification (NCBI taxonomy): domain Eukaryota; kingdom Metazoa; phylum Arthropoda; class Insecta; order Coleoptera; family Cerambycidae; genus Rhamnusium; species Rhamnusium bicolor. The sequence continues at coordinate 520,380 of JANEYF010002804.1, read as the reverse complement.
GAATAACAACTAATAGTGCATGCTTTTACCAAACTAGCAGATTGGGGATTTGGATTAGATCGATTTCAATTACAAATATGTGTGTAAGATTACCTTAGAAGAATTGACAAAAAGAATCCATTTAAAAATTTGTTGCCAGGCAAAGATTGGATTGCAGGATTTGAAAAACGTTGGAAAGATCAGCCGTAGAATGGCATAAAATCTATCAAAAAATCGAGCCGAAGCCAGTTCTCTTAACGTTCTTAAATATGTTCATACACAACCAAAAGACACCAATGAACGTAAAAATTTAGAGAATAATCCCCAAAATATATTCAATTGCGATGATTTTTAAACAGACGTAGGAATTCAAAAAATTCTATGCCGGAAAGGATCAAGAAATCCACATAAAGTTGTAGGAAGTATTACAAAAGCAACGTACACTATACTAGTTTGTTGTAACGCAATAGGTGATTACCTACCTTTATACCGGGTGTAACAGAATTATGGTACACCCCCATTTCTTCGTTTAGTTTGAAGATAGGCGATTGAAATTTGGAACACCTTATATACTTAGTAAACGTCACTTTCTGATATATAAATGATTTTTTCCACTTCCGCTTTCACCGACAGTGACACTAAGTTTTGATTTTCAAATGGAATACCCTATATATTATTGCATTTTTGAATTCTGCATAATTTCAAATTTTGAAATATTTCAAATTTCTAATTTTCCATTTAAGAATGTAATGACTGTTTCGATTTATTCTAGTTAACCCGTGTAATGCTAGAAGAATCGAAATCCCATCAAAAATACTAAATTATGTGATTTATGAACAAATGAGTTCATCAACATAGTTTTTGGGACGACACACAATTTTTTCAAATAGAACCATATTGGTACCGTGATACCATTTATTAGTACTATTAATAAGAAATTTATTCATATACATTATTAAAATATGAGATAAGTTACAGTTAAAAAAAATAAGAAAATACAATTCTGTTGTAATTAAATGGTATGAAGTAATATAGGTGGCTTTCAAAATAATGAAATATTTAGTTTGTCAAACGTTTGTTGGTTTACCGCTGTTTTTATTGTGTCTTTAAAAATTGTTTAAAGTTCTTGTTAATATTGTTCAAAATGACGCAAATTTATACAAGAGATGAAAATGTGGACATAACAATCATTTATGGGGAACGTAGAAAAAATGCAGTTGCGGCTTTTCTTTATGCCGAACGATATCCTGATGGACAATGTCCTGCAAGAAAATATTTTAATCTTGTTGAGAAACAATACCGAAGAGAGTCCAACAATGATCCCGAAAATTTTTTATTCTTCAAAGCAAATTGCATTTGAATTAGAAATCAGTCACCAAACAGTAAGCCGAATTTTGCATAAATACAACTAGGTATAAATCTTTTAAATGCCAAATGCACCAGCACTTGTACGAAAATGATCACCAACATAGGATAGACTATTACAATTGGATCATACAGAAGAACGTGCAGTCAAACAATGATTTTTTTGCGAAAGATTTTACTTTTGGACGAGTCTGGGTTCACAGATTTGGAGTTATTTAACAGACAAAATATGAGATATTGGTTACAAGAAAATCAAAATTTATTAAGTGATGTTTGGCTTGGAATAATCGGTAGTGCAATAAATGGTCCAATAATATTTAAAGAAACCTTGTTGGAATTCCTGAAAAATAATTGTGAGGACATTTTAAATGAACTACCTTTGAATTTAGGAACGGGAATGTATTTCCAACAAGATGGCGCTCCTCCACATAAGTCAAGAATTGTAACTGACCACCTTCAATAGAGATTCGGCGGAAATGTCTTTGTTACGAATGGTCCTGTCAGGTGGCCTCCAAGGTCACCTGATTTGACGCCCATAGATTTTTTGTTTGAGTTCATTTAAAAATATTATCTACGCAACGCCGTTACAACCCATGAAAACCTGGAGCTACAAGGAGATACAGCTATGCGAGTTAAGAAGTGCATTGACGTTAATGTACAGTATTTTGACCAACTATTGTAATATTATGTGTTGGTATTTTGTATTTCAAAGTCACCTTATACAGGGTGTTTCACCAGGAATGGCATCGATCGATATAGGGAAAAGTACGTGCCGCAAAATTTTGAAAATCTAGGGAATTACTAATGGACAATCCAACTAAAATAATTACAAGCATCTGGCACTTACAGTTATACCAGAAGTCAATACCAACTTGCTTATTTTAAACGGAACACCCTAAATATTTTAGGGTGTTCAAAAAGAGCATAAAATTCGGAGTCAAAAACATGCCTCTATGCCACTCTATGCTTAAACCTAGCCGTTTCAGAGATATTTGACAATTAAAAAAATTTTTGACAGATGTAAGGGTTTACAATAACCTTTATAACATACTTCATGTAAAAGATACTCATTTGCTTTTTGGCATGCAGAAAGACCATAAGGCGAGCTACACTTTACAGTTTAAAGAAATTCATTAAGAGTATAACAAGTGTTCCATTTTTGACGTTACATTTGGTAAACTTCAAACAGCGAGAACTTGCTCAAGTTAAACTTGTATTTTTTTACATCAAGTTATGTATAATAATTAAATTCTTTATTATTGCTGATATAAGAATTGTGGGGGGTTTTAAGTTACAACTTTTTGAAATATTTGCGATTTTCTTAGAAATTCAAGAATTTTTTAGTAAAAATTTTATCAAATTAGCCATGATTAGAAACAATCAGTAATGTCAGTCATTCCCTTATCTCAAAAATGCCACCGCTTGTAAATTACACCCACGAAGACTTTTTGAATTTGTTTATTAATTATGGAGAATGTGATAAAGTAATATCAAGGACATTTGTTACTCGATATCCACAAAAACGGAAAATAACACTACCCACTGTAACATGCCTATTAATTGGATTGAAGCCACATTGCATAAACTAAAATAGCTAAGATAAAATCAACTAAAAACACGATTCTATTTTAATTTAACAATTGTTCAAAATTCCGCCCTCGAACACATTTTTCGCACCTTCGGATTAGTTTTTCATGAGCTCTTCTAATTGAATTCTTTGATAGGTTTTGAAATGCATTTCTTACTCTCTGCATACAATCTTCAATAGTTGTTAATGGGCTTTCATAAACTTTATTTTTAATAGTTCCCCAAATAAAATAATTTTTGATAAATCAGGCGAGCGAGGAGGCCATATAGGAAAGATCCATTATTGGCGATCCATCGATCGTAAAAAGTTTCTTGTAAAAAAAATATTTATCAAATACGCGTTATGTGGGGGAGCACCGTCGTACTGATAAAAAATATTTCTATGTTCGGCGAGAGGTACATTTTGCAAATAGTTATTATTAAAATTTTGTAAAATATTTAGATATCTTTCACCTAAAAAAAAAACAAAAACAAAAAAATTAACTATACATATCAGAAGAAGAAGAAATTAGTATAACTTACTGTTTAAATTTTCCTGATAAAATTCTAATTTCACCACTCTTATCGTCTGTTATGGCACAGTAAACATTAAACTGCCAACTTCCTTAAAAATTTCGCTCCCAGAACACATGAGGATTCGAGTCACTCCAATAATGCGATTTGTGTCGATTAAATAGTCCGTATTTGGTAAATTTAGCTTCATCTGACCATATAATATTTCTCAAATAAGAATCATCGCCTACAGACCTTTATTAGAATAAATTCTCAAAAATTTTCTCTTCTTAGGAAATCTATTTCTTTTATTCGTTGAACTATTTGGAACGAAAACGGGTAAAATTTATGTTTAATTAAGATTCTGTGAACTGAATCCTTGCATAGTCCTGATTCCAGAGCAGCTTGTCTTAATGACATCATTGGAAATGCATGAAAATATTCCAGAATTGCTATTTCTACGTTTTCTTCATCAACAATAGGCTTCCGCTTTTGAATTCTAGCCATAGTTTTTAAAATTATCCAGTATACGTTTTACAGTGTTTGGTGACGGTTTCCGTTTTTGTGGATATAGAGTAGCAAATGTACTACAAGTTCTTGATATTAAATATATAATAAACAAATTCAAAAAGTCTTCGTGGGTGTAATTAAAATGCGGTGACTTGACATAAGAGAATGACTGACACTACTGATTGTTTCACATCATGGCTAATTTGATAAAATTTTTACTAAAAATTCTTGAATTTCTAAGAAAATCGCAAATATTTCAAAAAGTTGTAACTTAAACCGCCCCAATGTTTATATCAGAAAAAAAAGGAGTTTAATTATACATAACTTGATGTAAAAAAATACAGGATGTTTCATATGACTTAAGCAAGTTTGAAGTTTACAAAATGTAACGTCAAAAATGGAATACAAGTATTCCATTATTGAATTTCTTTCAACTGTAGAGCGTAGCTCACCTTATGGTCTTTCTGCATGCCAAAAAGCAAATGAATATTTTTTTACACGAAGAAAGTTATAAAGGTTATTGTAAACCGTTACACCGGTCAACATTTCTTTAAAATGTCAAATATCTCTGAAACGGCTGGGTTTAGGCATAGGATATCATGTTTTTGACTCAGAATGTTATGCTCTTTTCGAAAATCCAAAAATATATAGGGTATTCTATTTAAAATAAGCAAGTTAGTATCGACTTGCGATATAACCGGAAGTGCCAGATGCCGTTCCCTATATCGATCGATGCAGTTCCTGGTGAGATAGCCTGTATAGATATACCTAGATAATTACAATTAAATTTTACTTTTTTATTTGCTTCTAACTGTAATTTTGATTGTATTTATCGCACATTTGCATAATATATATGTGAATAAATTCCTTATTAACAGCATTAATAAATGGTACTACGGTACCAATATGGTTACATTTGAAAAAATTGTTTCGTCCCAAAAACCATCTGGATGAACTTTATTTGCTCATAAATCACATAATTTAGTATCTTTGACGGGATTTTGATTCTTCTAGCATTACACGAGTCAGTTAGAATAAATCGGAATAGTCATGACACACTTAAATGAAAAACTAAAACCGCTGCCAATTACTTGGGGGATCGAAACCTCCTCACCGTCGTAAAACTTGACATGTGGTGGAGTTTATAATAAAAGTAATTTCTGACGTTTCAAAAAAGTCACATTTTTTGACGTTTCAAAAGTCACATTTTGACGTTTCAAAAAGTCACATTGGTGGAATGTCACCAATATACTTTTTTTAGACATTGGGACAACAAATTTTGTGTATCGTCATAATTCATCGAGATTCGTCCAGAAATGCAATAAATTTTTCAAAACATTTTTCACGAATACATAACTCCTCACTTTTAGTGGTAAGGAAGCAATTAAATTAAAACAAATATTGACGTTTGAAATGTCACTTATGTCGTATCATTGTATTCCGCATATTATGCAGAATTCAAAAATGCAATAATATTTCATTTGAAAATCAAAGTTAGTAATTTCCGGTGAAACCAGAAATGAAAATAAAAATCACTTTTATGTCAAAAATGACATTTATTAAGTATGTAGAGTTTCAAAATTTCATTTGTTTATCCTCAAAACTAAAGAGGGGGTTACCATGATCCTGTTACACCCAGTATATTAATTATAAAGGCTTACATCTGTATTCCAACTGGTGCCAACATGGTCCATTAAATGCCGTATATAATTATCCTCCATTTGGAGGGATAAAATCGTTATAATTTTCCAGTTGGTTGGAAAATGTTTTTATAAAACTGAAGAAGACTGAGCTATTAATAGTCAATGGTCATAACTCCCGCCTTACAATTCCACATATCGAATTGGCTTGTGCAAATAATATTAAACTTTTTTATTTGCCAGCGCATACATCCCATGTATTACAACTCTTGGATGTTGGAGTGTTTAAAAGTGAGAAAAATGCATGGCGTAATGTTTTAACACATTATCGTGATACTGGATGAAAAAATTGAGACAAAATCACATTTTCTTCATCGCTAAAAAAACTGTAGGAGATTGGAGGCTCCTCTAGAGCGAATGTAATTGGGATTTGAAAGTACATTAAATGAAGAGAAAACAATGAAAAATGTGAAACATCATCTATGCTTTCATCAGCTTAAGGGCGCTATTGCTCCAAATACATGTAATGCAAATATTGAAACAAATTCAGATGACGTCAACTCTTCAAGTAGCTCTCGACTTAGCTGTCGATTAGAACGAGTGGCTTCTTCAAGTTCAAATTCAATTGTTTCAACTTCAGAAGAGGTTGTCATGTTGCCGAAAAAAGATTTGGAGATCTCAATATTATCAGCATTAAAAAGGCAAGAAAAAAACAGAAACGCAGAAAAGGAACAGAGTTCGCTGAAAATATGCTGAAAGTCTTACGAGTGTAGAAGTACTAGAACGAATGCGATTTGAAAGTAATGCGAAGTCCTCGAGAAAGACCATATGCCAAAAAAAATGTACAAAAGTGACAAAAGATAGTCGTTGAAGGCAGTTTTGATAGTAATGCAAGTTTATAAATGAATGACGATTCTGACTTAGATATATCTAACAGGATGGTTCTCAAAATACAGGTCAAGAACCAATACAGATGGACACAAAATTGTAGTAGATTCTTGGGTTTTTGTAAATTCGCAGTTGATAGGCATTCTGTATCTAAAAACAGAATTTTTTATTTTATCGGAAAAGTAATAAAAAGTAAATAAAAAAGGTCGCAAAGTAATAGTGATATTGTTACGAAAAAAGGAAAAGTCTTTTGTTTTTACTTTACCTAAACCTGGCAGATGAGTCAACAGTTTTGCTCAAAGATGTAGTAAGTTTTTCCCGAACAAACTATTCGACGAGGAATACATTTATTTAACACCGATTTCAGTTCTTTGGATTCCGGAAGAGCCTTCATTATTTCTTAGTGATAGATTATTTTGTTCATTTACAATATAATCATATTTTAATCAATATTATTCACTGCATTTTGTACATATAAAAAAATTGCTTAAAATTGTTTGTAAACGTCTTATTTATGTCAATGATACACACTACGCTTAGCAAACATGGATTTATAATGCAGGTTATAGGGGTTGTCGATATTAGCTGACGTGAGGGTAACACTGACACTTGCAGTATTTAAAAAAATATTATAATAACACGGAAAACTTAAATTCAGTCTCCAATCTGCTATCCAATATACAACATACTGCTTTATCAAAGCTAAGTTTGCCAATTTCTCCTGATGATCATACATTTTTACTTGTAAATGTGTCAATGCAATCAACAAAGTGCAACATATTTTCTCTAATATATTTTTCACCTTGTATAAAAAATACGTATCTGTTGAGAACCTAGAAACACTGAAAAAAAAATTTTTTTTTCTTCTCTGCATTTTTTCAAAAAAGTAAGAGACCAGAAACTATGGAAGGACGCGCACCACCATTGGTTGATGTGGTACAAAATTTCAAGAGATGACTTTTCGAATATGAAATATTAATCATACTCTTCAAAACAGGAAAAATATTTCATATGAACTTATCATGTAAAATAATGGCGAACGTCCTTCCAGCACCTCAGTGGACAAGTCTGGAAAATTATAATGCGAAGTATGCAATGCAATAGACAAACGACTATGCCAAGTATGGAAACTGTGCGTCAAATCATTCTGAATAGTATACAGTGAGCGTTGTTTCCGTCGAACAGGCGTTAAAAGGATAGCCAATAATGACGTATATGGATTATGATCGCTTCTGTAGTGAGAACCGTCGTCATCAATTTTCCGCATAAGAAATCTACATGTGTGTATATCCAAGTGTACATCATATGCTTTTCTTTAACGTCTTTTCGATTTGAATCAATTCTCTGTATTTGCTCTTAAACATTCAAGAGGCTGTAACTACACCTAACTTTCAACTAAAGTGTTTAGTTCAATCGTCTTATTTTTATTCCTTCTAGAATTATTGGTACCGTTTGTGTTACTAATTCATTTAAAAATATCCTATATACATTATTTTCATCGATGATTTGATGAATTTTTATTGTTTCAAGTATCCATTCTCATAACTTTTTTTAAATAAGTCTTATACCTATTAAACAGTATTCATATGCCGAAGCAATCAAAGAACCAATTATTAATAATTTGTTAACTCTAACGCTAAAAATTACACTATTTCATCAGCTATTTTATTCTCATATATCAGGTGTAATCGTTTTCAATATATATGAGTACAAACGCGGATCCAAGGAGGGGACAATGGGAACAATTTCCCCCTTGGGGCCGTTAAGAAAATCCTACTGAAGATTATATTGTTATTACGTTTCGAAACTATAAATATTTTTAATACTGCTTCGATTTATGGATCGAAAAGGAATATCAACTCAAAGCTTGCATTCGCTGCTTTTATTGTTCATTTAAATATTAACTTTATAGCCATCAAATTAATAAGATAAAGTTTTGAGACTGAAGAATTTTACGTTTATTACTGTTTAGTTCATTGACAAATTATTATATTAGATAGGTATTGAGTTACTAGTTTGGTTTCTTTAGATAAGTTGGAACTTTGTTTTTGTCTAATTTATAGATAGGTCATTAATCATGATCTCATTTCTGTATTTTTTATTTGTTTTAATTTTAAATGTACATACATATTTATCTATTTCTTAATCCAGTGAGAATTAGTTTTTAGTTTTGAATTTCCTTTTTATTTTTTATGAACAGTCATGATATCATTTCTATTTACGTACCTTATAAGCTTTACTGATGTTTAATTTATTTATATTTACGTTTAAAATTACCATAAAATAAAATAAATGTTCTCAAAATGCCTGTATTTTTTCTATAATATTCCATTTCTGGCATTCCTATTAGGTATTACAGTCTCTGGGTGAAAGCACTTACCACTGTTCTTCGTTCCACCAAATCTATGTGCGCTAAACCTAATAAGTTATATTTGCAGAATAAAATTTCGCTCTAAGAGGAAAAGTAAAATACAAGTAATTTTAATTACCAAACTATTTAAAATTTAGAGATGCCCATCAGGGTTATGGGCATCGGGATTAGGCGCTTTGGACTTATGACTTTCAGGTCCAGTGTAACTAGATCGATTTTTTAATTTTTCGGTAAAATATGTGAAAGAAGATGAAAAAAGAATAAAACAAAAAAAATCGTGAATCAGTACTTGCAGATAAGACAGCTTATTGATTCTTCGGAAAAATTAAGATATTTTAGAGAATAGATATTGGCAGTAAACAGTCGATACGACATGTCTCTATGCACGTTTATCGTTTGCAGTCTGATAGATAATATCTCGGATAATATCAATATTAAATACGATAGTATCGATATTAAATATTCTATTATTTGTAAAAGTAAGCCGTTAGTTTTTAGTTAAACATTATTTAACATAGTTAAACAAGCGATATGAATAATAGAAACTATTATAAGCAACTAAATAACTCTTTATTCAATAGTTGTATGTACTAATTGACACTGCAATATCTACGAGCAGTAAACCGTTTGATACCAAAAGTTTAACAAAAAAATGCCCAGTTTTAAAATGCATCAAACCAATTGAAACACCTTAAACTCTTTGTTGGAAAAAACTACAGAATTTTACAGATGTTATTTTGTAAACTGTAATTTCTCAGTATGTTTTGTTGTGTCACTAAACTCTATTCACTTAAACTTTGCAGTCTTGGGTGGGACTACGACCGATTATTATAAATTAAAATAAATATGAAAATGAACCCCTATAGGAACTTTGCACTTGTGTACAACTGCCTGCCGTCTGCACCAAGAATCAGTGATCATTTTGTTTTCTATCCTAGCTAACACTGCAAAGTTTAAGTGAACAGATTATAATGTTAGTGGTGTTTGATCGAGCAAGTACCTTTGTCTGGACAGTGATAGTTCAACCCAAAGCACTTCACTAGAGTATCATAAATACCCTGACGTGCATTGCAGATTTGAAAGAATGCATACGTGATACCCAAATAATGCATATCTTATTTTTTCTAGAAATGCATATGAAGCAAATAAAATGTGAGATTTTTTAAAAGAAATAAGGTTCAAAGCAAGTAGTATACACTTCGAAATCATATTTCAACTTTCATATCTATAAATATTTAAATTAAATGGCTTAGAAATATTTCAATTGTAGATGAACTCAAGATCCTAAAAAAATATTATTTAATGTAGTTGAAGTTGGATAATTAGCCTCTAAGTAGATTTATATGTTAATAAGCAGTAAAGATTTAAATTGGCAATTGGCTATCTTGATGCAATCTTTGCCCGAGTTAGTCAGTCTTTTATCTGAAGTGACAACTTACGACAAAAGAACCTTTCAAGGACGTACAATTTGAATTTGTTTAATTGCAAATAATTTCTAAATTTCTGCTACACAATTGAAAAATAAATATTTCATAAATTAATTGTGGTGTAAAATTTTCAGATTGTTTGTGTTTGTTATAATTACATGCGTATGTACAATTTTAATGTTTTATTACTTTATTAGGCTCACAAAAATTATTACCTGTTTGGTAATGAAAATAAGTTATCATTTTTATTTTTACCGTTTTGGCTTGAATTATTCCAGTTAAATAGTGAACTTTATTAAAATAGTGTGTAAAGCACTCACCCATTTATTTAAATTTTTGGTTAATCCTATAATTGATTCATTAAATTCCAATAAACCGAAAACTCATATCACATATTTAGTTACAAGCTAAACACTTCACTATAATTAAAATTACACTCATTTACAAAGAACCGTGTTTGTAAAATTTCTTTTTTATTATTTGACTTACATGCACTTTTCACCGCAACACATTATTATTAAACATTTATACAACACAGATTATTCGCCACAGTATTTATTTATTTACTTATATAAACATTTACTAACTCCGGAGATTTAAAAATGGCAAAGTATACGGCAACTCGCACCACACTGTCTCTGGTCATTACAGAAAACATCACGTCACTGAAAAAAAACACAAAATAAACATTTAAACGTACACATTACTTTTACGATCTGATACATTGATTGAATTAGATCATTTCTATATCTGTCATCTTTATCTATAGGTGTGCAAATGTAACTGCCAATTTTAAATATTATGTCAGCATTAACTGATTAACATTTTTTTTTGAGTCACGTTACATATTTACCCGTTTTTGCAAACTCAGATAAGAATGTCGCCAATTTTATAGTGAATTAGTTTTTGAGGTCTGATGAATACCATCTGAAAATTGAAAGGTTCATTAAAAATTTGTTTCAAATTGTAAAAATGTAATTAATTCAATATTGAAAGGAAAGTGAATTGAAACGATTTTTTTTTATTTCTTAAACATTTTAATTTATTTTCAACTGCCAAATTACTAGACGATTCAATGATTTAAGGTTGAACTTTACCGTCATCAATCAATATGTTCATTATAATAATCAAGAATCTTATCGTCTTGGTATACAAAACTTATATAACTTATATAACTAGCGTATCATAGCAATAAGTATACAGGGTTCCAGAACGTCATGTCCATAATTGCGGAACGTGTAGATGAACTCAAAATAGTACCAGTAATTCATACACAAATTTTTCCTATAGCCCTCCTTTACTAAGTTACAGACCCTCTAAGTTATGGGCTGAAAACAAATTTTTATTAAAAACTTTTTAAGTTATTGATTTCAAATTCTATAATAGTTCATTGTAACTGAAAACAGCTTCAATTACTAGGAATTTTCGATTAATAATTTGTAATGAATCATAATGTATACGTTCATTATTGTATAGTTTCTGCAATTCCTGTTTGACTTGTGTTGCAGCGCAGTTTCTGTCACACTGAAATATGGGGAAGTCATCAGGGTCACAATTTTGATATAAATTGAACCACGACAGAAGAGGAATTACTTAATTTTCTACTGACAGCTATCTTCAGCGTGGCCACAATATGTCTGTTGATGGTCGCAGTGGAGGGTCCACAAGGACCCACTCACAAAGAGAAAACTCTCTTCAGCGTGCTGAACTGGGTGGTCGGGAGTCCTTTATCAGATTTAAATCAACTTCAAAAATAAGACAAAAAAAATGTTCGCGAAAATTCATAACCCCCCCCCCTGTAACTATCCCAATATATCATGATATTTAGATAAGAATTTGACGAAATATGTAACATTATGAAATTAATAAATGGTCCAAATTTAATTTCTGGCAACTTAAGACGTTTCGATTTTACTTGCCAATAACTATTGTCCTTACTCCCTTTTAGTTGTTGTAATTCCCTTATGAACTGATTTAAGGCAAATGCTTACATACAAAACTCAGCTTATTTTTTCTAATTCCATCACGCCCTTGAAGGAAGGTACTTAATTATAGGACACCCTGCATAATGCCTTTTACAAATGTTCTTATAAAATGTTTTACAAAAATTAATAAAATATAACTGTTTATTTCCGAAAAACATATATCTTTGGATTTCCCTAGAATTTCTTAGAATTCTTTTAGAGTTCCGTGGCATTCCGTGGATTTCTTTGGAATTCCATATAAGTCCCAGCCAAAATAGTGGAATTCCGTGGAAGTACTTCAGAAGCAGAAGTTTGGTGTACAGATTTTTATCGACAGGTTTATCCCTCGATAGAAGTCTTCCAGCTGGTAAAAATTGAGGCTACTTCAAAGATTATATAGTTGGCTGTACAAGAAATTATTATCAAAAAGAGGATCAAACGTAACTACCGATTGATTATATTTCGAATATAACAAATTTTGGAATAATAGCATGTTATCATATTGGTAAAAAAATTTCACCATGGCTTAAACGAAATATCGATAACCTGGAATCATTACCTAATAAATGAGTCTGTCAAAGGCTTTCAAATACGTGATATTGATTCTAGGTCTTCGATATCTAACTAAACCAAGGAGGCTGCTTTAAGAATTGCGTTAGATGCAAGTTAGATACTTTGCTTATTTTACACAGATTTAACGAAATCAATTACGAGACGCACTGGTCAGTTGGTGTTTCATAACAAACCCGTGTGTTGGATTGTTCAATTCTTTGATCAACTTTGAAAAAAGATTCGATGTAAGTGTTTTGGTCCAAAATGTGGATATAAAAATTGCATTAAAAATTCATAAGTATATGAGTAAATTCAGAATAGATACAGAACTATAACTATCGTTCATCCAAAGTTTCAACTAGTAGGAACGTTACGTATAATCGATTCGCGATTCTATGGGACAGAATGAAAGCAATTAGGTAATTTCTTTTTAGAAAGTTTATTAAAAGAAGTTAAACATTTAAGAACGCTTCTGTTGCATTACTTGGATATATACTAAAATATTAAATGTCAGTGATTATTATGAATTATTTTCAATCCATATTTTAAAATATTTTTCTTCTCATTTATTTACTAGAGGTGACCTTATCCTTATAAAATCTATGTCTATGAATAATGAATATAGATGAAATCTTATCTGTCACATCTAAAGCAAATTAATCAAATTAATAGAGTATAAATAATTAAAATATTGTATTGGCAAATAATTGAAACATATGTTTTCAGATGATAATGTCAGACTTAATACAGTATGTTTCACTTTTCACGGATACAATCTTGTATCTCAGCTATTCTGGACCGGCTAATTTCAAACTTAGGTAACATGGACAGACATGGTTTGACATCTACTGAACATACGAAAACTTGAAGCACCTTGAAAATTTTAGGATTTTGTATTAGGTAAAGGGAGACGAGGCTCGAACTACTTCTAGGGCATCGACAATTCCTTCTCTTATCTTAGTGTGAAACAAATTATAAACAAAATTTCTAACTTGGTCCAGGGTGGAACTGAACTATCGGCAATCGGTAACGAATAAATATCTATAAGCTACAAGGGAAAGTGAAATGTTTTGTCGTAGTATAAATGCCTAGTACGCGCCTTCAAAGAGATCACAGGAAATTTACATCGCATTGCTTTTAGTTATATAACTTATTTAATATTAGACATAAAATTATCGCCAGTATGTTCAGAAATGATAAAGTAAAATTTCCTTAAGAATACAAAATTCTGATTTGGGTTTTCGTTTCGGAGATAAAACGAAGGCAACGCAAAAATTTGTCTAAATTAATTAAATTTTGGGGCATTTCAAACCGAGATGTTGCTGTTTTAATTTTGTTCTTTCGTAAGCTCAAATAAAGAGTTGATATAAATAATGGGCTAAGTGCCAAATCTAAAGTTCTTAGAAAATTAAGTTTTTTCCATAACACCTGTATTTTTCTCAGAATACTTACATTATATTCATTGGTAAAAATGTAGTCATTTACCGATTAAAGATTTCAAGTCAAACCATTAAGTATGGATTAAAAAATATTAGTTACAAAAATATTAGAAGGTGCTAAGTGTCACATCAGAGAAAAGTAATAATGGCCTATGATACATTATTATATGACTGATTATAAAATTTCATACAATAATAGAGGGTTTAAGTAATGAAAAAAATTAAGATTTTTTTTATTTAGGTAATATAAAAATCGGTATCATACTAAGTTAACAAGTTTACAAAAAAGTTCATTAATTTTTTCTTTGAGTTAGGGAATCATAGATCTCAGATTTGTCTTCTTAGCGTTCATAATCCTACTTTCGCAACTTAAATGTAGCAAATTCAATGATTTTTCTTTCTAAATGAGTCGAGCCTTCTTGTTTACATTTTTTTCTGTCCCAGTCCCTTCTATTTTCACTTATTTTTCCTGTTTAATGCACTTTTAACAACAAACACAGAAATTAAAACTAGGTTAGACCACCAGGTGTTTATGATGGTACATGGAATGTTATATTACAGTTTCGAATAGTGTAGATAGTACGTGCCCTATGTGGTGACGATTTTTTAAAATATTTGTCGCATTTTATCACATAGCCCGTAATATGAGTTATCAGCGATGATACACTTCACATTTTGGAGAAAAAAGTAACTTTTGATATTTGCCACTTAGCCCATTATTTGTCTAAAAGTTAAAAACTTTTGTTTTTAACTCGAAAACAAAAGACGATGGCAAATTTTTGTTTTCGCCAGTGAATTTGTCTCAAAAAAGGAGATCGAGAATGTGTTTTCCATTTTTTTGTATCTCTTACAGTTACCGAGTTACCCTATACTAACATCGAAATTTTCCCACCCTGTATAACATAATATTTGAGAATCATAAAAAATACTTGCTCTACAAAATTGTTTGTGAAAAATATATATATAAAAAAAATAGCAATTTGTATATTCTTTGCCACTACATGCTTAACTAGTTTTTCAACTTTAGTGCTCTTTTGCACATGACTATTTTTGATGGTTTCGGGATTTTGAAACATCAGTACATAGGCTCCAGATAAGCTACAATACGCAACAACACCAGTGTGCTCCGCAGTGTGCAACAACCCCAGCGTCAGTGTTAAGAATTAAGAATAGAATCTGACAAAGTAGCCGGCAAGTAAAACACAACTCTAATAAATCCTAATAAAGCACATAAAGACTAACTTAGCTAAATAACATAATCGTGACAGTTACGCGTCCTTGGGGAATATTATTTGCGATCACAGATGCTTTTGTAACTACTTGTAGTAATCGTTTGAATCTGGCCTGCTTATAAGAACTCCAGTAGAAGTATTGTCCGTAACTTAGATGTACTTGATTTACCTGCTTGCATTATCATTATAAATTTCAATAGTAGTAGATTCTGTAACATAGCTGCACTTGATATACGTGCTTACATTATCATAACCTCTTATTTGATTCATTGGCTTGCTTTCTTGTAATCTGTGTAAGTAGTTACGCTTTTAAAACATAATATTTATTTTTTATTGTGAGACTAGTCTTAAATAAAAAAAGGTAAAGTTGAAACTCTTGAGCTATTGTTTTTTAAGCATAGGAATAATAAATCTGGATGTAATCCGAGAATCATTTTCGACTAGTAAGTTCTCCATTTCTACAAAAGAGAAAAATATAAATTTGACCTCCAGACATACCGTATCTTCACTGTAGTTATCCTAGATTCTATTATACCATAGATAGACTAAAGTAGTATTCCTGCACTATCATATCGCTGATAGACTAAAGTAGTGTTCCTACACTTTAAAACAGGAACTAGCACCCGAGACCGTAAACAGAAACACAACCAGTAATAACAGCGGTACAAATTAGCCGCACAGAAGTAAAGAACGCCACAATATATAGTTTTTATTAAATATATTCGACATTTTGCAAAATATAGTATTATTTTTTGCAAAATATCGAATATATTTAATATTAACAGTCTCAGTATTCGACTTTAGTAAAGTTTTTCAAAAGAACGTTGATTGGAACTTCTGCATCTGTAATATAGGATAATTAGAAATTTCAGTGCAAGCTAACATCTGTTTATACAATTCGTACATGATACCTGAGATGCATGTGAACAAAAATTCCAACAGCAATAGGAAGAATATGGAAGAATTAATTTTGACAAGCACAATGTCCACACTTGTGCGCATATATGTAACGCACGTGACGCATGCATGAACGCATGTCTGAAATTTGTTGAACAGCACCAGTTTTAGTGTGACATGTCATAACGCACGTGCTTCCAGTAACAGTGGATTTCTGTTCAACTTGTCGTGCAATATAAAAGTTTTTTCGGGAAAATTTTATTTTGTATTATTTGTTGTGTGTCTTATTCAGAATGTCGTCAGACCAAACCCTATCATTTATTCAAGATTATAGGTCACATAGTGCTTTATGGGACATTGCAGATAAAGATTATACAAACAAAATGAAGAGGAATGATGCGTACACCGTTTTAGCAAAGAAATATAACATGACTGTAAAGGGTGTGAAAAACTAAATTAAAAGCCTACGTTCATATTTTTGTAAGGAACATCAAAAAGTAACAGAGAAAAAGAGCGGGGCAGGAGCAGAAGACAAGTATGACTCCCTTGGTTCGCGTATAAATCCATGTTATTTATTTCGGATTCGGTAACACCAAGGCAAACCAAGGAGTCTCTGACACCTTGAGAGAGTATTAGGAGTGATGAAGGGAATAGCAGTCAAGTGGATATTGAACTTTATGGAACAGGTGAAGAAAGCAATGACATAAGTACTAATAAAATTTATAAATGTTATAGTTTATTACAATTTAAAAACAAAATCTTTATTTATTTCCTTTTTTTGATAAATGTTCACTACATAATTTACCTATGTCACGTAACTTGTTTTTACAAGCATTTGCTTTGATGTGGTATCGAACCTTCAGGCGACATAAAATAATTCATGAGCTCTTCGCGGATGTCCTTTGCAATTCTTGATGAATTTCGTGGAGTTAATCGAAGAGGTCTTAAACCACTATCACTTGAAGTTACCTGTCTCCAAGATCCCGAAATTATTTCTCCAGTACTGGCATCCTCATTATCAAAACATCCTTGGGGTGAATAATACTTTGCTGAATCTGGTTGAGAACGGAGGAAATTATGCAGATATACACAAGCTAGCACTATATCTACTACGGTATTTTCAACTTTAATATCTATAGGTTTTCGAAACACTCTGAATACAGAAGCAAGCAATCCAAAAGCATTTTCAACAATACGCCTTGCTCTAGACAGCCTGTAATTAAACACCCTTTTCGGTGATCCTCGATTCAGGTCTGTTGCGTATGGCTTCATAATATGTCTTGTTAAAGGAAAGGCGTCGTCAGCAACCAAAATGTAAGGGACTGGTATTTTTCGACCACGTAGAACTTCATCTTGTGGCAAATTCAAGCTTTTGTTTTGAAGTTTTGTACAGAATTCGGCATTTTTAAATACGCCGCCATCTGAGATACGCCCTTGGCAACCAACATGTACATATATGAACTTGTAGTCTGCATCTACAATTGCCATCAATACAATGCTGTAGGTCCCTTTGTAATTGTAAAATTCTCCTAGTGTACTTTCTGGTCGTTATATTACAACGTGTTTCCCGTCCACTGCACCAATGCAGTGAGGAAAATTCCAGCGCGTGCCAAACATATCTGCACTTGCTTTCCATTGTTGTTCATAATTGGGTAACTGAAAAAAGAAATTAATAATTTAGTAATTAATTAATACATTAACAATTCACAATATCTGTGCACGATAAAAAGTTAAATGCAAGATTTTGTTGCAGGATGTTGAAGCTGAAGATAACCCCCTGAAACTAACGAACCCCAACCTAATCAGTCTCAACGTTCTTCTGCAAGCCAAAATAACTTTACTCGTCCACCAATAAGAACTAAGAGAAATATAAAGAGAAAATGCGATGAACATGACAAGAAGGAAGAGGAAGCACTCCACTTCCTTAAAGTTGCTGCTAATGAATTAAGTGCTAAAGATGAATTTACTATTTTTGGCCAAATGATCGCATCCCAAATCAGGAAACTAAACAAATGTAACCAGGCAATTGCCAAGAACCGAATTCAGAACCTCATTTTCGAGTTAGAAATGGAAGAAATGAATAGTCCCTCATCTTCAAATCAAAACAGTGCAGTACAATCACATGCTGTCAATTACTTCTCCGACTCGCCATCTGCTTCCTCAGTACAAAGTTCTGCACCTGCATCTTCTGATTATTCACAACCACCCACCCCTCGATACCAAAATGCGGCTCACCAGGACCCTCAACAATATTTACTCTATGATCTTGATATGAACAATAATTAATGTACTTACCTATAACACTGTTTGTGTATCTAATAAATAATTTTTGGAAAATGTCATAATTTAATAACTATTATAAAATGCCTAAAAACCACTTACCTGAACGTAATCTTGCATAGCTTCAATTATTGCTTTTAGAACCTCAGGAAGCATTGAAGAAATGAATTGCTTTGATACTCTAAATAAGTACATTAGGGACATGAAAGAATCACCGGTAGCCAAATATCTAATCGTGATCGTTAATTTCACTTCAGCTGGTATTGCATCTCTGAACCGAGTATTTTTTTTACTATCTTTGGCTCAATCATTTCCAGAAGCATGTAGAAGTTTCTTCTAGACATTCGAGTAAAGTTCTTAAAAAGGATGTTTTCATTTAATGTCAGTTCCCTCATAATTCCAAAATTTCGGGTCTTTAAATAATGTTTCATCCATACCGATAGCCGAAATTTTTCACGTATACTCCTTTTTCTCACTCTTCTCAACACTAAAATTGCAGCGCTTATACCCGCTAACATAGCAGCATCAACATCTATGGCACTGTTATTACTATTTTGTCTGGGGCACAGGTGTAGACAGTTAAAGGCTTGCGTCTGACGCATTCAATATAAAAGCATGCGTGATACTACTCAATGTTGAATATGGAATTAAATGTTGAAAGCGATGTTGAAGAGGAAAGTGCACAAGTGTGGACTACTAATAATTGCAGTATTGCTTAATATTTCATTTGCTACATTGGTCTTAATCTACAATAGCTTACAAAAAAATTCTGATTTAAGTATATTTAATTTTTTCGGTTTATTTAAGAAACACATTATTTCGCTTTTTTCTATGAAAAGAAATTTCGCTTGAAAAAAAATATTGTTTATGAGATTTTTTAAAGATTGTTTGTTGTAGATACATAAATTAATGTTTATCTATATTTATGATACTCTGTGGGCAGAATGTCGTTTTCATTCACATATATGCATGTAGGTAATAAATTTAATCTCTGATGAATTTATCAATTAGTCTACATGCAATAACATCAAATGATCAATAAGCAACCTAACAGTTTATTAAATTATTCACGATTACATTACGTTTTTGCTGCACATTGTCTTATACTAGTTTTTATATATGGCAGATTTGCTATATTCACCTTTATTATATTGTTATAAAGGGACTCGTTACACTTTCTAAGATAAAAAAATTTCTTAAATGTGATAATTGGATCTATTTTTAAATAAAATTACATAGGTACAAATAGTTTTTAAACACCATATGTCAAACGTCGTCGTTGCTCTAAGATGGAGAGTAGTGGACTGGTTATCCAACATTGCCAATTATTACATGTAAATTCGACAAGGTAGGACAATATGTAGGTATATTTTACAACATGTAATATTTGAAAACAAACAAATATTCAATATTCATATGAAACTAAAAAACGGATTCTGTGTACTGCACAACAATGTTAATTAATCAGCTAGTAGATCAAACCGATTTGTCAATTATAATCACTAATCACCATAGCAAATAAGACTACTGATATTCTTCACATGAGCCATCTTTACCTATTCTTTGCATTATTGCAACTTTACTGTGAAAAATATATGCTAAGTAGATTATTTTCTTATAGAGCCATTTGTAATAGCTAATTTCTGCGATTAATGATAATCGAAGTGCACTAGTTTTGCACTTTTACAATTTTGGAAATTTTTGGACAAATTTTTCTATAGGACTATTGCAAATAAAGTAGGTTATTTAAGTCATATAAGCAGTCTTCTTGTTTTGGTTTCAGTTTGATATTTTACTATTTTCATTTGAATGGAGAAAATCAAGTATATATCCAACGCTTTCATGGTATGGTTTCTGGAACTAAAGAAATGAGTAAATCTGTGGTGTTTAACTAACATTTCATAACAGCGCATAAAAGGTTATGTCCAAAAAAAACTTTTAAGTAATTTTCATTTATGATCAATATTTTGTCTCGTTAATTGCATAGTTTTGTTTGGTAGGTTATATCTGTTACAAATGATTCCAAATCTGTGACATAAATATGTGCAGATTTATTGAAATCTGCAATCTGATAATACTCTGGAATTTATGTTAATTGTTCACAGTTTTCCATTGGGAAACATTTCTATCTGTTTCTATTTATCTATTTTTGAAGTACATACCGTTACATTATTTTTACTGTCAGTATGTCAAATTTTCATAGGCTTCTTAACAAAAAAAAAAAATTAAAACTTAAATACGGTATAAGCTTTCTCAAATTCAGTATATACAACGGATATAAATACAAACTACATTACTTATACGAAGGTAAAATGTATCCGGTCTCCATTATTTGCCTTATTACTTGAACGATAAAGTGTAATATCCATTTTGCTGGAAGCGTAGACGTATTACATTCATCCCTATATCGACATGTTTAAATACGTTACGGAAGTTATCAATCATTTGTTTTATCTTTATTGCATTGCCTTAAACCATTCACATACAAAACTCTGTTAACCTGAAATTTATCAAATTTATTAGTTTAATCTCCAATAAAACTTGCGCATTTTTTAAAAAATTCCGTTCCGGAAGGTGTATTTTGCAAAGGAAAATAAACATGAATTTAATACACTTTTAAGTGAAATATTGCTTTATGAAAATTGACTATAAAGTTATACTGATTAAAAGAAGTAAGGTAGATAATTTGCTGATATTTTTAAATATGATGGTAGAACGTTAGTGGGTTAGTATCAGAATGCAGCTTTAACTATTAATTTCATAAAATATTTCATATTTTCCTTTAATTGAAGAGCATATTTTTTGTAACTTTTCAAGTAGTAATTGGTGCATGTTCATCAAATAAGGTTAAAAATGTATGAAATATTTATATTTTCTCAATATTGTTACATAAACAAATTGATCGAAATCAGCAACTTCTCTTTGTCAAATAAATCATGTTTAACATTTTTAATTTTATAATAAAAGAAAATTGGTGAGGTGCTCTCAAAGTTAAAATCTACTTAGGATTTTACCAAGCTATGATTAGATAAAGATAAAATGTTTTTTAAGCATGATTCACTATTTTTTGTGTTAGATTATTGCATTAATTTGTTTACTACGGAACCACTTACACAATTTCAATTGAAGTAATCTAAAATAGAAAGGGAAAAACAGAAAAATAATTATGTTTAAAATAAAAATATTTTTTATTTATTAAACGTTCTTATCAGGATGTGCGAACACGTTACAAAATTTTACTAAGCTGTATTAAAAACAAGTAAATAATTTAAAAAACTTAAAGCTGGAACGGTGTGATTGATTTATTTATCACAGGTAACAAGGTCAGCTTACCACACCACAGGTGTTAGTTGTTTGATGGCTGTTGATGCATGTTGGTTCTGTACTCTTATAAAATGCCACGCCGCGCCGGTCGGGAGCTTTAACGTTTGTGGATGAAAAACGCAGATTTCTTAAACTTTTTCCAGAATTCCGTTACAACGGAGAAGTAATTGTGTGTAAAGCAAATTCTGTGGACTCGAATTTCAGTAATTGTTAAACACAGATTCAAAGCAAACGTAACATAAAAACTTGCCAGTTACAGGTTCCATACTAGGTGTTTCTGTATGATCTCATTTTTATGTTGATTGTGTGTAACATTCCGTCACATGTATTTGACAACGAATATTTTCAGTTATTTTGGAAAAAATGTGTACTTAATGGACCACTACCTACGAGGGAATGACTATAATGTCATGATCCTCATGTAAAAGAACAAATTAAAAATAACATGCGATCGGACTTACGTGATAGAAAACTATGGAAAACTACGAATACAAAAAATAATAAAGTTGGAAATGTTTTAGTATGCCATATCTAATAACGATAACATATTTAATTGCAAGTAAAGGATTAGAAAAAAACAACACTGCAGCAATTCAACAGGCCGTTTTTGACATAAGAATAAACACAGATAAAAATAATAGAAAAGAAAAAGTTGAGTATCCGGGTGATACTCGGCGAGAATACAATGAAATTCAAAAACGCGTGGAGAAAGTAAAGAAAGGCGAAAAAAAGCAGGAAACAAAACGGACACAATAACAACATTGTCCTCTTCGTCCTCGCCATCGGAAGACGAGGCGAAGAGGACGAAAATAGTAACTACCGCCATCGATAATAATCGTTCACAGCAAGTGTTAAAAATCAATCGAAGGTGACGGAATTCCTAAAGAACACCATACGTAAAAATTCCACTTCAAAATATGCCTAACAACACTGGAGTGTATCTAGAAAATTCAGATGTTTACAAAAGATGCCTCATTTATTTCGAAGGCGGAAGGATGGAGTATCATACTTACACCGAGAGGCATCAAAAAAACCCACATGTTTGTCATCCATGGACTGCAGGAAGAAGGGGATCTAGAAGAAGTGAGGAATGAGTTGAAGGAAGACTACAAAATTGATGTGAGACAAATATACAGGATGAGATTCACCACGTTTACGCTCTTCCTTGTGGTAAACGTGTCGACCACCACATTAAAAGAATTGACTAAGGAGGTAAGGTTCCTCCAGTACACGACAGTGTCCTGGAGACGACACTTTAATAATAAACTAATTATTCAGTGCCATTGGTGCCAAGGGTGAGGACACTCTACGGTGAGCTGACTCCACTAAATTACCTAAGGTGTGCTGGGGGACATTTTACAAAGGAGTGTAAATTGCCGAAAAATCAACCGGCAAAATATACAAATTATAAGGGAGAGTTATACCGCGAACCCGGTAGACTGCCACATCTACCAGTAGAAAATCGAGCAGATAGAGGTGCGATAGTATGTGCAACCTTCCCCCCCAGATACGTAGCCACGTTGATGCACAAGATAAATGCATGGGTACGTAGAGCCAACTTAGAACCGAGTGAGTCCAGGGAGGAAAGTTATTACAAGAATTTCCCGCCAATGCTGAGGAGAAAAAATATTCCATGAAGCCAGAACGTAACCATAAGAAGTCAGCAGATGCCACAGCAACAGCACACACAAAAATAAGAAGATCAGTGCTGTAGTCGGATTTCCAACCTTCGTCTTGCGTCATAGATTTGGACTTGATGCTGCGAAGAGTTAAACTGTTGACGGGTAACCTTGTCAATAATAGTGAGTTGGAAAAGTTCGAGATTTTTTTACAATTTCTGTCAGCATATCTCAAATAATGTCTGCTAAATTTTTAGTAACTTCTTGGAACGCTAACGGTATCGGTAACAAAATTCCGCATCTAATAAATTTTCTTACGAGGCATGAAATTGATATTATGCTTCTTTGTGAAACGAAATTAACTAGACGCAATAAGCTTAAAGTCCGCGGGCGAGACAGAGACATGTTGACAACAATGGCCATGGACATGGACACTTTAAGTGGACGATGGAACTAAGGGATGACTTGCTGACGTGCTACGAGAGCAGCGAACATGAGCGCAGAGGATACATGGCGCGGTTGCATGATGCCTGGTGTACCATGCACCCTGAACACCGCGCCTTCTCTCAGCAACATCTGAGAGATCAAGTATCCTCTCAGGGCAGGTTACGTACGGACACCCCGTCTGCTGGAAGAACTACCAACCGCAATCCCACCGCGGCAATTAGCATCTGATGGGGAACATCCTGTAGAGTTCACCGGTGTAGACTTAAGGACAAGGGTTAGCCTTAACACCAGGGCTAATCTAAAGCCACAAGACCTGGCTAGAGTGGATGCGGCCATCGATAATGAAATTCAGGAAGATGCAGACATCTGGCATATCAACTTTGCCGTGTACAACGCCGCGAAGCAACTCATGCCCCGTGAGAGGTCAACCAATCACGGGGTCGAGAAAGCCAAGAGGTGTGTGTAAAAAATCGAAGGCAAGATTCAGTCGGCCAGAAAACACGCTTCTCAGATCCAGAGTGTAGTGGAATATAAGACGACTGGTAGAGTTTTTACTCCCAGAATCCTGCGCATAGCAGCCGGATTAAGGCGTCAACATCATACTCTAAATCTGACAGTGATGCTTACCATCAAGCAGCACTGTCTAGATAGGATCAGAGCGCTCATGGCGATAAAGAAAACATTGAAGAGGCGGGTGAGGAGTATGGAACAAAACAATGTGTTCCGTACGAATCCTTCCCGCCTCTTTAACAAGAGCCACAGAGTGTTGTCGAGAATCCGCCGACTGTAGAAGATGTCGAAACCTTCTGGAAGGGAATCTACGTAACGACGCGTCCATTCAATAGCGACACTCCATCAATTGCACACTTCGAGGCTCTGTGTCACAGTGATCTTGAAGAGCCAGAAGAAGTGTGCCCAACAACCAGTACGAAGGAATTCCAACAAGCACTTGTTGGTACCAAGAACTTCGCTGCCCCGGGCCCAGACGGCATTAACAACTGGTGGAGGAAGAAAT
This sequence comes from Rhamnusium bicolor, assembly GCA_029963845.1. NCBI lineage: Eukaryota > Metazoa > Arthropoda > Insecta > Coleoptera > Cerambycidae > Rhamnusium > Rhamnusium bicolor. The sequence goes on along the minus strand of JANEYF010002804.1, from coordinate 495,352 downwards.
TTCCTTCCACCCACCGACGTCTGGCGCGTGTTTTCAACTCATGGCTGAACGAGGGGCAGCAGATTCCGGACTGATTCTTCGAGGGTCGTACTGTGCTTATCCTCAAAAATGGGGACCTTTCCTACCCGAAGAATTATAGGCCGATCACTTGTCTCAACTCCTGCTACAAGATATTTACACGTATCTTGTATGCTAGGACACTGAGGTCTGTTGATCCGGTCTTCCAGCAGATACACGAACAGCGTGGTGCCAAGAAGGGCATGGCAGATTGCAAGGACAGCCTGCTGACAGACCGCTGTATTACACAGGATTCTGTGCAATACAAGCGGAATCTATCGATGGCCTGGATTGATTATAGTAAGGCATTTGAAACAACATTGCATGAGCTGTTATTGCACTTGCTCGAATGTCCTGCGGTACCAGCACCACTAGTGAGATGCATAGAACAGCTGCTGCCGCTCTGGAAGACTCGCTTCACCATAACATCAGGTGCAAAGCGGGTCACGACAGAGCAGGTGGCATTTAGGAGAGGAGTTTTCCAGGGTGACTCCCTGAGTCCTGTCCTCTTCGGCATCTCACTGCTGCCGTTGTCTGTTGGGCTCCGCCAAACCCGCGGATATCAATGTGAACCAGCCAGCGACCGGAGGCATAAGGTCACCCATCTATTTTATATGGATGACCTTAAACTTTATGCCTCCGGAGAGCGCGAACTACAAAACGCTCTTAGGGTGGTCGAAGAATATTTGCGGGAAATTGGTATGGAGTTCGGGTTGGACAAATATGCAGTCGTCCACCTCAAGTGAGCACGATGCGGGGAATTCCCTGAAGATGCGCAGCTCGCAGACGGAAGCATCTTAAGACATCTGGATGCCGGAGAGAATTATACATATTTGGATGTGCAACAAAGGCACATCCAGGATGCAACACAAATAAAAGATTCTTTCCGCGGCAAGTACAGACACCGCCTCCAAAGATTTGGTCTTCCGAACTTTCGAGGAAAAGCAAGGTGTCTGCAACTAATATGCTCGCCGTTCCGGTTCTGCTCTACTCCTTCGGAGTAGTAAAGTGGACAGTAGAGAAGCTGCGCCAATTAGATAGAGATACCCGCAAGATGATGAATATTCCTCCTAGATCGTCCGTTCCTCGTGTGTACCTCCCACGTCAACGGGGGAGCCTAGGACTCTTGAGCCTGGAGTGTACGCATGGCAGAGTAGTACTGAGTATGGCATGTAACATACTCAGAAGCTCAGATCCCCTCTTGCGGTTCGTAAAACATCACGAAACTGTAGGAGTGGGAGCAGGATTGTTCAAGGCAGCAAAAAGAGCCGCAGATGAACTCGGTCTCGCATTTGACATCAGGCGAGGAGGCCGGCGAGGTGCTGATGTTGAGTCAGTCACCGAACTTCAGCCAAATCGTCTGAAAGCCCGAATTAGAGCTGCCGAACAGGAAAATCTGTTTCGGCAGCTCGTCGATAAACCCCAGCATGGTGTCTTCTATAAGAACATCGAAACACTGGGTTTATCGACCAGGCTGACCTTCGCCTTTCTAAGGTCGGCAGGGCTTAAGTCGGAGACCAAGGGATTCATTATGGCCTGCCAAGATGGTGTTATCAACACCTTGGTCTACCGTAGCCGCGTGTGGCGTGTAGAGGTTCCTGATATCAACTACAGGACCTGCCATCAGGCGCCGGAATCGCTCATGCATTTACTTTCTGCATGCCCCATATATGCGATTTTGGCCAACATCCACCGACATAACACGGCCTTACGAGTGCTATACTATCATCTAAGGCACTCGTACGGGGTAGACCAGACACCAGTGCTGCCTTACGTCCCCGGAGATATTGAGTCCGTTGTCGAGAACGAGAAATGCCGGATCTACTGGAACTACTCGTTCCCGACTGCCAGGCTAATCCAAGCCAACAAGCCTGACATAGTCCTCCTCGACCATCAACTCAAGGTGATGTATGTCATCGAGTTCTCGGCACCTGCGGAGAAAAACATCACCTTGAAGGAGGAGGAGAAACGGACCAAATATCGCGATCTCCGGTACGAGCTCCAAGTGCTGTATCCAGGCTACTCGGTCAAAATGGTCGTCCTTATTATCGGTGTACTCGGAGGGATAGAGCCTACGCTGCTCTCGGAACTGAAGATCATACCGGCCTGCCAAAAACCAGCCGAGTGGCTGGCAGGTCAAATGCAGAAGGCGGTCATTCTGGGTTCTCTCCGTCTGCTTAGGGCACACGATTCTGGTATCTACAGTCACTAACCCTGCGGGATGTGGGGAGTGGCTGTAGTTGATGCGCTGGCGCGACTCCCGTGAGGCGTCGGAGGCCACGGGAGGATTGACCGGTATCGGGAAACCGGAAAAAAAAATATGAATAATAATATGTCACTAAGCAAATAGAGATAAATTACAAAAAATTAAAGAAAAAAAAACAGTTGTACAATAATCTATCGGAAACCATGCGGAATATGGCGGTGCAAAAATTTTTTTAATCTTAAGCATAACATGTTTAAGTTTAGTATTTTGCGACTGTTAATAATACATCAAAACTTAAAAGTATGCTATAAATAAAAGTATTATTTTATGTTAGTGAGGGGAAAAGAATAAACCAATTAAACAAGATTGTAAATTCTGAAATTCTGATTTTCCAGGTGAGAATTATATGTGTAAGAAGATTTTTTTATATATCGTTTTAAACCTGTTAATGATTTGTTTTTAAAATCGTATGGTACAGAATTATAAATCTTGCAGAGTTGATAAGAAAATGACCGTTTAAATAATATAAACAAATGTAGAAACGATATGTAAATGTGTAGAGAGCAGTCTTAAAATACAATGTGGCGAAAACTATGAAAATAATAATATACTTCTTTTGCTGTTTGCAACAGATGCGCCTTCGTATATGAAGACGCTGGACAGCGCCTAAAATACACCTATTTTAAGCTGGTAGGTACATGTGGCATGTGTTTACACCGATATCCTGGATCTGCTCCTAATATGATGTCATCTAATATTCGGATTCCGACTCTAGTAATGACATAAGAAAAATAATAACCTAATATGATGTATCGTATGACAGCCTAATAGAAACCAATCTTAGCCCTGTATTTTCATTTGTATGAGAAACTTAACATCGTTTTTTTTGAGCATACATTAAATACAAAAAATGGTAATTTTTTATATTAAATGTTAAAACTAGAAACTTTTCCTAAATTTCTAAATAATATTTCTTCAATCTATATAATATTGATATATTTTTTAACGTAATTACTAAAATGAATAAATGACAATAAGCAGCTTTACTCTTATTTAGCATAAAAATAAGTTTCGAATGCCTTATGAAATATAAATTACTTTTAACATTGTAATTGGTTTATCAGTAATTGGAGAACTGCGAGGGGGAAACAGTAATACTATTGGAATTGTAAATCACATTGTCATTTCATTTCAGTCGAGTCGGACGTCATTGTGGGCCGATAGAATTTCATTCCCAATTATTGCACATATTTCAATGGCAACTGAAAAAGTGTAATTAATATTTTTTTTTGTATTAATGACCACAGACAATAATTTATAAAGCAGAAATTAAATATTTTTGGTGATATAAATAGCTGAGTATTAAAAAGAACAAATACATTTTTGTCACATTTTACTTCAGAGAGACATTTACTAGTATAAAATAAGGATAATAACAGATAAGAAGGCACGACCCACACATTTCTCATTTGGCCGAGGGCGTGGTTATTTCCTTATTTCATACTTACAATTATCAGCATTGTATCGTCTTCCTCGCATTCACTGGTAAAGGTTTCAAAGTTGAATTTTGCTTAGTCTGTATGATGTAATAATGGATAATTTATCAGGTACCGTGAAACTTTATAGCAAATGATGTATTTGGCTGTACCATTAAAAACATTAAAAAGTAGTATAGTGTCTGATTATGAGGTTTTGAGGAATACAGAAACAGTGTTGACTAGAGAAGTTTTAATATTAACTAACCAGATGTGTAGTTACCTAAAATATGTTAAAATTGGCCTCCACCTTTACTTGATACACACCAAGGCGATGGTAAAACTATCCACGGATCTGCGTATATCATCAGGTGGTACTTTATAAATTCCATTCTGATACCAACGTAACCACATGCACAGAATTGATAAACAAGTCACCTGTACCGGATTAAAATAGATGTAATTTAAGCGCTATCCAACCGCCTTCATACGAAGCTGCATCCGTTACAAAAAGCAAGACGCATCTTTTATTATTTTCATAGATCTCGCCCCGACTACTACCCACAAATCCACATATCGTTTCTGCACACATGTTAGTCTTGCAACTCGGAAACAATGTCTACCTTAATTTCGACGAACACCATTTTGCAGAACCTGTTCAAAATGATGATTATCTAGTTTGGTTACCAAATGTTACACGCCGCCATCATTTCAACTAAATCTAAATTAAATTGTTTTTGTCTTTCAGTAGCACTAATACTCCCATACGTGTTTTATCATTTTCAGTTGCAAGATGCTGTAAAACCTGTGTTTTTATTGTCCATGACAGTATTTTTTTACAAATATGCACCGAAGTTCTGTGCCATTAAACTCTAACTACGGGAAATTTATTACTCATCGTTCTGTGCTTCTTCGAAGAGGAAGTGAACGTGACATTTTCAAAATATTATACATACCCGGTGGATAGTGCTGCCAGAAAAATATCTTAACCTTAATTAATCGCAAATTGCAAGGTATCGTATTTAAAGATATTAACTCAAATCTGTAAACCGCTAACAGCGATTTATAGTTTTAAGTTGGATACTTGGTGAAACTGCATTTTTTACCTAGGTAAAAATATCCTCTTTTTATTTTCTATATCTGCTTATTTTTAAATTGATATGATTTTGTGCTTTATTGTAGGGATCGAGAGGTAGCGACGAGTTTTATGTTGATATAATATTATATTGTAAACACCTAATGAATTGTACGTAGGATTTGTGTTATGAGAACATCAAAATTTAAATTAATTGGTGAAAATTTATATCGCTTTATTTCGGATTAATAATGTGATTATTTCTGTTGCGAGTACATCCGTTCCTGGAATCAAATATTCGGATCCGGACTCTAGTAATGAGCCTATTACATCGCTAATGGTATAATAGAGTTCATTAGATAACTAAAGCAGTCATCAATGAATGACATAATTAGTATTTATCAAGAAAGTCGTAGACAAATTTGTGTGTCTGTGCATTTTTTCTCGAAAATAAAATAATTCATGTAGAAGAAACAATTTATATGTCTGTGCGTTTGTTTTTTCAAAAATAATGCAGCAGAATAATACGATTTTTTGCTGGATTTTTGGGGTAACCCTGTATGTACATGTCATTAAAATTTCCTAATAAATTATAAATACCATCCAATATTTGTAATATAAAATTGGTGTCATACATGACTAAACTATATGACTTTTGTAGATGAAATAATTATTAACTCACCCTAATAGCCCTTCAAAATTGATGGTTGAGCATTGCGTAATTAGAAATTTTAGACTTGCCAATTTTGTTTGATCATGTTACTTATTTGCATTTGAACAGCCTTAAATTTAATTGAATGTGGCGTTGTATTCTTTGAAGGGTAGATACTGATAATTACTTTGATATTAACTTTCTTTAAAAACTTCGCACTTTTTATGTACTAAATGACACGTTGATGGATCTCTTACAGTAATACGGTTTGTTAAAACATTATATATTTACACATAGTTATTTTACACTTGGAGGCCCACGAACGCAAATACCGTTTGACTGAATATAATAGGTAATGTAATAAACATGTAAAAAATATCTAAAAGGTAAATAAAAAAGAAGTAATACACTAAGACCAATTTCATTCAAGTAAGGTAAATCAAATAGTTGTTGGCAGGACGGTACTAAATGACATGGACAATATATTATTCGATTTATTACGATTCTGGTTATCTCTGCTACTGATATGTGTTAGAATTTATACACTTTTTTACACGATATAGTTAACATCTGTTCTTGTGACATAATGAGCAGTGAGTGCATGTTTTAGCACTCACTTAAATTTAAGGCTGGGAATGGAATACGAATAATTCGAGTATTCGATTATTCGAGTATTCGAATACGAATTAATCAAATAGGAACTTATTCGAAAATTTGATTATTCGAAATATTCAAATACTCGAATATATTCGAATATTCGAATACTCGAATATATTCGAATAATCGAATACTCGAATACTCGAATATTCGATACTCGAATATATTCGAATTTTCGAATATTCGATTATATTTGAGTAAATTTCAATGTTAAAATATATTATTAAATTATGTACGAATAGGTATGCAGTATGCATCCAATCAAAGTAGGTAGGTAGTAGGTATAGGTAGTACCTGTTCTAAAATCCAAATATATAAATAGACCACATTAGTGGCACGTTTTACTCCCAGTCAAACTATTCCATCTCTTTCTCGCCTCGACCTTATTCTTACTGTACTAAGGCAGGGGTTAAAATTAAATTTTAAATTTTAGAAAATCTGTAAATATTTAACTATTGACTTTTCATGTATTTGTTTTACCTTCACAATCTGCGTCTTTTTTAAAAACATTCTAATTTTAGAGCACTTTTATTTTTTTCGAAAAGGAAAAACAGTTATGACAGAAGTATAATAAACTAGCTCTGTTTTCGTTTTATTTAAGCTTCAATAGTTAAATGTGAACAATAGCGCCTCAATCCTAAAATAAAATACTAACTAAATAATTCTGACCCTTAAAGCACATGTACAGGAGACATACCCTATTGTGGGTATGGAAAGCAAATCAAATTGCCTGCTTAGTGAATTACGTCACGACTATTATTGTAGTCTATCCAACCAAATACTCAAATAGAGTATTCACTATTCACTAGTATTTAGTGCTAGACCTATTAATAATGAATATTCGAGGATCCGGATTATTCGGATACCTATTCGAATAATTCGGATTATTCAAGTATTCGAATATTCGAATTATTCGAGTAGGTATTCCAATAATTCGAATTATTCGATTATCCGAATACTCGAATAATTCCAATATCCGAATATTCGAATATCCGAATAATTCGAATACCTTTTCGAATAATACGAATATTCGAATATCGAATATTCGAATACTTTTTCGAACGAATATTCGAATACTAAAATCTGGAAAATTTCCAGCCTTACTTAAATTACCAAATAATAATGAAATCTTTAAGGGAATCATTTACAACAAATCATTATAATGTTTGTAGTTTAGTTTACTTATCGAAAATTTTTTTCGAATTTATTAAATTTTAATTTAAAAGTTAATAAAAAATGAAATGGCCGAAATAATTTATTTAGGTTGGTGCAGTTTCCAAGGTTGAAAGTTCAGGAATATGTAGAAAAATAAAAATAATTGGAATTTCCTCTATAAACATAATTCTAGAAATTCACCGAATTTAGATAAAAGATATAGAAGTTTTAGTACAGAAAGTTTATAATTTAATATCTACGGGACAACAAAAGCTACCTTTTCAAATTTGATACACCACCTATCTTTGTAAATCTGTATCTACAATTCAATTCAAAAATAATAACATAAATACATTGGCGTAGATACGGTAGTTACGTAATATTCTAGAAACATTGACGTTACAGATCATCGTCTTAAAAGAGAGCATAAGAAAAGCTAGGTCTGTAAAACAAAAGATAAAAAAAAAACTAAGTATCACATATTCTGTGATGGAAAATGCTAATTTCTACACCATCATGAAAGAAGTAGAATATACGACACATTTTTTTAAGTGATATCTAATATAGGACTAATTAACAACAAGAAAAAAAACCGCTGCAAATTATTTGGGGATCAGAACTTCCTCACCATAGTGAAACTCGACGTGTGGTGAAGTTTATAATAAAAGTAATTCTTGACGTTTCAAAAGTCACATTTTTTGACGTTTCAAACAAGCCATATTTTGACGTTTCAAAAAAACTCGATGTGTGATGGAGTTTGTAATAAAAGTAATTTTTGACGTTTCAAAAAAGTCACATTGGTGGAATGTCACTATTTTTTTTTTGAAAAAGTAATTTTTGACGTTTCAAAAAAAGTCACATCGGCGGAATGTCACTAATATTTTTTTTTGATTTCAAATTGACGTTAAAAAAAGTCACACAGGTGGAATGTTACTAATATTTTAAAATTTGAAATATCAAAAAAAATTTTGACATTTCAAATTGACGTTTCAAAAATACCATTAATATTTTTTTGACATTTCAAATTTTAAGAACCGATTTGGCTCATCAACGAACACAATCTCTTCCTTGACCTCTAAAATGTGAGTACCAAATTTGAAAGTTTTATCTCAAATACTGTAGCTGTTATCGCGAATCAGACAGACAGACAGACAGAATTTTTTTTTTGTCTGAAATTTTATGTTTCGTCATAATTCGTCGAGATTCGTCCAGAAATGCAATAAAAATTTTCAAATTTTGTTCACGATACATACCTTCTTCACTTTGAGGGGTGAGAAAGTAATAGAAACAAAAATTTTCAAAGAAACTGCAATCCACCTGCCGCAGTGCATTTCTAACAATGTTGAATCAATGAATTAACGGCTGCTTGTTAACCCTTTCTTTAAAATATTCCCAACCGTAAAAGTCTAATGGATTGAGATTCTGTGACCTGGATAGCCAGGCCACTGGTCCAATGACATTCATTATTTCGCGATAGATATCATTTATGCCTAATCGAGTAATCCAAAACACTGCGGATAATTTGTATTTAATCATTTTCTTACAACTTTTCCAAAATGCTCTGGAATACCATCCCTGTCCTCGATATAGTTAAACAGGTCATTGGTGAGGAATGCAAGGAATAATTTCGAGATTATTCTCGAGGGTAGCATATGTGGGCCATACATGTTATTCAGTTTTTAATCATCCCCAGATAACGCAAACTTGGTTGGCGAAACGAGTGTTTTGTGAAAAACTACGTTAGTGTTATCTTCACATCAAAGTTTCCAACCCATTTCAGCACTTCGGAGAAACGTTATTTTTAAAAACACCCAACCAAATAAATATTCACACTGAATTCGTCTTGAAATAAACGCGGTCGAATATCATTTTTTTTTGCTTCTAATACCATGTAACGTAACAAAATGGTATTTTGCTACTTTGTTACTATGGCACCCTTTATTACAGAAGCGGTACCTTGAACTTTTATTTTAGTTTTCCGATCGTTCACAGCAGGGAGCGAGAGTAGTTCAGCTATTGTCCCGACAGATGAATGTGTTTGAAAAAGCATAACAAACGACGGGGATTTTTGCGCCTGCTGAAATTTCATTCTCCTAAAAAGTTATGTTGTTATATCGCCTTTGAGAAACCTTAAAACCTTGGGAAATTTTAGTGTTGTATTTTTCATACTACTGAGAGAAAACCAAAAGTAGTACGAGTTGGATTTAATATTTAATTCCACATATTCAATGTATTTTTTATGTGTAATATCAATTCTCCTTCTATTTTAGACCATAAAGATTTAAGCTAATTAAGGGATAGTGCTTCACCTTTATCTTTGTATAAATCCCATAGACGAGATTTATTTTTGATATCCTTTATAATAGATTTATTATACCATGGGGCATAAGATACATTTTTATGGACAGTTTGAGGAACGCTCTCTAAAAGTGCAGAATTTAATTTGTCATAAAATTGGGTGCAAGTTACATTAACATTATTAAAACTAGTCAAATATGACCAGACTATATTGCAAACATCATTAATCTATTGGTCAGTAATTTTAAATTGAATTATGGAATATGATTATGGGAAATTTGCTCTGATCAAATTTTAAAATAAAACATAAATCCAAACGAGAATGGTGGGAGTCTTCATCAGAATACTCGGATTGATTAACCAAGATCTGTGATCTGTTCAAGACGAGATCAAAAAATCAATAAAATGAAGTTAATACATTATTGTGTGGCTCTGTGTGGCTTCACGTTTAAGCGGTAAGGACTCTTACCCCCCAGCCATATTACTCCAGTTTTAGATAGCAATGTATAAATGTTTCCTTAAAAAATGTTTTCTCAGGCTACTTCAAATTCCACTGCAAGCAAGTGTTTCACTCTCAAAGGCATTGAATCCCAAATAAGCAGTAAAAGATTTTAATCGGAATTGGAAATTGGAGTCCAGGGTCGATCCCCTATCAAGGAACTAGGATATTGATTGTTACGCCACTGGACTGTGTAGACTGGTTAGATGAGACTGGAATTGTACTCGAACGGCCGGGAATATTCTGGAATGCTCTAGACCGTGTGAATGGATGTATAAATAAGACGCACAGTGGGCCGAGACTTAAGTTGAACGTTAACGAGTAAAGAAGAAATAAGAAAGAGACGTATAAGTGTTCAAGTATGATTATAGTTAAGACAGTAATTAATCTGTTGTTGTTAATTGTTAATTAGTAAATAAAGTAGTGAGTAAGTGTTACCTGGACTTTCAATCAACGAATCTATGAGTATAGGTGTTTGTGTGGATATCAAATACGTATCAATATTTTCTAAACCAGAAACTAATACTAGCATACTCACATATTGGCTCTAAATGTGTATCTCTCTCACGCACAAGGTATCTTGAGGTACCTACCTTCAATTTTAATTTAATTCAATACTGTACTGATTAAGACCCAGAAACTCACAGAAATTAATAAGTAAACTAATATGCTTATTAGAAATTTCACCAGTAAATAAATCACTTGTTTAACTTGGAATACTAAAATTACCTAATACAATTAAATTATCTTCATTAAAAAGTAACAATTTGCTGTTCATATATCAAACAAAGTTTCATATATCTTGTAGCATTAATATTGAGTGAAACCGAGGGGTAAATCTGTCGACAAAAATCTGCATAACAAACTTCTACTTCTAAAATACTTCTACGGAATTCCACTATTTTAAATAGGAATTCCAAGAAATTACAAAGAAATCTACAGAATGCCACGGAATTCTAAAACAATTCCAGGGAAATCCAAAAGAATTCCAAGGAATTCCATAGAATTCCGTGGAGTTCTAGGGAATTCCAAATGTATAGTATATGTTTTTCTTAGATGGAAATAAAAAGTTATTTTTTATCATTTATTGTATTAAAAATAAAATGTAAAATAAAAACAATATTTTCAATATATTATTATTATGATAGGATAGAAATAGTTACTATTCATTACAATAATAGACGGGAGAAAAAAGTTTATAAACACATTTACAAACAAATTCAATACCACGACTTAATAAAATCTGCAAGCCCAAAAAACAACTCCATGTGTGTTGATATGAAAAATTACTTTTATAATTATTTTGAAGAGTTTTCAATAGGATTAAACTTGTTGAAGAAAAAATACTCTGAACGAAAAATTTAACTTCAGGCACTATACATGAATTGTGGTTGATTAATACGGACACTACTTACACAAAGAAAGCCTCGATGAGTATACACCATTTCTAAATGTGGACTTATTAGAGACATGAAGGTCAGAAGGATGAAATTACTTTTAATAGATTTGGAGAAAAAGGGGACTAGCAGCTGAAAAATTGGACAACTTACGTGAACAAATAACATTCATAAAATAAAAATACAAAATAAATAAATAATCTTTGAGAGAAATAACGTAAATCCAAAGAAAAAAAGGGAAATTGATAAAGAACAAAGATGCTTTATGTTAATTTTTAATATTAAAATAAAACATGTTTGAAATCGTAACACCTTTTTCAATCATGGTAATTTCCCTCTACATTTAATTTTTTGCTAATAATAAAGTTGCAGAAATATCCATAGTGCTAACCAATAGTACAAGGTTCAACCTACTAAACTGTTAATTGTTTTTTGATAAAATAAATAAATAAAAAAATTCTGAAACGATGTTTTTAATTCCAGTTTATGTAAAATAATGATATTGGTACATGACACTCATTTGTGTCTACAGTTCGTATATGTCATGAAAATAACTACATATTATTTGTATCTAAAAAATATAATACAAGGATAAAGTGAAATAAATGATGCTAGTATAAATCATAAAAAATAACTAATGTTTGACTACAACAATAATTGTAAAACTTCTGAGAAATGCCAAAACCTTCTCAGAAGTTTCAAGGTAATTCCATGGAATTCCGTGGAATTTCAAAGAATTCCAAGGAATTCCATATGTTTGTACACCAAACTTTCAAACAGGTTTACCCCTCGGTTGAAACGTACAATATAAACAAATAAATATAATAATTTTAATTCCAATTATATCAGAACATAAATTACGAATTACACTAAGATCTACCAAAACAGCGCAATATGATTTATCTAAGGCCAGTAAAACACTTCTACCTTTGGTGTGTTTATAAGTCAAAATTACGATATTTCTTCTTGGAGATACATTAACTTGTTTTTTCTTTCTTCTTCATAAAATCTGACATCATATGCAGATTTCACCGATCAAGCAATACTGGAATCCTACCGGTACATAGATGATGGTATAGATAATAGTGTATGCAGTTGTATATTTTGATATTTAAAATATATTTCTGTCATCGTTTTACTGATATCACTTTTTCATGTATTATATTGTATTTTAATTTTCTAGATTGGGAAAGGTGTATTATAATTATAGTTATTATTCATATTTATAACTAGTATAGTACATGTACAGTATACTGTAAGTATATTTTTATAAAAAATAAATGCATTTTCAAAATTATATACATTTTGTAAAATTTTACATCTACTTAACAGAACATAGGAATAGCGAACTAACTATAGTATTTCATTAAATGTCATTGAAGTAATATTTTTCATTCTCTTTAACATAAAAAATACGTTGTAAAAGGATACCATCAAATAATGCATTAATAATAATAGTCCAAGAATTATTTGATGGTATTTTACGACGTATTTTTTTGTTAAAAGGGATAACAAATATTGCTATAAAAATTATTTTTACACATTTTTCGCAGAAATTTAACGGGGTTAGGACGTTCTTTTCCGAAGAGCCTCGCATTGTTATTATACAGTTAAAACTTTTTGTGTTATTAATGTTATCTTGATTGGAAGGGGTTGTCACTGAAGCATACATTGGTGATGGTTATGACGTGATTGAACAAATGCACATCGTTGATAAGAAGATCAGATTTCTACCACGACTGTTCACATTTGAATCGGATTAGCAGCCTGTTATCGGTGCACTTAATCAAGCCGGCAATGCCTCTTCAATGGGAAGTTTCCCTTTTTATTACACATATTCTGTTGCACAACTAATGGTAATTTTAGTAGCACTTCTCGTTAAACTGGTGTCGATTTTATAACTATTTCGAAGTATCCTTTTTGATATGTATTATTATGAATGAGATATTATTTATTAAGTTGATTCATATTTAGTGTAGTCAGAGTTTCGGGTTTGTTTGTTCAGTGGTACTGTTTCTGTTAATTGTTTATATCTTGTTTATGTTTATAATGTTAAAATTATCTATTTACATGGAAAACCTGTATTAAAGAGCCCTAAGGATGTTCTTAGATAAAGATGAAACGGCAACCATTTGATATCTAGTTTTAAATTTTTTTAATATTTTCCAACAATTTACAAATTAACCTGACTCAGGTAGGACATAATATTGTCTGGACATCAATTTAATATTGGGTTAATATACATTGAAACCGAAAAAAATGGACCTGTATTAATAATTATTGATTTTGAAATATTGGTTATGCTGTGTTGGTAATATGAAAACAATATATTACAAGATGAAAATAATATCTGTTTCAACCTAGATGCAGGCAGAAAATATTGATCAATATCTATAAACATTAATTTTATAATATTGAAATAATCTATAGGGTGTCCTATAATTAAGTACCTTCCTTCAACGGGGTGAGAGGATTAAAAAATAAGTTGGTTTTATATATAAACATTTGCCTTAAATCAGTTGATAAGGAAGCTACAACCCCTTAAAGGGGGTAAGTATAACTTAGTTATTTGCCAATAAATTCGAAACGTCTTAAGTTGCAAAAATTAAATTTGGACCATTTATTAATTTCATAATGTTACATATTTTGTCAAATTTTGATCTAAATATAATAATTTTTTGAGATACTTACAGAGGAAGTGGCGAAGAAATTCCGCCTTAAATTTTTGTGTCTAATTTGTTTTTTAAACATTTAAAACGGAAAAAGGTACCAGTAATTAAAACTGCATCAAGAAGGTGTACTTACCAAATTTTGACAGGATGGATATACAATAATAGATAGGTATATACATACATACCTCTACAAAATTAAGTCCACAATTCTTTTAACTATATTTTTTGTAGAGCAGTTTAAAATATCGTTTTACACAATGAAGCATGTAATTTAAGGACAAAAATACATTTTTTATTTACAACAATTTTATAATAATTAATATTATTTTAAGTTTGTGTCTTTACTTTCAGAAGGTAATTAAAAAAAAAAGTAATTTTAAAAATACTTAAAACTAGCAAAATAATTTATGTTGATGTTTCAAAAAAATTTTCAAAATGAAATCCTCGCGTTTAAAAGTTAAATATATCATCTTTAACATTTCCCGAATGTCCCGTACATCTGTCAATATTACATGAATATTCACAAAATAATTATGCCATTTCAACAATATAACAATTTCAACAATATTTCACTATAAAATTGTGCTAGTAATATACAACAAAGGCAACTGCTGTAAAATGAACTGAGAAATTTGTCAAACTGAGAGTTACAGTTGTTTTTTATCGTGGTATTATAATTTAGAAAATGAACTACATTGCAATTATATAAGAAGTATTACATTAGATTATTACATATTGCACATATAACATTAGTTGCTAATATCGTACAACAAATATCGATTCATAATAACGAAAATTGGTTTTAAAATATTGAAAGACCCATATTTAGCCCATAATAATAATATAACAATATTGCTATTGTTAAAGCTATTAAAAATACTTATTGTGGAGCATTAAACAGAAAACCAGTTTGGTAATTGACCTTGTTATAACTTAAATTGATAACAATATGATTTTCAAAACAAGACTCTTAATAATATATACAAACAGAATTGACCCGATTATCCACCTCTCTGTAAAATCATATTGTTTAATCAATATTTCCAATGCAACATTGATTTTACGATATTGAAAAATTTATAATATTGTACAACAGATATCAACTTATAACGACGATTATTGATTTTAATATATTGAAGAACCCATATTTATCCCATACTGGCACTCTCTGTAAAGTCATATTGTTTAATGAATATATTTCAATTCAAACAAATATTGATATTATAATATGAAATGTCTATATTTATGTCACCTCTGTTATTACATTTTTTAACAATATTATGCAACATCAATTAATAATGACTAATACTGATTTTAAAATATTGAGAAATTAATATTGACCTTATATTGGCAAACTCTCTGTTAAATCATCCATATAAATATTTACTGATTTCGCAATATTGAAAAATCTATGCTGATCTCAAGTTGACTAAAAATATCATTCAACCAATATTGATACATAACGAAATATATTGGTTTTAAATTATTGAAAACTTCATATTCATCATATATTGGTACGGTCGATTTTAAAACATGTTGTTTTATTAACATTTATCCAAATATATTATTGATTATACAATATTGCAAAGTTAATATTCATGCCACATTGTTTTAGGATTTTTAATCAATATCGAGCAAATAATATCAACCGACGACCGACGAATACTGGTTTTGAAATATTGGAAAATATACATATATATGTATTCTATTTTGGCTAGCTACACTCTTTAATCAATATCTTTCTATAAAAATGTACATTAATTTTACAATACTGAAAAGTCTTTATTTCCATTATGTCATATATCATTGTTTACGCAATACACGACTTTGTAAATTACTTGTGGCAGTAGTATTGTACATGCCCGATGACATCCTCATAATCAAAGAACTCTAGCACGACATCTATGACATGCCAATATGGTTTGGTCAATGATCTGAAATATTTACATTGACTATTTTATAATATATAAATTAAATATCCCTTGATACTATTTTTTAAATATTCTGCCAACATGATTCCACTAGTATTGCAATTATTGACCAATTTACTAATATGTTTACATTTATATTTTTTAATATTTTACCTGTATATAATTTTTTAACTAAACCAAATTGTACGCGAAAATGTCCTCTTTTGAAATAACTTGGCTATTTTTAAAGTTAACAAAAAAGATGTAAAAACCTTATTTAACTAATTTTTTTCGTAGAATACAAATTTTGAATCAGAAAAACAATTTCTGATCGCGTTTAAGAAATATGCCATTTTTTTTAAATAAAACACCCTATATGTTTTAAAATATTTCAATTCTCCTCATGTTTCTGATTTAAAAAATATCAACATGTGTCATGTTATCTCAAAGGGTTTTTGAGGTACTTGGATTTTGATATCAAATTATCGTTAATGATTCTATTAAATATAGTTGCTTATGAAAAAAACAAGAAGAATTAACCATGACAGGTACTGATTTTTGAAGAACATTACTTTGAGGAGTAAATTGCATCTTTATTGCAGAAATGCTGCTATTTTGATTTCAAAGGCAACTACGTTTAACAAAATCATTAACGATATTTTAATACCAAAATCCAAATATCTTAAAAGCTTTTTGAGATAACATGACATATATAGTATTTTAGTAATCAGAAAGATAGGGACATTCGAATTATTTTAAAATATACAGAGTGTTCTATTAAAAAAAAACCAAGTAAGATGTCGTATTTCTCAAACACGATGAGCAATTGTTTTGGTTTAATCAATATAATAAAATGTTTACATTTGACATTGAGTCGATATTAGATTTTCTACACTGAGCCAATGTTTTTATAATATGAAACCAATATTGGCCCAATATTACTATTCTATCTGGATAAACTTGAAATTTTACACAATTCCATTTAATATGCTCTATAACGCATATTTCATTGAAATTATTTTACGCTGCAAATTTTTATTTCAAATTTTAATTTAAAAATTTTAACAGTTATTACTGCGTTTATAAGGTATTACCACTGAACTGAAAACGCGAAATTCCTTCTTTGCATTTAACCAACATATTGACTTCATAAAATAAGTAGATAAGTACATACAGCGTATCCTATAATTAAATACCTTCCTTCAATGGGGTGACAGAACTAGAAAAAATTAGTTGAAATTTGTATAAAAACATTTGCCTTAAATCAGTTCATAAGGGAGCCACAATCCGTTAAAGGGGTGAGTACAACATATTTATTTGTCAATAAATTCGAAACGTCTTAAGTTGCAAAAACTAAATTTTGACCATTTATTAATTTTATACTGTTATATATTTTGACAAATTTTTATCTAAATATCATGATTTTTTGGAGTAGGAGCCATTGTTTTGGATTAATGTTATTTTAAGGTTATGTCTTATAAAGAATAAAAAATCAATTGGTTATTTATAAACATATTAAGGAATTTGGCCTTAGTTGTTAATAAATTCGAAACGTTATAAGTTTAAGAACTAAAGTTTTTTAATTATTAGCTTTACATATTTTGACCAATTATTGTTAACATCTATTAATTTGTAGATAATATTAATTAGAAAATTATTGTAAATAAATAAAAAAAAGTAGTTAAATTACATGCTTCATTGTGTAAAGCGATGGTGTAACGAAGTGATTTTTCCGTTACTAGCTTTCTATTGTAATCAAACCTAAATCTTGTTTTCATTCACTTTGGTACACTCTGTATATGATAACATGTGTTAATATTGCTTTTAAAACCGTTTGGAAACAAAGTTAAATTTATTTTTGTAAGTTCAGTATTTGAAAAATGCATTATTTATCTAACATAAATGTTTCGAGCCGGTTTCTTTTCAGGGTAATCTTAGTTTGTTTAATATTCTAATGATAAATCGTTTATCGTATTTGTAATTTGTACTCAATCAATCAAGTAAGAGAAAAGTAGTTTAAATTAATTTAGTTTGATTTTCAAACAAGTCGAAATCATTTATCATTGGTAAAGAAATACGTTTCTATTTGTTTAATAATTAATCGATTCATTTTTAAATATTAATACTTCGCCGTTTTAAATTATTTATTTTCAGAAATATAATTTAAAAATTATCAGAGAGCGATTCCCAGCCTTGAAATATATTATAAACATTTGTTTATATGAGTTAACGCAGGGAATTTATTTAAATATGATGCGCTGTGATAAGTTGAAATAACGTTTGCCACGGACAGCGGTCGATCCGCTTGCGCGTTGCACATACCGTCGCCATTCTATGACGGGCTTTGGTGTATAAATTAAATGCCACCGCGTGAAAGAATCACTTGTCTTCGAATTTCCTGCACCTTTCTCGACTCGTCTACATCTCCAGTGCACTCCGCAATCCGATATTTTGACCATTTTACTGTTTCTATTTTGCATTTCCCTCATTTACCATTTCTGTGCGAATTTACCGTTTGTATCCGAATGTACTGTTATGTTATTTTGTCTGATGTGACAGAACGCTAATGCCTCGTATGTGGATAGAGTTCCGTCTCAGTCACAGTTTTACTACCAGTAAGGTTATAATACCTCGTGTGTAGATAAGACTTCACTAGGTAAACGCGGAGTGGCATAAGTGAGATTTTAATACATTGTGCGTGGATAGAATCTCACGCCGTACCTCGGAAGTCAGGTACCAACCAATCCGTCCATCAACTGGGCTCACTGGATTTAAATGGCAAAGAAGATAAGCTTGAAGTTGATGTGATAACCTATCGCCCTAAATTATAAGTAATTACCGAGCGTTAACGTTCATGCATTCACGCATATCTCTGGTCTAGTTAGTCTAAGGGATAGTTTATACTAACATATGAGTCAGTGAACTGAACTACAGTGCTATAGAATTAGAAGAACAACGGGAATATTCGGCTGTCATTGTCTGTTGTATCCGACGTAAAGATAGAACTCTAATGCCTCATGCATGGATAGAGTCATAGCCTCAGTCATAGTTTCACTACCTGTAAGGTTCTAATACCTCATGCGTAGATAAGATATTACTAGGTAAACGCAACACACATAGTCAATAAACCCCAAAATCAGGGATGGTGCTAATCTTAAACTATAGCACGCTCGAGATTATACAGTCAAATATACCGTCTGTCCCTGGACTGACCTTCTGCATTTGTGTCTTGCTAGTACTCCGTAACTGCTTACCACTAACTATATTGCTTTATTTTGAATCATCTCTTGTTTGCTTGTGTAGATGCTTGTAGTAAACAGTTGATAGTAATACTGTAGTAGTAGCTTCCATAACTTATCTGTACTTGACATAACATAATCAATCACCGCTTTTTGTATTTTCATAACCTCTTGCTTGATTCCTTGGATACTTACTTGTAATATAGGTTAATATTTACATACAATGTAAATACATATATACACAACATAACTGTTGTGTATATATTTGTTTATTTTTTATTTCTGTGTGAAGAAGTCTTAAATAAATGGAGTAAGTGAAGTTGAACTTCTGCCTTTTTATTTAAAACAAAGATATAAATAATATATTTGTTGGTACTCCGAGAATAATTTTTGGCAGGTAAGGTGAAGTTGTCCATTGCTACGCGAACGACAACCACACACACACAGACCGCCTGGCATTCCGTTTCTTCACTGAGTTGCCCTAGCTTCTATCATACCGCTGATAGAATAAAGTGGTGTTCCTACACCTTAAAACGGGAACTGGCGCTCGAGACTGTTACTGTAATAAAAAAGTTCAAAGTACCGCTACTGTACTGAAGGGTGCCAAAGTGACACGTCACACACACAATATTTTAAATTGCTCTGCAAAACAATAGTTGAAGATATTCTGGAACTATTTTTGTGGAGGTATGTAGTTAACTTCCATTATTGCAGACCTATCCTGTATTGCAATATTAAAATACCGATAACTCCAAAACAATGACTCAAATCGAAATTTGGTATAGGCAGTTTATAACACTGGTGTCTTTTCCCTTTTTAAATGTAAAAAATGAGACAAAATAGTTATAGCGAAAATTCAACCTCACCCCCCCTCCTGCAACTACCCCAACAAATCATGCTACTTAGATAAAAAATTGACAATTTGAAATTTAATAAATGGTCCAAATTTAATCTTTGCAACTTAAGACGTTTCGAATTCACTGGCAAATAACTGTGTTGTACTTACACCCTTTAAGGGGTTGTAGCTCCGTTATGAACTAATTTAAGACAAATGTTTATATACAAAACCCAACTTATTTTTTTCTAGTTCTATCACCCCTTGAAGGAAGGTACTTAATTGTGGGACACCCTGTATACCGTTTATTATAAGTGTGATTACTTCTAAGAAATCTTACCAGTAACAATTAGCATGTAAGTAATATATGCATATTTATCTAGTTAAATATATATGAATGACGACTATTCTACTATAATATATCAGAGATCGGGAAGTGGCAAAATATTTAATTTTCTAACGTCGTTAAAATATAAATATATATTTAAAAATTTAAAAGTAGATTTTCCCACTGGATTTCTGGCCTATGAACATTTTACAAGGCACCATGCAGATTATGTTTTAAAATACAATCATTGTTAAGTAGGGATTATGTAATTACATCTCATAAAAGAGTACTCCAACATACGATCCAACTTCAAAGAGACACGGGCGTTCTGTATTTTAATAAAGAAGGGTTGTTCTTTATAGAAATAAAACGTTTATTTACAGTTTATATAACCCAGCTGGTATGTTCTCTAATATTAATCTTTTAAATATAAATAGTATTCTTAATTATTATATTGGTAATGAAAAAGATGAATTATGCTTTTAAGGAAAATAGTAAGTTCTTTGAATTTCATACATATTTTTTAAAAGTATATTTTTATATCTGTAATACAAATGGAATATATTATAAAGGATCAGAAACTTTTCTGTATGGTTATACTGAACTGAATGTGTTTTTGATGCAAAAAAAAAATCAAATCGCAGAAGCTACACAGTCTTAGGCGAGGATTATGTAGCGGATATACCATTCTTCTGACGGGATGTAAAGCACACGTATCTATAGTATATTAGACAATTAAAAAATCCCTACTGCTCGAAAATAAAAGGTTCAGCAAAACAGTGCTCAGGTTCAGTTGAGTCTATTTAAGTGCCGATTTTATTTGTGTCGCTTAAAATTTGTTAGTTCTAATTAAAAGCGAGTTAGTTAATTCCATCATGAGATTTCACACGAAAATTTTCTCTCTCAACTCAGTTTAATTAACGTGAATCAGATTTTTTTTATGTATTGGGACAGCGAGATGATATCAGTTTCGAAATAATTTTATTGTCAATTATAATATGTTAGACAAGTAAAAGATCTCTACTTTTCGAAAATAAGAGGTTCGGCAAAATATTACTTAGATTCAATTGAATCCACTGAGGTGCCAATTTTTCTTTGTTGCTTTAATTCTGTTAGTTCTAATTAAAAGAGAGTTAGTTAATTTCATTATGAGATTTCACTTGAAAATTTTTTCTCTCAACTCAGTTTAATTAATGTGATCAAGATTGTTTTTATGCATTGGGACAGCGAGATGTTATCAATTTCAAAATAATTTAATTTAGAATTCAGTGAGATTAGTTTGGGTAGAATTTATGATAAACTTGTTATTTGCAATTTGCATTGAAATTAAAATTACACCTTGTAGTTAGAGTTAGAGCTGGAGTCAGAGTTACAGTGAGTGTTGGAATTGTATTTCGAGCTGAACTGAAGGTGAGGCTGGAACTGTAACTGTGGCTAAACTTGATTGAGGCTGAGGCTGAAGCAGGAGTTGGAGTTGTATCTAAAGCCCACGCTGAGGTGTAATTAGAGATAGAGTTAGAGTTAGAATCAGGGTAAGAATCAGAGTCAGAATCATAGTAAGATCAGTCAATCAAAATCAGAGTTAGAGTTAGGAACACAGTTAGAATTAGAGTTAAAGTTACAATTGCAGTTACAGTTACAGTTAGCGTTAGAATTTTAGTTGAAGCTGAGGTTGTAGTTGGTGTTAGGGTTAGAGCTAACATTTAAAGATAACATTAAAGACAAATTCATAGTTTCTACTTTCTCCGACAAGACACTATCTCAATATGCTGCTTTATCTCAACACAGAAACAAGTTATATGGAAATAACGGCACTATTGAGGTTTTATTTGAAATGTACACGAAATTCCGACTAGTTTTGATTTATAATTAATTGGCTTACAGTTAAAAGCTAAAGTGCCCCAAAGTTGTTGTAGAAGAATGGTAGAAGAAACATAAGTTTATTGCTTCGATATATTTATTGCTCTGAAAAATACAGAAGAGAGAAAGATACGGTAATAGTAAATAATGAACTATCTTTTAGAAATAAACTTACAGTTATAATTATTACTAGATTTATATCGAAAAAGTATTTGAGTTGAAATTGGGGCAACAATTACATTTAAAATATTATTCATATGTCAAACAAATATCATATAAAAAGCAGATGTTTAATTTAATTTAATCAAAAATGAAATTAATTTGTCCATATATGTAAATATTACCTGCAAACAATTTTAGTTAAAATTTCATTTAAAATGCCCGACGCCCATGAAAAGAAGAATTTGCTGGATTAATGTGAACAAGCGACCCACGGCACGTGCCTAATTGACAATGACACGCTTATACACGAGAGTGTATTGTCATCCCATGTCAATCTAATATTGCTATTAGATTATAAACCAGGATCATCACGGGTACTACAAAACGTTTGTGTGTAGTTTTTATTTAAGTCCCATGCAACACAAATGCATTCATGAATTTTAATTTCTCTTTTTTGTGACAACAAATATTTTAATACGATTTATTTACCCATCCCATATTATTTAATTAAAAATATAAGATCGGTTCATAAATTTGCACAAAAAAAAGTTTTGCTCCAATTTTTAATTATACTAGTTTGTATTTACTGATTTAATTCACTTCTTATTAATTAAATTAAAAAAATATTAAATCTTCTTTTAACTTTTACCTAGTTAAAAGAGAAATTTATCCTTCTCAGATAAAATATTAAATTACCTAAATTATTATTATTATTGCTAATTTGTGATTTTATGATATTCCACCTGAAAATATTCTTTATACATGCATGTGTGCATATTTTCTCGGATATGGTTTCAGATTGATAATATTTCTTACGAATTATCATTTATAAAAATACTCAAAAGTCTCTATTAGATAAGCGAGATACCAATGGTGAGCTTCAAATTGGAACACTCTATACAAGACTTCTTATTCTTATTATAGAAGGTGTCAATATGATATAAAAAATTAAAAATCAAATTTTGCTCATCTACATACAGAATACTTGCAATCAGATAAATAGTATTTCATTGTAACCAAGATAAGGGTACATCTTTCCTTTAACATGGTAAATGTAAATAGCTTCTCTCACAGACAGGATATTAGTCCTTAATAAATAACTACAAGGCTAGAAAAATATAAATAATTAAGTTAGGACCCATCACCTCCTGAAAATTAAATTGTTTTCATATCCGATAGAGACCATCTTAATAGTATTATTTGATAGAGTGTGAATAAGGGCACTATAAAAATCGATGTGGTTGGATTCAGTGTGACATGAAATTGAGGACGTATGACGTGACGTCACCAATATGACCTTTTATGTTCGGGGACCATCTGTCAACCCTGTTAAGGGCACCCCAACAAACCCCTATTAGCCGGGGGCTAATGCCACTGCTTCTACTTGTTATTCGCTACTGGTGTCAATTTCAATTTCACTGAATCGCTTTGTACTTTTGCATTTTTCCTAACAAGATTTTCATTTGAATATATAATGGAAATATGTATGCTTATTTCATAATATTTATTCAATAGGGAGGCTTTCTGAAAAGAAACTTTTTGTTTCCGTTTATTGACGTGGACGGTTATTAAAATATAATTTGTTGCCCATTGTCATAGATAAACCAGCAAGAGCATAATTTCGTTGTAATATAATACAGTTCCGGTAGTTTATCAAACCTAAAGTTACATAAGGTAGATAAAAGAACTGAGTTAGAAATTATAGGAAGATAATGAAGATATCCTTATCAAGTGTACTATCATAAATCATGGAAGAAATTCTTAATGTCCGTATTTCGTCGTTTGTAGAAAAAAAACAAAATCCTTTCAGAGTATCAATAAGGCATGGACCCAATAAATCAATGGAAATGGCAATCGTATATTTCTTTAAATTTATTTATAAATGGCGTTGCCGCAAGACTCTTCTCATCGAGAAATTGTCGGGACGAGATCTTTCACTCATCTCGTCCCAACATATTCTCATCTCAACTCTACAAATTTAAAATTTTAAATTTTCAATTTTTTTAATTTTTACATGTGAAATCTTCAATTTACTAATTTACTTTAATTTATATGAATATTTCACTTTTGTTTAATTTTCAAAGGTACCTAAGACAAAGGAATAATTTAATTTAAATTTTCTCCACATTTCATGACTTTTTTCCTACATGTCTTATACCCTATGAAGATACAAGATTTAATAATTTAAATTAATCAAGTTCGTATTATTCTGAAAATAATAGTACACTTTTTCTGTTTATATGCATTCTTAATTTGAATAGAAACTTATGCCTTTTTGGAAATTTTGAGAATGATCGATTACTTTGACCATGATAAAATATACCCTAATTTGGCCCGTATCGTAAGGGATTACTTAAATCAGTAACGAGTTTACTAGCCGAAAGGTTGTTCTCAAAAAGTGGGATTTATCAAGAAAACATCGCAATCGCCTTGATAACGAATCTGCAAGGATTCTATTATACAGTGCATTTCAATGAAAACTATCCACCCTAAATAAATTTGGATATATTGGTTTTTGCAAAAAATGTAAAGACACATCAAAAAGGGAAAAGGGTGGGACACATTTTTTCATAAATAGACCTAGGATTGGTTTCACTCCCTCACCCCCAGAGACCTACATTTTTTTCAAACTGAGTTCCCTTAACTTCCATGTAATGATACAGTCGCGTTTCAAACGCCCCTCTAACATTACGAAAAACTTGTGGCGATAAGTGTTGACATTTTTAAACAATCCTTTATCATAAATCATGTAGGGAGTCTGGTTGACTTGCATAGACTTTCGTCTTCAAATACTGGGGTATTTGAAGACAATAAAAGTCTAAAGGAGTCAAATCTGGTGACCTAGGTGGCCACTCCATCATCGGACCTCCTCTACTTATCCAGCGATCAGGGAATGTATCATTAAGAAGTTGATGGACAGTCACAGCAAAATGTAGGGTGCTCTATCTTGTTGAAATGCAAGGAGATTTTCAGAAAAATTCGCGTCGTTTTTTATTATTTGGGTAGTTTGTGGATTTAAGGATTTCCAAATAAGACTCACTATTTAAGTTTCCTTCGATAAAAAAGGGTCTAACAATATAATCTCCTAGGATACCACACCAAACATTCAAATTTTCAGGTTTTTGAGTATAAAGTTCGCGCATTATATGTGGATCAATCTCAGCCCAATATCTGCAATTGTGTCTATTGACTAATCCGCTAACAGATGTATATTCATCGGAGAAACAAATGTTGTAGAAAGGATTTGGACTATCAATTAAACTTAAGTTCATTACTTCACAAAACTCGAGACGACGGTCAGGATCATCCTCGTGCAATTCCTGTACAAATTTTATTTTGTATGAATGAAATTTGTGTTTATATAAAATTCTAAAAACACTGCTGTAACTTCTATAGCTTTGTCATTAACCACTCGCGTTGGATTATTCCTTCTGTTACGAACTGATCCGTTTCCATAAATTTTTGCATCAATTCAATTACGTATTTATGTGTTGTAGTATTAAAAATTCTAGCAGCAGCTCTTGCTGCATTATTGTTTCCGTAGTAGAAACCTACAATATCAATTTTTTTCTTGCAGGGTGTACACCATTTTGAAAATAATTGTAAAAATAACGATAAATGGTTAAGAAACTAGACAATATTCTATATTTATTACATTCATTCAATGAATTCACTTGTTAAAGAATCTTAAAGAAATACACCTTAGTCATAAAAAGGAGTAGTTTTTTAGCAAAAAAAATTCTTCTTGTCAGTACCTATTCTTTTATTAAATTTGGTATGGGTAATTTGTTCGAGAAATCTAGGTGAATGTATATAAATAAATTTTATGTGTAGCTCCCAAACTATTCACTTTAGACCTCACAAATTATACATCTTTGTAATGAGCTCTTCGAGGAGAAACTAATGATCGGTTCCATTTAAAAAAAATGTATAGGTGGCTCGGGTGGTGAGGAGATGAATTAATCCTAAGTCAATTTATAAGAAATTGTGTCTCTCTCCCTCTATTCTCTTTTTTGGCGTGTTTTTGCACTTTTTGAAAAATCAATATATCCAAATTCATTTAGGGTGGATAGATTTCATTAAAATGCACTTTATATGAAGTCGTAAAGGTCAATAAGTAAATTTTATGAAATAGAATCTTGAGTTCAATATAGTCACATATTTGCCTTTTGGTTACTATGCTGTTTGTTCTAGTTGCTATTTTAAGAAATAAAAAATTAAATTTTTCAGTGACACGTGTATTATTTATATACAGGGAGTCTCATCTTCGAGTCGTGTCGTTGAAATACCCTTGCATTTCTGGCCCTCTTATAAAAGATATCACAAAACAACCACATAAATAAAACTACAAAAAGTTTGCACTCCTTTTTGTTAAATGGTAATGTGATGATACTAACAATATATCTATATTTATTGCAAACGTGCCATCAAGCAACAACATTACTCTTTGATTTCATTGCGATATTAATAATTATTGTACATAACACACATATATCTAGAACACCTGGTACTAGGTAGTTGCATATTTTCCAACACGGATAACTAACATTTATTTTTATATGTAGATATATAAAAGCCATTAATTTTACATAATTTAGATCAAATACCCTTGCCTTATGACAAGTATTTGGTGATAAGAGATATATTATGTTTGTGTAATTCTGGTTATTCCTTTCAAAAAATTTAATCCAAAACGTATTGTATATGAAATTTACCGTTTTTAAAATCCAATATTATTACTTCAATTAAAAAAAAATCTAGATCTAGAATTATAAAGTAGTGTGTCGGACCTAGATATCTCGAGTTCTACGATAGCTAGAAATTTTTTAAAAAATTGCAAGTAAACTAGATAAAAAAGTCTATAACTGGAAGTTATTTTCGAACATACAGGGCGAGCCAAAACGAAATTACAGGACCAAGTGCCTTTTTTTTAAATGGAATGCTATGTACATCAGTACATTTTTTTAAGCCTCTTTCTAGGCTCTATTCATTCCTATATTATTATTGGCTATCTCCTAACCACTTTGATGTAATGAATTTTTTTGTTGAAATAATGCCATCTGCAGATGGATATTAAAAAAAATCATCACAGTCACAATTATGGGTTTTAAGGAAAACTTATGTGAATACCAGTTACGAGACATCTAATTAATATTTTTTGAATCATTTTCATTTCCTAAAAATGTACAGGGTGGCTAAAAATTAGTATTCAATTAAAAACTTTTTTAAATTGAATTCTCTCAATTTTTTCAAATGAAACACCCTGTATATTTTTCGACGATGTGATGTAGAAATAAAAAACGAATATTTTTGTAAGTACTTCCCTATGGCTAATTGCAACCATTTTCGTTTTATAAATAAATAATTGTCAAATTCAAGAATCAACTTAAAAAAAGAGGTTCCCTCAAATAAATTCATTAAAAAAATTTATAATAGGTGTTCGACGTGTTGCCCATTTTGATTGACACACCTCTTTATGCAATTTTGAAATGAGGCAATTTAGTGGGACCATTTCCATTGAAATGAGTAAATAGTATTTAACCAGTCCTTTACTGTAATGTTTTCTTGTACATTTTTTTGCTGTTTTCGTTATTCGACAAGCAATAAAACCTCAGTTTGGTATAAATTGTCGTGTACAAAGGAGCATTTATCACACTTATCAGTCGTTAGTTACAATTTGTATTGAATTTAAAATATTTGGAATTTTACAATATGAATTTTAATAAAGCAGAACTTGTAGACATGACTTTTGTTTTGGGCGAGTCAGACAGAAATTGTTTACTTGCCAATAGAATTTGTCACCAACGTTATCCTGAAAGAAGGCTTCCTGATGTTAGCAGCTTCCAAAACCTTCTCGATAGATTTCTGGAAACTGGAAATGTCGAATATAAAAAAAGTGAAAGAATAAAACGTTGTGAACGAAGAAAATGACTTTTCTGTGGTGCTGGCAACGGTTGAGAATCCCCATGTTAGTCAAAGAGAAGTGACCTCGTTAGTAGGAATAAGTAGACGGTCTGTGGGTCGAATCTTAAAAACAAATAAGTTGCATGCATATCATATTCAAATGCACCAAGAATTATCTGATGGCGATTTTCAAAAGCGCCTACAATTTTGTAATTGGGCCAGAGGTAAAATGCAAGTTGATGTCAACTTCTTCAATAATGTTTTATTCACTGATGAGGCCACTTTTCATGAGAATGGATTTGTTAATAGGCACAATTTCCATTATTATGCTTCGGAAAATCCTCACTTTTTTATGCAAGTTGATAACCAACACAGATGGTCTATAAACGTTTGGGGAGGAATTATTTGAGAACATGTAATAGGGCCACATTTCTTTGATGGTGCATTGACTGGAGCTATTTATCTTAACTTTTCGAAAAACTATCTGCCACATTTATTGGTAAATCTCCCTGGAAGAATTCGAAATAGAATGTGGTTTCAGCAAGATGGTGCTCCACCACATTATTTAAATGCAGTTAGAGATCACTTAAATAATATCTATCCTCATCAATGGATTGGAAGAAATGGACCCACTAAATGGCCTGCTAGATCCCTAGATCTTACAAAAATGGATTTCTTTTTATGGGGATACGTGAAGGAAATTTTTTATAGAGACACACCAACAACAGTACAAAATATGAAGGAAAGAATAATAACTGCCTTTAGATCTATCACATCGGCAGTTTTAGGAACAGTAAGAACCTCATTTCAAAAGCACATAGAGATGTTTGTCAATCAAAATGGCCAACATGTGGAACATTTATTATAATTTTTTTTACTGAGTTATTTGAAGAAACCTCTTTTTTTTAAGTTTATTTTTGAATGTTGTAATTATTGCTCAATAAAACGAAAACGGTTGCAATTAGCCATATGGAAGTACTTACAAAAAATGTTCGTTTTTCATTTTTACATCACATCGTTGAAAAATATACAGGGCGTTCCATTTGAAAAAATTGAGAAAATTCAATTTAAAAAGTTCTTAATTGAATACTAATTTTTGGCCACCCTGTACATTTTTAGGAAATGAAAATGATTCAAAAACATTAATTAGATGTCTCGTAACTGATATTCACATAAGTTTTTCTTAAAACCCATAATTGTGACTGTGGTGATTTTTTTTAATATCCATCTGCAGATGGCATTATTTCAACAAAAAAAATTCATTACATCAAAGTGGTTGGGAGATAGCCAACAATAGTATAGAAATGAATAGAGCCTAGAAAGAGGCTTCAAAAAAGGTACTGATATACATAGCATTCCATTTAAAAAAAAGTTACTTGGTCCTGTTTGTTCGAAAATAATTTCCAGTAATAGACTTTTTATCTAGTTTACTTGCAATTTTTTTAAAAAATTTCTAACTATCGTAGAACTCGAGATATCGAGGTCCGACTCACTATTGCTCCACCCTCTACATATATATATATATATAGGGTGGGGTAGTAAATTCAATATAGTCTTCTATAACAAGAGACCTAATCCCAACAAAATAAAACGATAAAAATAAATTAACAGGTAATAAATACACAAATATTAAAAATGTTCGAAAACGGGATTTTTTTACATATTTGGATTCTCCTTTAAAGGCGATTCAAACGATACGCCATTTAATATGTCTGCCATGGGTCGGTACCATGATATGGGTAAATTTATACCAAAAACATGTCTTTGTGAGATTGTTGTGACATAATGGAACAAAATTTTAAGATCTAGTTCGTAGCTTTTAGTTTGCGCTACTGTTTTTATATCTAATAAAATCGGTCAGACTATACCAGGTGTGTTCATATTAAACATGAAATTACATAAATTAGTCTGGAAGGCATTATGTGTTATCTTGTGTGTCATATTACATGGATTTATTTCATTCATCATAAAATAAACGTTTTTGCTTGGGTCTAATGCGTGTATTAATAAACAAAAAAATAGTTTTTGTTTATTAATGTGTTTTCGTTTTTGTATTTCGGCTTCTGATTGGATATAATTAGGAATTAAATATACAGTGTGTCCACGTTAAGGACTTGTAAAATTTCTATGTTTTGACAGAATTTGATATACTTTTCTTTGTTAGGTAGGTATTCAAAATGCGCATTCAACGAGTGGGTAACTTTATTTTTGGGTTATAATCATGGTCAACTACGACCACTTTAATGGGCTCAAATTAGGGATTTTCTTATTATAATAAGAATAAAATGTTTTTTCAATTTGTGAAAAAAATGTAATTAAAAATTTAACACATTTCTGGTTTTGTTATGAAAATTACTATTTTTTTAACACTTACTCTAACTTAAAGCACTATTAAAAAATGAAAAATTGTCGGAACGTCGACCAATCGAATGATTTTTACTTTTTCTTGCTATATTTAATTTGACTGCTATTTGTTAATAGGGTAAGTGTGCTGTGAAAACAAATAATGTTATTTTAGTTACCAGCTGTCAATTATTACTAATAGTGAAGCAGTTTATAATATTATACTGTTCCAAAGAAGTAAAAGTCATAAAAACTGTTCTATTCTTCAAAAGAAAAAGTAGAAATAATAACATTAGGTGGTGACGGAACACGTACTTTTCGTGAAGTAGCTAATGAGTTTAACCGACGTCATCCAGAACGCAATATTAACCATTTAACAGTAGCAAATATTAACAGATTTTTTTATCAATATGGAACAGTTGAGAGACTTCCAAACCAGCATCCTCATTGGGCACGAAGAGGAAATCAAATGATACTTGATTATTTTAATGATAATCCGCATTCAAGCCTTAGAGATGCTAGTAGGAATTTAAATATTTAAGTCAAATCTGAAAATGAAATCTAAAAAAAGCGGTAAGAAACCTTTTAAGCCATACTTCATACACTTTAAACTAGAGATACTGAGGCAAGAATGGAATTCTGTTTATGGCTGCAAGGTATGTACCTAAAGTATCCTGAATTTTTAAAAAATATTTTATACACGGATGAAGCTACATGCTCGATCAATAGAACTGTATCATCACAGAATATCAGAATGTGGAGAGAAGATAATCCAGATTGTGTAATTGAGTGTAAGAGACAATACTCCTCAAAGGTAAATGTTTTCTGTGGCATTTTAAATAAAAAAGATTATTGGGCCATATTTTTTTTATGAAAATTTGAATTCAGCTAGTTTCGCTGGAATTTACATTTAAAACTTGATGGAGCACCTATCTAGAATTCTGTCAATCTGAGAAACTGGTTGAATGAGAATTTTCCTAATCGCTGGATCGGATGAAGTAGTCCTCTTATTCGTTGCCCGCCGAGATTTCCAGACATTACGTACCTTGATTTCTTTCTTTGGGGACAATAAAAAAATAACGTGTATGCTACAAGGCCTCATTCGTTGAATGCTCATTTTGAATACCTACCTAACAAAAAAAGTTTGTCAAAACCGGTAAAAAAATAGAGAATTTACAAGGGCGTTAAGTCCTTAAAGTGGACACACTATTACTATATTTAATAATTGAAAGAGCGGATGGATAAAGATGTTAACTGACATTGTTTAAAAAATTGGAGTATCCTATTCAATAAAGGTGTTGTAATATTACAACTGATTCTTAACAGCAATGACTAGATACTTAGATACCAAATGGATGAACGGGCTGAGAAATAACATAACTTCGTGTTTCTGGTGAATAAAGGTTAGTAAATACAAATTAACAATTTGCTAATGAGTATTTACCACATGCTTTATTTGCTTATTCGATAGTATTTATAAATATGATTTCATAGCATTTTTCCAGATTTTTTTAAACCTCGGTAAAGGGTTTAAAAAAATAACAACGTTTTGAATTTTAGTCTTATGACGTCATCCGAGTAGGTTTGGCGCTAAACATCAAGCAGTCACTGAAAGCGAAGACGGTACCGCAGTATTGCCAGTTTTACATATTGTTTGAATGAGTGATTGGTGATTACTAATTCAATTATAAATACAATTATAAATTCATTCACATTGATTTCTTTTACCTTAGTACGAAGAAGAAATTTTATTTGTACATGTTTTAAAACTTCGACATTTAAATATTAAAAAAAAATCAGCATAAATCGAATAAGTTAGGTTATGTTATAGATTTATTCTACATTGCTGTTAAGGAATTGATAATTGAAAACTAATATTAATTAATTATTATAATCATTTCTATTTATTTTTAACTTTCACCTGATAATGCTCATTTTATTAGAATAATATTCGACCGTGCATTTTATTAAAAAATCGTAAAAAATTTAGCGTTTTAAGAAGAATTTAAATTATAAATATTGAATAACAATAGTAAATTAATAAAAATGACAGAATCATTTTATTCGCAATTCATTAAGTGAAATATAAATCTTAATAAAAATGACCAAAAAATGTATAATTATTGAAAATATAATATACGCATTAAGTTAAAAAATTCGTAAACACAATTTATTTTGTACCCAAGTTAAAATAGTCTTGAAAATGTTTGACAAAACACAGAAATTAATGGACATAGTGAGTGATAAGTGTATCCCTCTGGTGGTCAGTGCAACTACCCGTCAGATATCACTGATATCTTAGTGACTGATATCGACGTGCAAAGCAGGTAACAATAGTTGCGACCTCTAACCCTAGTGAGATAAACTATATACTGAATAAGATTTACAGGACAAATGATGACAAATGATCTTAGCTACTAAACAAGACTTACAGGTTTAATTCAACGCAGGTCGGGGCTTCCGTCTGATGAGTAGTTGTTTTCTGTAAATATTATTCAGTATATAGTTTAGCCCACCAGGGTTATTGGTCGCAGCTCTTAGTACCTGCTTTGCACGTCGGTATCAGTCACTAAGATATCAGTGATCTCTGACGGGTAGTAGCACTCACCACCAGAGGGATACACTTATCACTCACTATGTCTGTCTTGCTTAGTCTGCTTTAAGCTAAACCGGTTTGCTTTTATTATTTGTCTTTTCCATTACTTACGGTATACTGAGGAGAATATAACAAATTCGAAGCCAATCAATGTCTTGTGAGGAATTGAAAATGATTTTAGCTACCAAACAAAACTTACAGGTTTAATTCAACGCAGGTCGGTGCTTTGTTCGCTGAGTAGTTGTTTCCTGTATATTTTATTCAGTACCAAAATTAATGTACAAATTCACGAAATCGTTCAAAATCACAAATATTCTCAAATAATTATCAGCTACCAAAACAATATTTAAATAAAGAAAATATGGCAATGCAGGTTCGGCCATATCACAGGGCGTATTATTTCATTGGTTGATTAAACGGCGGCAATTTTAAATTAATCCAAACTTTTTAATTTTTTTTTCAATCGAACCACTTATGGATACTGATTACATAAATAAAGTAGAATCATATACAATAAAAAGAAATCCAACTTTTAATATAGTGGGACATTCACCAATTTTAACAATTAATTGTAAGTTTAATATTAACATTTACAATAAATAATTATTTAAACGCCTTAACCGTAATTTATTTTCTTTTTTTCAAGGAATAATCTTAACAAATACTACCCGTTTAATTAACGATGATCGCAAATTCGTCCCTTTTTCGAAACAAATTATGTGCTTTTAGGAAACTACACGAGCGCTTTGTTTCGAATAAGTCAAAAAAATTTAATTTTCAATTATACATTTGTTGTATCTAGGGCTGGGAATCGAATACGAATAATTCGAGTATTCGAATACGAATTATTCTAATGGGAAATTATTCGAATACTCGAATATTCGAATACTCGAATATATTCGAGTATTCGAATATTTGATTATATTTCAGTAAATTTGATTATTAATATATTATTAAATTATGTACGAATAGGTATGCGGTATGCATCCAACCAAAGTAGGTAGATAGTAGGTATAGGTAGGTACCTATTCTAAAATCCAAATATATAAATAGACCACATTAGTGGCACGTTTTACTCCCAGTCAAACTATTCCATCTCTTTCTTGCCTCGACCTTATTCTTACTGTACTAAGGCAGGGGATAAAATTAAATTTTAAATTTTAGAAAACCCGTAAATATTTAACTATTGACTTTTCATGTATTTGTTTTACCTTCATAATCTGCGTCTTTTTTAAAAACGTTCTAATTTTAGAGCACTTATTTTTTCGAAAAGGAAAAATAGATACGGAAGTACAATAAACTAGCTCTGTTTTCGTTTTATTTAAGCTTCAATAGTTAAATGTGAACAATAGCTCCTCAATTCTAAAATAAAATACTAACTAAATAATTCTGACCCTTAAACCACATGTACAGGAGACATACCCTATTGTGGGTATGGAAAGCAAATCAAATTGCCTGCTTAGTGGATTACGTCACGACTATTATTGTGGTCTATCCAACCAAATATTCAAATAGAGTATTCACTATTCACTAGTATTCAGTGCTATACCTATTAATAATGAATATACGAGGATCCGGTTTATTCGGATACCTATTCGAATAATTCGGATTATTCGAGTATTCGAATTATTCGAATAGTTCGAATATTCGAATATTTTTTCAAACGAATATTCGAAAACTAAAATCTGGAAAATTCCCAGCCTTAGTTGTATCACTTGCGATAATTTCATTATGCATAAATTTGATACGATTGTAAATGCTTTAAATTACTAATGTCACTGTTCATCAATGTCACTTCGTCATGTATTAGTAAAACTATCGCATTATTTATTTAAACTACTTCATTTATTTTAATGATAGTACAAAATGACAGCGATTATACAATTCAGTGCAATTATACATTCGCTATTATTGTTGAATAGTGATGTTCACGCAGAATATTTTTCTTTGTAGCAAGTATTGTCTCCTGTTACCAATTTTTTTTTTTTGCAAAAAAAGATGTATTGCAAGTAACTTGATCGTCCACTAATTAATATATTAAAAGACCGATAAAGCGTAGTACATATTTATGGAAACTGTCGGGGTGATTAATTGTATATTATAACAGTAACACTGAGAAGTAAAATTTCTTAAGGAATTGACAAACGTAATCAGAATATGACCCACATATCAAACATCTGTCTACAAAGGTGCCTAGAAACTTTATAGGTTTGGTTGACGATTATGTTACCACTGGAAATTAATGGTCTCCTAAAATTAAATTCTATAAAGATTGCTATATCGTGGTTTAAATGAGTTTATTTAACTGACCACATATGCACATCAAGTGTAACTTGAATTTTATGGTAAACTTCCTTCTGTGATACTGAAACCATAGTATTGACTACATACATCATGGTAATGCCGTGTTGAACTAATTTGGTAAATCGTTAACGTATATCAAAAATAACAGTGGCTCCAAATTTGAGTCTTGCGGGACATATGTATTTGGATATGAACATCATATTGAAAATTATTGTAATTTTTCACTAGCTTTCAATTTCCTATAAAATAATTAATGTCCTACTAGTGTGTTATTTGGCAATAATAATGAGAAATAACGCCCTAGGGTATTATAAATTTATAACGCATTAACATTTTCACTACAACACAACATAAAACAACTAAATGGAGATGGCAAATTGATTGACAAACAAAATGTGTAGCATAGTTACGGCGTTTACAAACAATTTTGTTTATTACTCTCTTTTAAATGAAATCGTCCTGAATATAATGGATGTCAAATTAATCAGACGTAAATGTCAAAGAATGTTCGAATTAAATGACAGACTAGTAGGACATTAAACATTGAGGCACCAATGGTGTTATAGGATCATGACGCCCTCAGTCCACATTGCCAACTTCGGTGTGTTAATATCCTTATAATACCCATGATACCTTAAGGGGCCTAGTCGGGAAAAAGCTTCGGATAGCTGTGTCACTCTCTAGAAAGTTTTTATACATGCGCCGCTGAATAATTTTGCTCTTAACTATACCTTCACTGGACGTTTTATTCACCGACTTCATTGAGGTGCGATTCCCGATAGAGGTAACACTTCCTTGCTCCATTTGTAGTGACAAAGATACTTATTTAGAAAATTCTTTTTAACCAAACAGTACGGAATAAAAGTTTGAAACTTGCTGAGCATAATTATGAAGATTCATTCTAGACAACATGTATGAATTTTACCTCGAATTTTACCGATTGATATCATAATTCAGGAGCTAATCACGTCCAAATTTCACTTATATTTACAGTATTAATTTTCCCTACATAACGTGAAAATTAATTAAAATAGATATACATGTATCCTCTAGTACACTTTCAACTACTGATCCTCCAAATTTGGTGTAATTTGACCAAACCGTATGGAAGAAATAAATTTTGAAAAATTACCTTACAAACACTGGTTCGATTAGCCCTCTTAATAACTAAATTGTTATTAAAAACGAATATCGTAACTTTCTTTTTAAATAATTATTGGATACCGTGCTGCCCTCAATTTTTAATGACCTACTAGTCTGTTATTTAATTCGAAAATTCATTTACGACTAATTAATTTGACATCTATTATATTCAGGACGATATCATTTAAAAGAGAGTAATAATCAAAATTGTTTGTAAACGCCGAAACTATGCTACACATTTTGTTTGTCAATAACGCCATCACCATTTATTTGTTTTGTTGTGTTGTAGTGAAAATGTTAATGTGTTATAAATTTATAATACCCTAGGGCGTTATGAATATTTATAACGCCCTAGGGCGCTATTTCTCATTATTATTGCAAAATAACACACTAGTAGGACATTAATTCCTTTATAAAAAATCGAAAACTAGTGACAAATTGCAATGATTTTCAATATGATGTTCATATCCAAGTCTGTTTGTCCCTCAGGACTCAAATTTGGAGTCTCTGTTAAGTTTGATATACGATAACGATTTACCAAATCATTTTCAACACGGCGTTACCATGATGTATGCAGTCAATACTACGGTTTCAGTATCACAGAAGGAACTTTACCATAAAATTTAAGTTACACTTGATGTGCATGTGTGGTGTCAGTTAAATAAACTCATTTAAACCACGATATAGCAATCTTTATAAACTCTTAATTTTAGGAGACCATTAACTTCAAGTGGTAACATAATCATCAACCAAAACAATAAAGTTCCTAGGCACCTTTATAGACAGCTGTTTGATATGGGAGTCATATTCTGATTATGTTTGTTGATTGCTTAATAAACTTTACTTCGCAATGTTACAATTATAATATACAATTACCCAGACAGATTTCATAAATATGTACTACGCTTTAGCATAATCATATCGGTTTTTTAATATATTAATCAGTGGACGATCAAGTCACATGCAATGCATCTTTCTTTACAAAAAAAATTGCTAACAGGAGACAATACCTGCTACGAAGAAAAGTATTCTGCGTGAACGTCACCATTCAACAATAATAGCTAATGTATAATTGCACTGAATTGTATAATCACCATGTCATTATGTACCATTATTAAAATAAATGATGTAGATTAAATAAATAATGGCACTGTTTTACTAATACATGACGAAGTGACATTGATGACCAATGACATTACTAATTTAAAGCATTTACAATTGTATTAAATTTATGCATAATGAAATTGTCGCAAGTAATACAACAGATGTATAATCGAAAATTAAATTCGTTCGATTTATGAGAAACAAAGCAACATATTTTGTTTAAAAAAAGAGAACGAATTTGCGATAATCGTTAATTAAACGAGTTGTATTTGTTAAGATTATTTCTGGAAAAATGAAAAGAAATTACGTTTAACGCATTTAAATAAATATTTATTGTAAATGTTAATATTAAACTTACAATTAATTGTTACAATTGAGGGATGTCCCACTATATTAAAAGTTGGATTTCTTTTTTATTGTATATGATTCTACTCTATTTATGTAATCAGTATCCATAAGTGGTTCGATTTAAAACAATAATTTAAAAAAAGTTTGGATTAATTTAAAATTGCCACCAGTTAATCAACCAATGAAATAATGCGCCCTGTGATATGGCCGAACCTGTGTTGTCATGTTTTCTTTATTTAAGTATTGCTTTGGTAGCTGAAAATTATTTGAGAATATTTGTAATTTTGAACGATTTTGTGAATTTGTACATTAATTTTTGTACTGAATAAAATTTAGAGGAAACAACTACCTGCGTTGAATTAAACCTGCAATTTTTGTTGTTTGGTAGCTAAGATCATTTGTTAATTCCTCACTAGACATAGACCGGTTTCGAACTTGTTATGTTCTCGTCAGTATGCCGTAAGTAATGGAAAAGACAAATAATAAAAGCAAACAGGTTTAGCCTACAGCAGACTAAGCAAGACAGACATAGTGAGTGATAAGTGTATCCCTCTGGTGGTGAGTGCTACTATCCGTCAGACATCACTGATATCTTAGTGACTGATACCGACGTGCAAAGCAGGTACTAAGAGCTGCGACCTCTAACCCTGGTGGGCTAAACTATATACTGAATAAGATTTATAAGAAACAACTACTCAGCGGACAGAAGCCCCAAACTATGTTGAATTAAACCTGTAATTCTTGTTTGGTAGCTAATATCATTTGTCATCATTTGTCCTGTAAATCTTATTAGGTATATAGTTTAGCCCACTAGGGTTAGAGGACACATCAGTTTTTGGTACCTGCTTTTCAGGTCGCTATCAGTCACTAAGATATCAGTGATATCTGACGGGTAGTTGCAGTGACCACCAGAGGGATTCACTCACTATGTCAATTAATTTCTGTGTTATGTCAAACATTTTTAAGACTATTTTTTTAATATTTAAATGTTGAGGTTTTAAAACAGGTACAAATAAAATTTTCTCTTCGTACTGAAGTAAAAAAGAAATCAGTGTGAATGAATTTATAATTCTATTTATAATTGAATAAGTAATCACTAATCACTCTTTCAAACTATACGTAAAACTGGCAATGCTGCGGTATCGTCTTCGCTTTCACTTACTGCTTGTGTTTGGTTTCAAACTTAGTCTGATGACATCATAACACTAAAATTTAAAACTTAGTAATTTTTTAAACCCTTTTCCGGGGCTTACAGAATTTTTTTCGGATTTTCTTAAGCTCATATTTATAAATACTATCGAATAAGCAAATAAAAAAGTATGTGGGAAATACCCATCAGCAAATTGCTAATTTGTATTTACTAACCTTTATTCACCAGCGACATTAAGTTATGTTATTTCTCAGCTCGTTTATCCATTTGGTATCTTAGTATCTAATTATAGACACGTAACAAAACATTGGTGATATGAATAAGTTGTAACATCACAACACTTTTATTGAATTGGATATTCCAAATGTTAGTTAACACCTTTATCTATCCGCCCTTTCAATTATTAAATGTAGTATCATCTATATTCCCTTGGGTTGAGTTAACTATCGGGCGCGTCTACAGGTGGCGGATAGGAGGACGACCAGACTCTTAACGGGGTAGGGTTAGCGTCGGCCATACCGTCAGAAGGACAGGGCCTAACAACCCAGTCGAAACCCGACTAACGCCACGCCGTGGACCAGCTCGTGACTCACACCGTAAACCGCTTGAAGATGCGACTTCCCAATCCCACGTTATTGTGTGCGCCAAAAGGATGCATGGTCGGGGGCAGTTTGAACACAAGCGACTAACCTCGGGGCACCTGGCGCACCCCGTAGTATAAATGCCTCTTACGTACGCAGGAGGTACCGTACGTAGAGGCATTTATACCCCCACCCTTCTCCCTCACTCGTGTGAATCAAAATGAATAATGAACAAAAAAATTATAAAAAAAGACCTAAAAACAAAAACAAAATCTGCAGAGAAGGACTCCTCAGGGAGAGACTCCTCTGTAATGGACCACGAAAGTGATACCAGCCAACAAGCGCAAGCAGGCTTTGTTAGGCCAAGCACTTCCACGCAGACCAGCGCGCGTATTGAGCCAACTACAACAGACGGCCTGGAAGCTAAAGGAAAACGTCTCTCCGGAGCTCAAAGAAAGAAGCTTCGCAAAGCCGAGAAAGTGGCTACGGGAACGTGGACTAAAGAAAGGCCACGTCCACCAAAACCAGTAAAGGAGAGCGAGAGGGGAATGGTTCCAAACGACCTATCTCGGACTCTAATTCTCCTGTCAAACCTTACCCCAAGAAGGCCAGGAGTGCAACAGCACCGAATGTGTCATACAGGGATGCCACAGCAGGATTTAGGATGGCAGTGATCAACGCTAGACATCCAGATGCCCAGCTGAATCAGGAACAAGTAGACCTGATTCAGAACAAACTTGTGGCCGCAATTGATGCAATACCTTTTGGTGGAGCATCACCAAAGTTCCAGCGGTTCTCAAAATTTGAGGCGGAGATCCTCAATATAATATGTGCAGACTCCACCACAAAAGACTGGCGCGGAAGCACAGTACGGGAAATAGAAGGACTGGAGTGCCCTTACCAGTAGTTGAGACCAAGGACCTCCCCAGTCGACCGAAATTTCTTGTCTGGATTCCCGAGACAGTCGAAGAGTCAATGGTCAGGGACCGGCTCAGGAAGCAGAATGCAGGCCTGAGAACGGAGGACTGGCTACTGATGAGTCGAAAGTCGAAGAGAAGGGGCAAACGCTGGCCTACTCTATGGACGACAAATCTTCGAAGGTGCTTGCAGAAGCAGACTTCGAGACATACTACTGCCTGGGGAGGGTAATCTTCAAAAAGATTACGCACAATAAGGGTAGTGCAAATAAACCTGCATCATAGCAAGGCAGCAACCACGGTCCTTGCGAAAGTAATGCAAGAGTGCGATGTTGCATTAATCTAAGAATCCTGGACATATAAAGGACAGGTAAGAGGCTTGCAGGAGGTTGGTGGAGAATTAATTTATAATAGATCTACCGAGACTCCAAGAGCATATATTTTAATTAAAGGAAATGTAAAGGCAATGCCACTAACGAATGTCTGTTACAGGGATCTAGCGGAAGTTAAAATCTGGGCCACATGCGAAGGTATGCCGAGGGGAGGTTATCCTAGGCTCCGCACACCTTCCATATGACGACCCTGATCCACCACCAACAAAAAACGTAGAGGACCTGGTGCGGAGCTGTATAGGCAGTGGATCACAGCTCATCATCGGGTGTGACGCAAATTCACATCACACGGCCTGGGGGAGCACGGATATCAACCCAAGAGGTGAGTCACTCTTTGAACATAATGGAACATAATTTAGACATAGTAAA
The DNA here is from genome assembly GCA_029963845.1 of Rhamnusium bicolor. Classification (NCBI taxonomy): domain Eukaryota; kingdom Metazoa; phylum Arthropoda; class Insecta; order Coleoptera; family Cerambycidae; genus Rhamnusium; species Rhamnusium bicolor. The sequence goes on along the minus strand of JANEYF010002804.1, from coordinate 453,724 downwards.
TGTTGGCAACACCCCTACTTTTGTAACTTCAGTAAGAAAGGAAGTGCTAGACGTAACATTAGGAACAACATATGTGTGTAATTTTGTTAGTAATTGGCATGTGTCTGAGGAAGAGAGCTACTCAGACCAAAGACACATTCGCTTTGACATAACGGGCATGGACCGTGAGGTCAAAATCTATAGAAATCCTCGAAGAACGAACTGGGAAGCTTACAAAGCAGACCTAGATCAGAATCTTGAAGGTGTTAAAAACACCATAAAAAGTGTGGAAGATATAGAATTAGTTGCGGAACAAATACGGAACGCAATTATCTCTGCATACGAAGACAACTGTCCTCTGATAGAAAGGAAAACCACCAGGAATGTGCCCTGGTGGAACAAAGACCTTACAAACATGAGGAGAGAAGTGAGAAAGAAATTCAACAGAGCAAAGTGGTCAAATAATTGGGACGAGTATAGGGCGTCTTTGACCGAATATAACCTAGCATTGAGAAAGGCTAAGGGAGAATCCTGGAGGAAGCACTCTGAGAATATAGAAGGTATTCCGGAATGTGCCAGACTATAGAAAATTCTCTCGAAAGATAGTCAACGCGTGATAAACTCTCTCATCACTGAGACAGGGCAACACACTGGAACAGGAAAGGAGACAATGGAAGAATTCTTTAAAGTGCACTTTCCTGGTTCCACGATAATTGAACATTCATTGGAGGAATGGCAAGGATCAGAACTGGAAGTATCTGGAAACAGGGCAACCAGGGAGGACTGGTCATTAACCAACAAAGTGATAAACCAATCTAAAATCAAATGGGCTGTAAATTCATTTGAGCAACATAAATCTTCGGGACCGGACGGAATTATGCCAATAATGCTGCAGCAGGGAATTGACCTGTTGGCACCAATGTTATGTAAAATTTACAGAACCAGCTTGGCGCTGGGATACATACCAAATATTTGGAAACCAGTTAGGCTGGTATTCATACCAAAACCTGGCCGCAACTTGCACACCCAGGCTAAGTCCCTAAGACCTATAAATCTTATGTCGTTTCAACTTAAGACGATGGAAAAAATGCTTGACAGACACATAAGGGAAGATGTAATGGTTGGAAGACCTTTGCATCAAAACCAATTTTCCTACAGAGCAGGTATGTCCACGGAAACAGCACTTCACCACCTTATTCAAAGGGTAGAGGAAGTACTGGAAAACAAGGGGTGGCAATAGGGGCCCTCCCACACGCTCACACGCCTGCACACACGCCCACATGCCCACATGCACATATGCCCGCACGCACGCACGCACACATGCCCGCCCGCACGCACGCATGCAAGCACGTGCACGCACAGACACACACACACACACACACGCACACGCACCCGTACGCGCACGCGCACGCACGCACGCACGCACGCACGCACTCAAACACAAACACACACACACACACACACACACACACACACACGCGCACACCCGCCCGCCTGTCCAAGTGCATGCGTGCGTGCGCGTGTGTGTGTATGTGTCCGCGATAACTAAAAATACTAATGGGTGATTTCCCAAATTTGGCAGTTAAGATTTTCAACAAAATTTTAGGTGACCCATTAAATTTGGTAAATGTGGTACCACCAGAAGAGACATAATGAATGAAAGAAAAAAAAGGTACAATTTAGGGAAAAAAGAATTAAAGTTTTTATTGCATTTCTGGACGAATCTCTATTATAATGAAAAAAACATATTTTTTATAAAAAAAATCTGTCCGCATGTGTGTAGTATCGCGATAGCAGCCACAGTTTTTGAAGTTTTTGTATTTGCTTTTACAAAAAAATATATTCTTGCTGAAAGTTTACAAACAATGTCTACTATATCAAGCGAATAAAATATATTTTCCAAGTACTTCAAGTACTTAAATAAAGCTGATGTAAACTGAAATTTTTTACACATTTGACCTCATAAAATGGGGTTAGGATAAATTTAATAGTTTGACATTTGAAATGTCTAATTTAGTTATAAAAATGTCAATGTCAATAAGAAGAAATTATTAAAATATATGACATGAATTATTATTGACAGTATCGAATGACGCTGATAATAATTATTTATTTAAAAATTATACTGAAACATTACAAGGTACTCTATTAAAATTTAATTGAGGTAAATGAAGAACTAAATGAATGATATTTTTAGATCGGGATGATATATACTGTTATAAGAAAGTTACGTGCTGACCACATCAGTTATTTTGTCATTTTTTACTTGTGTAAGAATATATTATACCGTCAAACTTGCAAATAGGAAGTTATAATCTCAAAGAGCTAACAAACAGTTCTCTAATTTATGATATTAAAGAATTTAAAGTAGTTTATAAGTAATAATGGAAATATGTGACACAATATTTAGAAATATCTGATATGTATATGGTAATAAATATGTTTTTATTTTAAACTGTTATTTTTGAAGTGATATTGAAAGTGCATAGCACAAGTTGAGTTTTCATCATTTGAATTATAATTGTTTTACTCAATTTAATCAATCAATACAAAATTAATGATTATTGAACATCAGATTCATTTGATTATAAGAGAAAAAAATATGTTGCTTGACAACCACACAAGTGCTTTAGCAAGAGAGTGGTTTCCTAAAAGCTTTTCAGTATTTAATAAATCTGCCAATAACAAAAGCGAAATACAAAAACGAAAGCACATAATTTTCGTTTAATAATACACATATTAGAACCAATTTAAAACGTCTATATTATATTGAATGAAATAATCACTGAAATGGTATTGGTGTATTGGTTATAATGTGTAAATGTAAACTTGAAAATATGTTAACTGTAATAACTTTTTCTCATTCGTACTGAAAATTATTGAACGCTCCTCGTATCTCTAGAATTAATTTCTAACCGCTCTTTGTATCTCAATGGGATTGATATACTTGTGAATCTACTGCTATGCTTTATACTGTGACATTAGAATATCTGCCAAGGAGGTGGCCTATTCGGCGAACACCGCCTCGTGTGTTTTTAGCCTTAGCCCTTCCTTAGCCCTTCTTAATGCTTTTTGAATTTTTCACAGGATGCACATCAATGATTTCATTACAGATGTTAGTGCCAATTACCTTCTTAAATGTATCACATATATTACGAGAAAATAAAACAAAATTTGATTAATTAGCAGCATAATGTGCTTCAACTTGACCATGGTTTGTATGAGGAATTTTTTCACGTACTATTAATGATAAGATATAAATTCAGTTGCATCAAAGTTTATTTACACTGAGAGATAATATTTTGTATAGCGGCTGACCATTTGTGGTGAAAATAATCATTAACGAATAGTTTTTTTCTGATTATAATGTTTCCGATGTTGGTTTAACAAATTTTTGATGTGTTCAGTCTTACATAAAAAACATGTACATTTTAAGAGTCGGTAAATTGCACAGTTTTAGAGAAAATCAGATTTAAGGGTAGGCGTATTGGCTTCAAACATTTAATTGCAGACCTATTGAAATTTAATTGTTTAATAAAAAACTAATTTAATAATTAAACTATTAAAACCAAACTTTTTTTTATATCTGCTTTAATACAATTTTTTTAATAAAATGTAGTTTTTTTTGTAAAACTATTAAATGAATATTTATGAGAATGTGTAGTATCAATTTTAATTTAAAACATAGTAATAGTTGAGTCAATGAAGCCAAGAATCGTCAAAACTTCGGAACTCACAAGAAATTGACCAATTTCGATGAATCTTTTTTTAAAACATGTTATATACTACATTATTTGAAACCAGAAAAATTCCGGCCGGCGGCGGGCGGTTGGATTAAATGTTTGGAACTGTTTTTAAATTTTGTATCATTTAGAGATTTTATATATTAAGTCAGATTTTCGACGAGAAAATATCACCTAGAGGGTTTTTTGAGGTCTCTGATGACGAATACGTTGTGAAATTAAGGATATATATATATATATATATATATATATATATATATATATATATATATATATATATATATATATATATATATATATATATACATACATTTCTCATTTGTCTCATTTGTCTCATTTGCCTTAATCTCCTCATTTGCCTCGTTCTCCTGACCTCTAATGTCTCATATGTATAATTTGCCTCATTTATCTCATTTGGCTAATCTGGCTAATTCGACCCATTTAACTCGTGTCTCATTTATCTCATGTCTCATTTATATCATTTACCTCGTCTAATTTATCATGTTTGACATATTTATATCATTTATCTGACATCATTTGTCTCATTTGACTCATTTGTCTTATCCGACTCATTTGTCTCATTTATCTCATTTGTCTCAATTACCGCAATTGTCTCGTTTTTCTAATTTATCTCATTTATGTCATTCGTCTCATTTACCTGAATTGCCTCATTTGTCTCGTTTTTTCATTTGTCACATTTGTACAATTTATCTTATTTGACTCACTTATCTTATTTTTCTCATTTGCCTCAATCGCCTTATCTTTCTTGTTTTTCTCATTTATCTCATTTGTATAACTTGTCTCATTTCTCATTTGACTCATTTATCTCGTTTGCCATATTTAAAGCCATCTGCAAAATATTATTCACAAACAGACAAAAAACCAAATACTTATCGGAGCACCACATACATGCAAATGAATTATTTATATTTTACTATTAATAGTCAGTTACCATTATCTAAATAAGTATTACAGGGTGTACCATAAAAAAAATTTATAAATTTAGTGGTAAATACTGGACAGCAAATAGTGACTATTTAAACTTTATCTATTTTACCACTATCCAAAAATATTTCCTGAAACTGATATACTTGAAAAAAATATATGTTATTTGCTGTTTCTCTTGAATCTTCGTTGATATCATCTTCAATTTTGTACAAAAGAATAGTGGCAGTAGGTCAATGTTTTAACAAATTTTGACTTGCTTCTTTATAGTTAAAATGTTAAAAATGGAAGTCACGTGGCAGTTTTTGCCTCCAATTATTTTTATTAATACACCTATGGTAACTAAATCAAATTCCTTTCAATTAATTTTTTTAAGTTTTTTTTGCTATAACTGTTTTACACACGCCCTTTAATACTCAGTCTAGAATCATATTATTACCAAGCAAAATTTCGATCCCTTTAAAAATCGTTTTATGACAATTATTAGAGTAGGTATAAAATAAAACAATTGACAATCACTGAGATTAAACACAGGTTTACGTGACAAATTAATTAATTTTATTAGCAATACGGTTATTTAATCAGTGTTTGGTAAATAATTTTCAAAAATATTAAAATGGCAAATTTTAATCACACTTATGCAGAATTGAGTGACGTGCACTTAATGTTAGGTAAATTGAGATCAAATAATAAATAATTAATTATAAAATATTAAAACTATTAATAATTAGGTGTCCTGGTGTAATGGTTCTCTTGCAGCAAGATGCTACGGAGAAAAGTATCCTAATAGGCGGACACCAGATAGACGTATCTTCCTGAAAATAGTCCGTCAGTTGAGGAAAACTTGCAGCTTCAAGGGCCCAAGAGTTGGAAAAAGTTAAAGGAACAACATCTGTGCTCCTATCATGTTCACATTGTCCAAGCGTTACAACAACAAGATTGTCCATCCAGGATGGAATTTTGTACGTGGTTTCGACAATGGAACAGGGAGGATCATAATTTCATTTCGAGAATTCTCTCAACAGAAATGTAGTCACAAATCATCAGAACTTACATTTATGAGCGGATGATAATCCAAGAGCAAAGAAAAATAAACGTTTTTCAATCTAATTTTTTCGGTTAATGTATGGGCAGGCATTGTGGACAATTTTCTAATAGGCCCTTTTTTACCAAATCGTTGCATCAGTAGCAGAAAATTTAAATTTCCTCCAAAATGATCTTTCGATTCTACTTGGAGAAGTACCATTATCTGTGAAACAGGTCATGTGGTTCCTTCAAGATGGGGCACCCTCTCACGACAGTCATGCAGTATGAAATTTTAAGGGGGGAAAATTTCCAGGAGGTTGGATTGGACGAGGAGTCGACTCTCCTATAATCTGGCCCACCCGCTAGATCGTTGTTTTTTTGGGTTTTAGAAAGAAAAAGTATATTCGGTAGAGGCTCATCATATTGAGTATCTTAAACTGAGAATTAGGAAAGCGGCAAATGAATTTCGTGAAAGATCACAAATTAAAAATAACATCTGGCTCTTTTCTTAAGAAGTGTATCAATGCGGATGGTGCCCTTTTTACTGAAGTAATAAAATTAGACTTAATTTAATCTACAGTTTGTATTTATTACTCTATTTTGTTCTCTAATTTTTAGTGCCTTTGTACTTGTTTTTTGTTATGTTTTAGTTTGAAATTTATTTAATGAACAAAAGGCTTATAACTTTGTTAAAACTGAGTTGGATTCAGTCCATACTTAATGTAACTTAAACATTATTTCTCAGCCAACCAGCTTAGATCCGTTACATCACAGACTCGTATATTTTAATATATGCATACGTATTTATAACATCAAAATGTTTTGTAAATATTTTGTCATCACATTGCTTACTTAGGGCATTATTTATTGATGTACTGAATACATAAAACGGTATTAAGTGTGTTACAAAACATGTTATTTATAAGTTAAAAGTTTGCGTAGAAATCTTACAAGGAACAATATTCTATTTTATATATAACAATTCCTTGTTATCACCATATAATTATTATGAAATGATTCAATATCAATTTTAGATGTGTTAATACGATTAGACATATGTGACATACCTACTTAAAGATATTTTCTGTATTTTCTTGTATTACACATGACATCAATTAAGTACGATTTCGTCATAATTTAAACCCCAAATAAATGTAGTGAAAATTTTCTGTTTTCTTTTTGGGATATGGCACTAAACTTTTTTTGTTTTATTGAACTCCTATCTTGTTTTGCACTGTTTAACAATAATCACCCTTTATTGGTAAAAATGTTCATAACAGGCTAGACTGGTAAAAACATACCGATAATCCTCACTGATATTAATAAGACTTGTTACCCGTTGCTATGAAAACAAAGTTGCTTTCTAAAAAATGCAACTAGATTTTTACTTATAATAATAATCATCATAAAAACTAACAAAATTTATTAGTTCATTCTCTCTCTTTTGGATAAAAAGGGCTTCAGGATAACATAAAACGTTGTACAATATTCGACCGTTGTAGGGTTTAGCATGCTCACATGGATAACTGGTCCCCTATATAACGGTATTATAAAATCAAATATTATTAGAGTTTAGGTAACTGTTAACTATTAACATTATAATCATGATCTGTGAGCCATTTAAAAATAAATCAACGGAATTCAGAATTAAGAAAATCACTAATTAGTGTTATGTTCGAAATCGGTATAATTTAATAATAATATTATTATGAATTTGATCTTCGGTCATTATAATTGGTGGAATAATATGATTTATTTAAATATACGTATGTAGAAATATTTGGGTGGCAGTCCTGTCACCTTTCAGTGGGCAGAAAAAGGGAATTGGCAGCGCTGCAATATGTCATATATAAATTGCAAATGGAGAAGGGTGAAGAAGTCTGTATGTGTCCGTGCATGATAAAAGTTTTACTAAATAAATAATTTTTATTAAGCGAGGTGGGTTAATTGGTCGTTCTAATAATAATTTATGTAATTAAATATGTTACTTTCCTTTTACCAACAGTCTTAACTAACCTAAGTTTATTTACGGTTACACCATGTAAATAAAATAATGATTTATTTTGATACAGTTTCCGTAACCGTAAATCAACTTAGGTTAGCTATGACCGGTGATAAAAGTAGAGCAAAGCTAATTTGGACTTTTGAGGGAGAAAGTCAGCTTCATCAAACTTACGTTACTTAAGTATTTAGGTTAGAAAAGAACCAATTCTGTGTTAGGATACGTAATGTTGTCAAATTGTGAAAGTATGGTTATCATGAAATTACTATGATATTACCAGATACTTCAAACAATACGCCAATATCCGAAAACAACAAACAACAGTAACCTCAATAATTTCAAGTAATTTAATTTAGTGCGTGCGGAAAAAAATAACTAGAGGTTAAAAGGATCACATAATCCTCAATTTTAACCTTTTACTTTGAGAGAAGCTGGACACAATTTTTTAAACTTTTATTTATTTATACACCATCTAACAGTACAAAGACCATTTACAATATTGGAGACATACGTTTAGTACAAAGAGAAACATTGAAAATAACAAATTACATACATAATATATACACGTACTACATTACACAGACAGATAGATACACATATAAAAAGATAATAACTGTAACTGTGTATCAATCTCATTTTCACTGTTATTGTAGTTAGAGCATAGGTTTTAAATAGAAGAAAACTTTAAGACATTAGTCAGAGATCTAGGTAAATAAAAAGTATGTTTATGTCACGAATTTACTCTTGAAACATAAAAATTTAATCTATGAAGTATATCGCTACAATCTGTTTCATGATGAATGATTTTCTTTAAGAAATTTATGACAAAGTTGTTACGTCTATCATTTAAGTTGCTCATAGAGAACATATCAAGCAGACCGATTTATGCACAACCAGTAGGTGAATACACTCCATGAGATTTAAAACAAAGACGGTTAAGAAAATGGCGTTGCATATTTTCTAATTTATTAGTATGAATATTATGGCATGGTTGCCATACAAGGGACTCGTACTCTAGTTTAGACCGCAAAAATGAAAAGTACAATAATTTTAAAGTTGCAATATTTGAGAAATCACGGCCATTGCGTATAACAAATTCTAAAGTTATATTTATGGCACCTATTAACGTATCAATATGATCAACAAAGGTTAGATTTCTGTCAAAATTTACCCCAAGGTCTTTAAACGTGAACGGTCAAGTTAGCAGTTCATCGTTTAGTGCATATTCGAAGGTATAATCAGAATCTTTATTGGAAAACGTCAGTTCATTACATTTTTGTACATTTGATGTGCAACTGTTCTCGAGACACCAAGAGTTAAATTTGGAGATGTTGCTTTGTAATGTAATACAATCATTTAAGTTAGAAGTAGAAGTTTTATAACATCCGTATACATTAAAAAATAGACATCTAACATATTACATACATCATTTACGAAAATATTAAAAAGCAGCGGCCCAAGAATAGATCCTTGAAGAACACCTGAAGACCAGACGTAATCAGAAGTCTTGAACACGTTATACGAGACATCTTGCAGTCTATTAGTTAGGATTCAAAGAAAACTGTCAATTGATTGGAAATACCAAAGGTAGAAAGTTTTGTAATAATTATAGTATGATTTAGCCTATCGAAAGCTTTCGTGAAATCAAAGTATACTACATCTGTTTGAAACGGCATGTCAATGGATTCAGAGATGTATTGCATGACGCATATCAAATTAACAGTAGTAGAGCGACCTTTCATAAACCCATGTTGCTGAATGGAAATACAATTTTTAACATGCGAATAAATAAAATTATGCAATAATATCTCAAAAACCAATGATCGTTATTGGTCGAAAATTGGTTATATCATTTTTATTGCCCTTTTTGTATACTTTGCAGTATTTCCAAATATCAGGAAAGCCAGAGCATTTAACAGAAAGATTGAATAGAATCATAAGGGGAAGAACAAATATAGCAGCACAATCTCAATAAAAATGCTGAAATACCGTCAAGCCCATGGTAAAGTTAGTTTTTTTTTAATGCTATTAATACTTCATTTTCTGAGAAGGAAACGATTAATGCTATTAGTTTCTGAACCATATTCTTTTACGGAGATGTTTTCTGGTTCTGCAACGTAATACGATTACATAGGTATTTATGATATTTTTTGGATCGTCCAAATGCTCACCATTATAATACATATCTTTAGGGATTTTAGTCCCTCCTTTTTTTACGAAAACTTAGTAGGATCGTTAATAATATAATTTTCAGCCTGATTAATATAATTTTTGTAGGCAGTTTTTATGTCAAATTTAATTTTTGACTTGTCTCGTAAATTCAAATGGCGCATTATTATTTCCGATTCGTTTGTGAAGCTTTACATATTTTTCTTTATTTCTTGTATCCAATAATTTTAGCATTAAATCATTGTGGAAATTTCCTTTTTATTACTTGAAATTTGTGCAATTAACTGGGAAATTTTTATTATTGTTTTCTGCTCTAAAATTTAGAGAAATTGCAAAATTGGGATGATGGCTATCTTCTTATAATAGTATGTCTAATGCTTGACTCTACAGTCGGTGTTACATAAAACCAAGTCAAGCTATGTGTTATTATTGTAGTAAACAAAATTAAACAGGGAGATTTAAAAAAATTTTGAAAATTATTGAGAGTTATGACTTCAACAGTATTGATGCCGTTTTAAGTAAATAATGGGTAGGTGGGTATATTAAAATCTCCTGTTATTAATATATCATTGTCATAAATGCTATTTAGTGCCTCAATTGATTCAAAAATTGTTTCGTAGCCTATAGCATTTACATCAGGCGGTATACATATGAAAATATAAACAGAATAGTGATTATTTGCAAGTTTATTTCCTAGAATTATAAACATGTGATACTGTATGAAAGTTAGTTTGGCTTAAGTCTAACCTCACAGCATTGAGATCCCCTTGTATCGCTAGTAAGACTCGCCCACCTCTACTACGATTAACAGCCGCAAAATCCCTGTCCTTACGAAAAACATTATAATTATTATCAATTAATTCTTTGTCAAAACAGACGAGTTGAACCAATTTCAGTTAATGTGATAATGTGCTAATTACAACTAGCGACAGAATTGTAAAAGTCAACCGCCTTTGTTTCAAGTCCCCTGACGTTTCGATAGCAAATAGGTAAGTTTTGAAAACTATGCGGAGCATTATTATACATAGAAGTATGAAGGGGTGAGTGTACAGACAGTGGCAGTGATTTTTATTGATGAAACTGAATAGTTAGAAGATCAGACCGTAGTTTATCTCTAGCTAGCATGTACGCAGAACAATAATTATTATTAGTATCCGATGTCGCATGGTTAACAGAAAAATCTGAGTTTTGGTTATTTTTTAGTGCAGTGCAGTTGACAAAATTAAGACTGTCCAATTTACAATCTTTAACAGCATGATTTTCCCCACACCTGGTACAGAGTTATTCATTATAAATTACCCACCCCCTTATCATCGTTATTATTGCCTATAGAAAAAAAGTTTTAAATAAAAATTGTGTGGTTATGACTGAATTTTGTTAAAACGCTATCAAAAGTACAGTAGCGTGCAGATTTCAGGGGATGCAAAAAATAATATTTTTTTTAAATGGGATACCCTATATATTATTAAATTTTTGGAATTATTCTTCGTTCGTGATTTAAAAATATACCATATGTTATCCCTGCCATATACCGTTTTTGAGTTATTAAACGTCGAATATCTTAGTTAAACTAGTTACTGTAAACATGGAAAAGCTAACATTATTAAAGTGAGCTATAAATATGACAACTATCATGTTTGATAAGTGACATTTCGTTAATGAAATTATCAAAATGGTTTACAATGAGGAACAAAAAATTCAAATATTTACTTGTTATATACAAAATAACAAAAATAAACGTGCAGCAAAAAGAGCATATAGGGTGTTGTATCCAAATCGTCCAACACCATTAGAAAATACGTTCAAAAATATTTACTGAAGGTGAATAATACCTCCAGTTTTAGTACAAAAAAGGAAAAGGCTGGACTTTTGCCGCCAGATGATTCAAAAGTTGGAAGAAGATTCCTTTTTTTTTTTTACTAAAATATTATGGACTGATAAATCATCCTTTTCTACGGCAAGAGTTTTTAATAGGAAAAATCGAAGATCATTGGAAAACAAACACAACAGAAAAAGATTGGTAAAACAAATAAAAAAATCAGGAAGAAAAACTGTGTTTATGATTATATTTTAACTGGAGTTACTATCTAGAAATAATTAGCCCAGAAGCAGAAAATATTCTTTTGCAGAATTTTCCGGAAGTCGAACTTAATATGATTTGAATGCAGGATGGGGCACCTCCGCATAGTGTCCTACCCGTTCGAGATCATTAGAATAATGTATTCCCAATATGGATACGGAATAATGGACCTATTAAATGGCCACCTAACAGTCCGTATTTGACTCTTATGGATTCACTTTTTTTGGGGAATTTCTAAAAGATATTATCAATAATAATAATAAATGACTTGAATACTATAAGTCATTAAAGATAATATTAGACTTGAAATAAACAATCTGAATGTAAATAATTAAGCCATCTTCGGTACAATTATAAATATAAGAAGTCGTAATCAATTATGCATTGACAATAATGGTGGACATATCGAACATCTTATATGACTTATCATTTATTTATATTTAAATTTCCTAAATAAATCTTTGTTATCTATTTTGTATAAAGATTTGGTTTTTTATTCCTCACTGTAAACCATTTTGATTATTTCATTAAAGAAATGTCACTTATCAAACATAATAGTTGTCATTTTCATAGCTCACTTTAATAAAGTTAACTTTTCCATATTTACAGTAACTAGTTTAACTAAGATACTCGACGTTTAATAACTCAAAAACGGTATATGGTAGGGGTAACATATGGTATATTTTTGTTCCTACAACGGATCATTCCAAAAATTTAATAATATACAGGGTATCGTATTTATAATTTTTTTTGTATCTCCTGAAATCTGCACGCTACTGCACTTTTTTTTCATTTAAAACTTTTTTTCTATAGGCAATAATAACGATGATAAGGGGTGGGTAATTTATAATGAATAACCCTGTATAAGTGTAGGGTATATTACAGAAATAGAGGAATGATTGCACCACTAGTATTACTATTCCGTTGTACCAAATTGGAGGATGATATCAACGAAAATTCAAGGGTGGAAGCAAATAACTTTTTTTTAATTTGAAGGCCTATAACCTATACCTATTTTATGAAACATTTTAGAACATGCCTAAGTTGGGTTAAATCGCCATTATTTGCTGCCGAGAATTTGCCATTAAATATATACATGCTTCTGTGATAGACCCTGTATATTAGTGATCCGATTGACAGTGTCGAAGTTATTCAAGAAAAGTGTGATCCCATAGACAGAATTTTACTCCGTTAGGAGGCATCTTAGGACTCCGTTATGACAACTTTGTTATTTTTAGATGAACGAGCTAGGAGAGTTTGTCGCAATAATTTTAATCTACCGTGTATAATTACACAACATTCAGAAATACTCGATTATATAGAAAATTAAAATGATCCATTAAATGCTGCTGGAGTTTTTTATTTTCGGGTTTACATTTCGCTTGTACTAGATTGTTTACTCTTTCTTACATCTGTTAATGTAATTATCCTAAATCCACATGACAGATTTGAACACAAAATTGTTATCGTGGATGCAGCATAAGTACAATATGTGGTGTCGTGGTGCCAAGTCTTTTAAAGAGGACATATGGGGTTCGATAACATACAAATCGCACCCTTTTTTAAAGGGCCACTTCAAAACTCACCCTATTATACTATGAAATGAACCACTTGTGATCGTGATAGATAAACAAAACAACAAATCAGGAACTTTTATAATCTTGTAGATAAAATGTGTGTTTTATTTAATAAAAAAATTAAGAGATGTATTCATTTAGCATATTAAAATAAATGAATGTTTTGGCCAAATGTTAATATTTGCATAAAAACATCGATTATTGTTTAAATGAAAGAAACTGCTATTATTATTGTTGTCAGGCTATTGTTAAATGCAAGTACTCAGGATTAGAAAATTATGAAATGGACTATTTTAAATTAAAACCAAATGTTGACGATTTAGAAAATCAATGTTTCCCTTTTCAAAAGTGTTAAAAAGTTACTTGGGCAGTACTGGATTCTTTGTATTGTCAAAATGACACATCTTGCATGTTTGACATTATTACTATGAAGAATCTGTTACCAAATTAAGTATCTCTTATTACGTTAAACAATTTTTTTTTTCAAAAAACGGTATCTGACCCATCCTTTTTAGGCAAAATTTTTTTAATGACCTTCTGAATAATTTTTAGGATGGTAACATTATACTAAAAGAAACAGCCATAATATACAATCCCATAAATAAACAATATAGAAATACAAATATTTTTTTATTACAATTAATTGCACAAAATACTATCTTTGTAAAAGATGTATAATCAAATAGTTAGCCAACATTTCTGAAACAGGGGAACATTTACAAATATATCTGGGGGTTTTCTAGGCAAGGCAGATGGCTACATCTAACATCGAGCCTGAGGACTTTTAATTTGTATTTAGGGTAATTATTTATGTATAAATTTCTAAACATTTCGTAACCAGGTTTTTTTATGTACAGGGTGGATCATCTAAGAGGGCACTTTGATTTTCCAGCTTAGTTATTGACATAAATAAAAAATTTAAAAACTGCACAAAGAATTTAAATCCCAAACAGATAAACAATTTTTTTATTTAACATTCAAGTTAAATTAAAAAATTGTCGCAAGAAAAAACATTTTTCCAAAAATGTACACTCTGTATGTTTTCACAGAATGATATAGTTTTAGGTACTTATTGACCTCACCTAATTCAGTCTACTTTTTCACTTCGAATTTCGCTAACACTCAGTTGAAATTTTTACCTACTCTGTATATTTTATTTCCGTTGGGTTTAATATTTTTCCCAATCCAGCAATATAATAAATACACTTTATACTTATTCTCAATAATAACAGTTAGATATCAATTTAAATTTTTATATTTAAAATGCAATATATATTAATATTCTAAGTGTCAGTTTCCTATAAAATTATTGTTTTTCATACAAAATAATTCATCCAGAATCAAAGTTAAATAAGAAATTAATTTCTAATAATTATCTCATAATTAATGGTTTCCTTGCTCTCTTACATATAAATTTCATCTTTTTATTATATAATTTCTAAGCTTTCTGTAAATAGAGTTATTTTGATTGATATGTTCAAATACTTCTATAATTCTTCTTTCACTTCGTCTATGTTTCTGGAGCGATTTTTGTACACCTCGTTTTTTAAAAACCCCCACAAAAAGAAGTCCGAGGTTTCAAGTCCGCCTATCCAAGTCGCATAGTGATCATTCAAATACTCCTGAACAGCAAGTGTATTGCGTACAGTATTCGAGTAGCACCATCTTGGTGCCAAATGATTGCATAAGCTTGAGCTGAAAGTAATTCTAAGAAATATTTTTGTATTGTAAGGCTATAATTTATAAATATAGGTTCAATCACTTTGTCATTCAGAATATCGCATCAAACTCGAACACTTTGTCGGCTACATCTTTGAATCTCTTGATATATGTGTAGATTCTCTTTAGCCCACATATGAACTTTTTTTTCTGTAAAAAATGCCTGATGATGTAAATGACGCTTTATCACTCCATTAAATGTTTTCTAAAATGTATCACCTAGTTCAGTTTCAGGTATAATTTTGTTACAAGGACGCGACCTTTTTACGACCTGCATGCATTATTGTATAAATTGGCAAAGTTTTGATTGATTTAAACTTATTTTTTCGTTAATTTCTGTGAATTGGTGGACCAATTCAAAGAATATTGACGAAAAATAAGTTTAAACCGTTCAACTCTACTTTGACCATAATTGAGATTTTTTATAGCTCCCGTTTTTGGCATAAGGAAATTTGATGTAATCGATCGGGGAAACAAATACACAAACTTTAATTACCAGAAAAAACTAGTAGAAAATGACAGTTATATGATGTTTGAATTGATTGATTATATTTTTGTTTTTACAGTGGTATCCTCCAAAGCTTAGATATGTAGGGTAAAATCTGAAAACATAATGTCAAATGTATAATTAATAATATTTACTACATATACCTACAATAGAAAAAATTAAATAATAAAAAAAGAATATAAAAAAGCTCAAAGTAACAAATTATATTAAAATGCTTCTTGACAAATAACAATCGAGTTACGTTATTATAACAGAGGCGCATCGGACTCTTTTGTCTGTATGCCATATTCGAAGTAATCCACTGAATTCCACTATTTTGGCTAGGAATTCCAAAGAAATCCACTGTATGTCTAGGAGTTTCAAAAGAATTCCAAGAATTTCCAGGGAATTCCAAGAGAATTCCATACGTATATGTATTTTTCTTAGATGAAAATAAACAATTGTTTTTATCATTTATTGTAATGAAAAAGATTGCCTCTAGAATTGCATTCGGACCAAGGAAGCAACTTTGAATCAGGGGTGTTTCAGAAGATATGTCGCTTACTGGGAAGACAAGAACAACAGCCCTACATCGACAATCAGACGGAATGGTGGAGAGGTATAATAAAACCATGGAGGAGCACCTATCCAAAGTGGTTGAGAAACATCAGATAGATTGGGACCGTCACTTACCTCTTTTCCTTATGGCATACAGGGCCTCCATTCATGTAGCAACAAAACAGACGCCGGCTCGCGTGATGTTTGGATGTGAAATTAGACTGCCATGTGACTTAGTGTTTGACACACTAGATGAGTAGCGACTTTCCATAAACGACTACGCCGATGAAGTTGGTGAACGGCTAAGGAACATTCATGAGAACGGCCGGGAATATTCTTGAATGTTCTAGACCGTGTGAATGGATGTATAAATAAGACACACGGTGGGCCGAAAGCCAGTCTTAAGTTGAACGTGAACGAGTAAAGAAGAAATAAGAAAGAGATTTATAAGTGTGATTATAGTTAAGACAATAATTAATCTATTGCTGTTAATTGTTAATTAGTAAATAACGTAGTGAGTAAGTGTTACCTGGACTTTCAACCAACGAATGTACGTGTAGACGTGTTTGTATGGATAACAAACACGTAACAATATTTATTTTCAATAATTTTTAAGAAATGAGAAATAAAAGCTATTTTTGATACATTTAATTCAAGTTACAACCAACAAATAAAGAGGATAATATTTTGACTATTTTAAACTCTTTAATAAAATAATTCGTTCATTGATAAATAATAAATGAGTGACTTTTATTTTCATACATAAGATAAAAAAATAATAACAAATTTAAAATATATATATATATTATATTTTCAAAATTTTTATTGAATTATTAATGAACAAAATAACAAATCTAAGATATTTTCTTGTTCATTCGCTTAATATTTAAAAATTACATGTTTAATTTCAAGTAAGTCGTGGAGACAAAAGATAAAAGAATGCCAGAAGTCATAATTGATTGTAACAGTTGTGACAATTAGCAGTTGTGGTTTTGTGCGTTTAATATAACAGGAATAATTATTCAAAAAAATAATAATTTTCACGATAATGAATTAGTTGATATTCTTTATTATATATTAGGAGAATGCAATAAAAATTCTTTATTAATATCTAGAATGTACGCTGCTACATATCCAGACAGAAGACACCCACAACTGAATGCTTTTGAAAGGTTGAAAGTTAGATTTCAAGCAACATTAAGTATTAAATATAAAAAGTATTTAAGAACTCATGAGGTTAGTAGAGAGGAAAATCTATTTGCAATTTGCACTTCCGTTGTAGAAAATCCTAATGTAAGTGTGAGTCAGCTCAGTATCTAACTAGATATTTCAAAGAGTGTGATAAATAGGGTAGTAAAGAAAAATGAATTCCATCCCTATCATACACAACACCATCAGAAGTTATCAAACCTCGATTTTGAGAATAGACTAAGATTCTGTGATTGGGCACGAATTAGAATTAATCAAGATCCTCTGTTTTTTAACTTCATTTTATTTAGCGACGAATCTTATTTAGTAACGATTCTACATTTTATATCTGCGGTCGATTTAATAGTCACAATTTTCATTATTACGGGACAGAAAACCCAAGAATAATTCGGGATTTAATACACAAAATCGTTTCAGTGTGAATGTATGGGCTGGAATAGTGGGCCAATATATCGGACCATATTTTTTTGACGGACATCTAACAGGTCGGAAATACTTAAATTCCTTGCGAAATGAATTATATGACCTATTACTAAATATATCACTAAATGTCATAGCTAGACTATGATTTCAACACGATGCTACACCATCGCATTATAGCGCTGAGGTAAGAGACTACCTAAATAACAGTTTCCCAGAATGCTGGATTGGACAAGGTGGTCCAGAGACTTGGTCTCCAAGATTGACCGATCTTACAAGCTTAGATTTCTTTCTCTGAAGTACTATTAAAAATATAGTTTATCAAGAAAAGCCCAGAAAAATAAAATAACAAAAGCATTCAATACAATTACTCCCCAAGTGCTAATGAATGTCACTAGATCCTTCCACGATAGAGTTAATTTGTGTACAAATCAAAACGGTCAACACATTGAACATTTGTTAGAATAATAATTTAATTGTTATCATTTTGTTATTTGTTAGTGCATTTTGTTTGAATTGGTTTTTTTATATTTTCTCAGATATGCAATGTATGTATTTCAATTATTAATATATACTTATTTCAAAAATTTCTAATTAGAAAAATTTGTAAATTCTCCCTGTTCCTGATTTGGTGGAATATTATTCTTTAGAGAAATACCATTATTTGTCTTTGGCAACAAATCAGCGAACTCTAAATACTTATTAATTATTATAAGGTAATGTATTTGTTCATGGATTGATATTGGATTAATTTTATAAAAAGAGCATCAAACTATTAACCTCTTTATTTATTGGTTATTTTTTAACATTTTCATAAAATGTGTCAAAATAGGGCACTTACGATTTTTGTTTCCCAAAATTTGGACATAAATGATCATATCCTCAAAACCATTGAAAATAACTATGAAGTATGGTTGGTCATCGGAGCACTTGAAATTCTCTAATCGAATATGAAATAACATACAGGGTGTTCCATTTGAAATAACAAAGTTATTCAGGTTTGTAAATCTCCAAGTTTGACACAAAATTATGGACACCCTATAGAAAAACATCTAAAACCGGATACATGGTTTGAAAGCACTTTTCAATTGTAATTCATCACCGTATCGAAACATTTGAAAATATTTCAAATTAAATGAATACAACGTCTCTTGTAATGGTGTAGATACGTAAAAATTTCTACATAATTTCAAATAATTTCTGAACCACTCAAACAAAGTACATGTTATGATAGTTCATTGGACTAAAATTATTTTTAGAGTATGCAATGATGAATGCTGAGGAACTTTTGTGTTAACTTTTTTTTCTATGTGAAATGGTTACAGAGTAATGGAACAAATACGCACTACGGGGACACCCTGTATATTCATACAATCATTAATTAACACTAGTGATATACATTACTTGTACAAATTAATGTACCTACCTTGTATGCTGAGTGACCTCATATATGTATAAATATTTATATTTTTGATCAGACTTTCTTTAAGTAACTTTTTTAGCAGTAATCTACCATCAAGAATAAATAATACTGAATAAGTAAGAAAAGAAGAGTTAAGTAAAACCATATTAGTTGTGAAGCATTGAGAAATTGTAATATAGTACTTTCGTAAATTCTGTAGAGTAAAGAAATGCGGATTCAATGGCGTGCATGCGTAGGAAATAATAATACAATAATAAAGATGAAATAATTTAATTAAGAATACCTACGAACTCATATTGATGATTATTAATATTTTCTCTTATAAATCGATACGTTTCATTATAGGTATGAAGAGCAATCATTAGAGAATGTTATGTTGTAATTAAATACAACAAGGGATGCTTTTACCTCCCCATGGTATTTGCTGGATAATGGCAATTTTCTAATGAGGTATCGTATTTTTTGCTATGAGTAACAGTTTTATTTCTTTAAATTGTTATTGGCTAAATAAAGCAATATATATTCTAAAATATTTTCAATTGCAGGTACATATTTTAGATACAACTTTTAAATGTTTCAAAATATTTAATGCATGTATCTAAATCACATATATACAATTTTAAAAAAACAAATTCATTTTCAGATCTGCCTATACTATGTCCAACGTTACGTTACTCCCCTGACTACACCGTTTCACTCGAGTTTATGCAATTAACTTTTTGCTACCTGTTCTCGAGAAGGGTCGCCAAGTCGCCCAACGGTCTTAATATTCGTCTCGTATAAATTATCAACTATTTTATTATATGGTCCATTACAGCGACTTCCGGCAAGGTTTTTATTTTTATCACTTAAACGAAAGAGACACGTGTACATAAATTACTTGAGACACGTGTACAGATTCTATATTTTGCATTGTTCCTCTGTATTTAAATAAATGCTGTTTCACTTTGATAAATAGCCGAAAAATTTTTTTGTTCTACTTTACAGAATTTACGAAAACAATATAGAAAGTAGCTTGGATACCCAAGTCAGGTGGGATACTTCTAGCAAGATTGCGTTACATGCTAGTGGCGCCCTTGGTGTATTGGTAAGTTGAATTGTTTTTCTTCGAACGTATATTTCTTATTTTTATTTTTGACGAGTTGTCTGAACGAGCTTTAGCCAAGCTTTTTTGTTATGCAAATTTCGCATCCAAACTACCTCTCCACTTTCATAACAATTATTTTTTTAACTCAGTGCGTAGCAAACTAGCATGTGCGATTGTTTTTTGTGTGTTTCCTTGCTACTTTATACAGATTAGAAGCAAATTGCCTGTCCTAGTCCCAGTCCGAGCAAAGGATGGTATAATGAGAAAGATATACGGTCAATCTAGGGGGGATCGCTTTTGCATAGTGTTGTGTGATTTTGTCAGTAATGTTATTGTTTTTTATTGGTAACTTAAAAAAATTGTAATAATGTTTAAAGGAAAATTCGGTAATGTTACCTTGTGCCTCTTAAGGTAATTTACTGTTACTCTCGATGTCACGGGAGTGGTCAAATTTGATTGCAAATACATTAAATGTAAACTCTCCTGCAGACTCCTAAAATTAAATATTAAACCTAGATCTCCCAAATAAAAATTAAACTTTTTAATTTTAACTTCATTTTAACTTCATGAAAATATTTTGCATAAAACTATATTGGACAAAATTTAAAACTTCTTTAGCAGCTGATTACAAATTCTGGAGCAATATTTAATTTTTTCGTATATAAGACAGTCACTTGGAATTTAAATCCGAAGAAATTGAATATAGTAAATTTTTTTAGTTCATATTTAGTTGTAAACAAAATAGATGTGAGTGGCTATTAGGGGCCTATATAAAACTAACTTATATAGAACCAGTTATAAGTTTGGAAAAATATGTTTCCATTTTTAAAAGATGGCAGATGTATCCCTATATTATATTTAAATGAAAACAAGCATTAGTATCTTATAAATTTTATTTTACATCTATAGTTTTGGAAATAAAAAAAAGAAACAATCATTTTTTACAACAACAAAATAAATAAGTATTTGCACTTTTTCGTAAAAATAATTAAAACTCGAAATAAAACAACAATAAATACATATTTACAAATTATATATGAAAACAACGTAAGTACTCATAAGGAATAAAAATAATGACGAATATAAAATCATACATGTTAAAAATGTGTATTCAAATCTAGAAGACTTAATTTTAATAACAATTTTTTAGAAAAAGTTTATACTGTGTGTAAGAATTTTCGATCGTATACTTAGTAATTCTCACTGTACAAAGGGAGTTTTGGTGAAGACACGCACTTATATTCGTCACTAAATTGCTTTTTAGTTACTAATTATTTACAATTCTACACAAGAAGTTTGCACTATGATATGATAATTTACAAAATATATCAATTATGACTTGTCGTTGTGTAACCTATTATGTTACTTTACAAGTTTGTACAATTTGAATTTATTTACAATTTATGTTACAAAACTATAAAGTTTGTTCGTTTTTTCTTTTTTATTTAGAAATCCCAGCTCAAAAGCGATATGTATTTTTAGTATTATATAGATATGCTAATTAATACGATTTTAGATAAATTTTTTGTTCGTACAGAATTTTTTATACCTATAAATTAATGTAAATACTTTTTTACAAATAATTTTTAATGTAATTATGAATATTTCATAAGTGTTTCGTGATCACAGTTGAATAGGTATCAGGTAGAATATAAATTAAAAAATTTTGCAAAAAAATGATTAAAATGTATATTACTACGTTGGCAGTTATGTATCAAAAATCAACAATGCGGTGCATTGCTATTTGCACAATTTATCGGCCAATGCAGTAATTTTTTTAACTTAAATTAGTAGATATAATTTACATTAAGTACAAAAGTAGTTAGTATACATAAGTAGGTAACTTATTCAATCATTTTTCGCAAGAATGCATTATTTGGCGACTTTGTAAAAGAAATAACATCAGGATTAAGCAAACAATTTAATATATTTGTTAGTATAAGAAAAGAATATCATTTTCTCATGTATCCTCATTTCAACCAGGAAATCTTAACTATTATATTTATTGTATCTTCTTAAAGATAAGAAATATGGATATGAATCATCAGTGGATGAAATTTAAGAAAACAGATTCTGAAAGTGAAAACAAAGACAATATGTTTATGAAAATTACTTTATATGGAGAATTTCAATCATTATTGTTAACCTTTAGATGATATAGTCAATTATTCACTGGACTAACTGGTATAAAATATAAATATATAAATAATCATGATTTCTTCCCTCTGAAATTTTAATAATTTATTTTGAAGCAACAGAATCAACTATTTACGAAGGCGTAAAAAAAATTTAAAAAATTCAAAATTTCGGATTTTATCTCAGAATTCTGAATTATAAGTCAGAATTGTCACTTTTCTCTTAGAATTCTGATAGACCCAGCAAAGTAATATTATTATGAAAGGTTATGCAATTATCTTCAATTTGGTGTAAAAATATACACGGTGTTCCATTAAAACCAAGTTATGGTCAATCGGATTTCTCAATAGTAAATATATACATATTTCTTGGAACACCCAGTATCTTCTTCTGTATTTATTTAAAATCATTATGTAACTCTACTTAGGGCACAATAAGCCTTCAGAACACTTTTATTTAATTTAATCTACCACTCGTTAAGTAATAGTTTTAGTAAGGGCATGAGTCCATCAATTTTTTTTAATAAATAATTAATATTTATGCAACGGTTCACTTTAGACATAGCAAACTATATACATCATTTTAAAAGGAATTTAACAAGGAACCCAAAAATGTAATAATACACAGGATGTCACATTTAAAATCAAAATGTTGATCTTGGTTCAAGGAAAATGAAGCATCTTGTAGAGTTTGCAATAATTTTAGGTTATGGCCCTTTAAATTGGCACTATTTAAACACAGTCACACATCGATAGCAAGCGCTATGCAAATGTTAGCTTTACCATTTATTTCTGTTGAAGTCATAATTCTAACTTATAATTCAGAATTCTGACTTTCGACATTTTAAATTTTTTAAATTTTCTTATTGTTGTAGTTCTTCTACGCCTTCGTAGGTTCTTTTCTAAACCTTCGTAGGTCCTTATGCAAATACAAAAAGAATTTAAAAAAATTTAAATAAATAACGTTTTGTTAAATGTATAAATTATGGGAATTTTTGTAGATTAGACCCCAGCAAATATTTTTTTATTTAATTTAATACAATTTAATTGCACTAATAATAAATACGTATTAAAGTCAATTATTTTTAATGAGATAAAGTATATTTTTATAAATAATACTATAAAAATTCCTCGATAATTTAGTTGCTATTGTTAAAAAAAAGTAAACAACTGAATTATGCATTAAAATGTATTATTTTATTTTCTATTAAGAACTAAACAATTTCTGAAATTCGTGTTATTTGTTTTGTACATATAACAATATGAGAATATAATTCAGTTATTTAGATATTTAAATTAATATGTTATACAAAATGACACACTTGTGCGTAATTTTACGTAATATTGCGAAGAGTGTGCGTGATTTTATCTGACATTTTAACTTAACGTTTAAGTTATGTTTGGTAACTAGAGAATAATAATTAGTAATTACTGTGTTATTTTATGTTTTAAGTCACCACATAATGCTGATGCGCATATAACTAAAAGGAAAACGTCATTACTATCTAATTCAATGTGTAAGTCCTAATTTTATGTCTTTGGTACGCGTTACTCGGAGTACATTGCACTGTTAACTTCTTGCGGCGAGGAAGAGGGGCTATTCTGGCTTAGAGGGCTATTTTCACAAACCTCGGGCTACTTGGTGGACCCCACAAGAGCCGTAGAGCCATAAGTTTGTGAATTACAAGTTGGAAGAGCAAATGGGTTCATTGAGGCAAATGGAGAGGAAACTAAGCTCATTCCTGTAACAAAAACATATAATTAATAACGGGATACTGGTGAAGTTGAACAGTTTTTCCAGTTTTTCGTATTAAAAGAATTTATAAAGATATGTTTATTTGAATCTCCATTGTCTGTCAAGTAATTTTTCTGCCTATTATGGCGGCGTTTTAATCAGGTGATCACCATAAATCTATAACTTGTTCTATTATTTCATTTTAAACGATATGTAGATTCAGGAGGTGAAATTATAGGCGAAACTAATGTAGATTTTTTTATTAGCTCAAACGTATTCTGTTTAGTGGAATGTTAGAAAGTAAAAAATAAAGATAAAGTAGACATCAGTTTTCCTTCACTTCACTTATATTATGCATTTTATTTACAGTGAAATCGGAGTTTCCGTTTTTGGTTAGGATCAATGAAAGAATTTAAAAAACCGACTTTTGATTTATGCTGGCCACCCGATGGGACATCGCACTAACCAGCTTATAATAGTTTGTTGAATTAGTGACCAAAAATTAAAAATCAAGTTACAAATTTTATATATTTTTAATTTTTGACACAGCGAAATTATATCTAACCAAAATACAAGTTTAACTAGGTATATGATATTAAAAAAATCTAATCCAGATTCTAAGATATATTTGATATTTTTGAAGTGAAAATAAACTAAACCGAGTATATTTATTAGTGTGTTTATTTTCATGGGTACCTATTTACATGATATAAAATATATGTATATGAATTTGATGTAGCGACGCTACCTTGACGCTGTCAAAAAATTCATGAGGTTAAAAAATTACAGTCAGATAAAGGAAACTGAACCAGAGTCCAGGACCGGCCATTAAATTCACATGACAATAGCATTTGTTTATGTAATGGACGACTAACATTTTTCAAATAATAGTATCTGAAATTAATTGTTGACATAAAGAAAATAATGTTTGTGTTTTTCATTGCCGACTACGATTTTTTTCATATATCAGCTTTTTCTTAAATTAACTAAAGAAAAACGGTAAACACATACAAATTACATATTTTTGAAATCAGAAAAACAAGCTATAACCAAATACACAAGGATACATAGCGGTTCCATAAGGTATCCCTTCCTTTTTTTGATACAACTTTTAATTGTTGTTGTGTTTTTGAAAGCATATCCTTATGGTTCATAAGAAATTCTACATCTCCGCTTTTTAATTTTCTCCCATATCTTCAAAAATAAAGTCTGTATACATAGATCGAAATATGAAGAAACACCCTGTATATTATTATTTTGAGCATTTATACTGGATAATGCACATGTCGTTACTACTTCTACAGTGTTTGTTGTACTCATTTACTCGCTATTCATATAGGAGACAACGCTTTTTGAACACAAAAAATTCTTAATATAACTTCAACAACCTTATTACACCGAAAGTAATTTGTTTCATCTATTGTGACCCACACAAATTTATTTCGTAAGTCTAAATATTGCCGAATAGATTTTTATACACACTCGGTAGATACGTTTTACGTAAAATGTGGCTACTAAGTAAAGGAAACTTACACTTACGTATTTTTCAAAGGAATCTCTAAAGTCAGCATTGTCGACTACATTCCAAGACAGACTACATGCACAGAACATGACAGACAAGTCGTAAAAAAATTCCTCTTTTGTAACTGTATCTGTCGTATTCTGTATTCTGTCGATGGATAGCCGAATTTAAGTGTCTTTCAAAATCCCGGCCAAATAAAAAAGGTCGATTGCATGGAGTATACAGAATATGTGACCCATCTCTTGTAATAAATAAATGTTATATGGGTTTATCCCGGCTTCTCATCCTCAATACTAGTTCCATATATTTCAGGTATATAAATAAATAAATGCATCAATGATATATCAATCAATTCAATTGTACAAAGGCTCTTTGAAAACGGGATTATTTTATATCTGCCGCCGGCCCTGAAAAATGGCATATATTTTTGGTTTCTGGTTATAACATTGAAATTTGTGATAACTATGGAAATATGTATTTTAAGGAATAAAATTTTTACATCTTTTTGTAATATTTATATGCAAGAATATAGATAAATTTTTGTTGAACTTATTTTATTAGAATTTTGGTTGTTATTCAATGCTTTTCACCTATATAAAATAATCCGTATGTCCGGAGTATCAAAACAAAAATATGAAATTTGAAGTTTTCGATGAAATTATTTAAGTTAATTTTAACATTTCAATCAAGTTTTCTTAATTCCATTTGGCTTAAAATGAAATATGAAAGTACCTTTCTCGTTTTTTTTTACCCAATTTCATACTCTCGCTACTTAAAATTCTTTAGTATTAGAACGCAATTTGTCGCAAACTATTAACCCAAAATTAAAAGTAAGTACATATCGTTGTAAAGATAATTTAACGAGCTTTAAAAAAGGTATTCTACGCATGTTTTTGAGAATGAGCTTCACATAATTTACCTTAAAACATAAAAGATTTTCCAGTATCTAAAAGATCATTGAAAATTGGTAAGTAGAAGCAGAAATGGTTTAATTGAAGTGTCCTACCAATATTCTGAATAAGAGAAATTAAGGATAATACAAAATGTAAGAATTTTACATGAGGTAACAAAACTACAAACTACATATTATATAAGCTAGTGACCATATGCGATCTACAAAACTTTCAATCATAATTATAGTAAATTAAACCAGCCTCGCTGATTGCAGGACACTAACAAATAACTAGGAAATGTACGTGCAAGTTAGGGATTGGATAACCTTTAGGTAGACAGAAAAACGATTGTCAAAGTGGTAGAAAAATATTTCAAACACAAAATCATTACAGTATTGGGAACTAAAACATCAAAGCGCATGTGGCGTTCCAATCAGACGAGTAATGATCAGCTGATTCTTGGTTTGTTTGCATTCATTTTATTTGCTTTTGTAGGTTCTTTAGGTAGAAAAAAATATATATTACTACATTAATCGAAAGTTAGGTAAATTCAATAAATTTAACCTACTTTGCACAATATTTTACTATTTTGTGAAAGTACCTAACCTAAAAATGTCACTATTATAACCTTGTGTATTATAGTCCTTTGGTTTGAAATGGACACGCATTGCCAAAGTTATTGATCAAATGAATGTAAACAACAACTTGTGTCGTCAAAGTGCGATTTTTTTCCACCAACGGGCTTTCCAATATCATACCGAACCTCTGAGTGTGAGCGACAGCAACAAGTTGCTGAGTTTGAGCACTGGTTATATTTTATTCGAAACTGTTTATTTCTAAAATAGTAATTTAGCTTTGTTTAGTTATAAAAAATACACAAAGTAAATACTGGCGGAAAGTGACAGTTGTTTAAAGATAATTTTAATATTAATAGGAAAATATTTTCTGTAGTAATATATTAAGTGCATTAAAATTATCGAAAATTCAGCGCATGAAAACGTATTGCCTAGAAACTATTTGAGTTCATTTTTATGATATTTGACAAAAAGTGACCGAGACGCAGTCGAGGGTACTTTTTCAGTCAAATATCTTCAAAATGAACGAATGCGGTTTCTTGAATGTAACACGTTTTGAATGCTGAATTTTCAGATTATTTTCAATGCACGAAATATATTTATTAGACTATATCCAGAACAAAACATAAAAAAAAGAAATATTTTTTATTATTAACTGAATTAACAATTCAAATTATCACAGTCATGTCTGGGTATACTTTTATTCCCGTGTCACAATTTTTAAGCAGATTTATTTAAAAATCGAATTTTAAAATTATTATTCTTTATAGAAAAACCCAACATATTTAAAAAGTAGGTAATTAATTATGTTCCTTTTGCTTCAATAAGTTCAATCAATAAAAAAATCTTCGATTTTTATATTGATTGAACTGACGACAGTGCAATTTTCGCTGTAATTTTATGTAAAATTTTCAATTGGAATGCAATTTTTTCTGAAAGTTTGTTCTTATTGTTCCAAATTTTCAAAATCTTCCTATTTCATTGGTTCTTATAATGTGAGGGAAATAGTCGATGAAATATGGCCACAGTTCAATTCGGAAGAGTTGCAGAAACTAAACTGTTCAGTTTCTGAAGTTATGCCTAAGATCTCTTTTGATCAGGGACTCAAGATTGTATTAAAAATTCAACCATTTTTATCTACAACTATTTACCTTAATTTTGGTGCGGGAAATTTGTATAGTTATATTTCAGGTGTACTTTTTTTATTTATAATAAAATTATTAATTTACGGAATGTGTCAATATTTTATGGAAAACAATAAAAAATCAAGATGCCTCAAAAAGAAAATATTACTTCATTAAAAAAAACTTTAGACAAGTATGAATTTTTGGTTTAAAAAATAAACATTGAATAACACATTAAAAAAAACAACTTTTAATTTAAAATACCTTACACCGAACTTACATTTTACATATTATCAGGAAATGTTAAAAATAATTTTATCTTCTCAACACCATATATAAATAAATACCAACCTTACCACACTAAAATAAAAAATAACTACATTCTATGACAGTTTTAATTATCAGTAACACTGATTAAAAGATGAAATAAATACACTACTTCTTAAAGTCATAAATGTAACACATAAAACACAACGATTACGGAAACAAATGTAAACAAATTAGAATAGGAATAAGCAAAATGAGAGCAAAATTAAAACGGTAATAAATTAATATACTAACACTGCACAGCCAAGTGGTGCCAACCGGTAACGGGCTGATGGTGGAATAACGCAGGTGTAGGGGTGTGAGACGGAGACGTCTCACCCCGTATTACAGGCGCAAAAGCACTTTTCTCTTTGTCAGATGATGCCGCTTTAGGGTAGTTTGTGCCAAAATGATAATGATTCGCTTCAGGAGAGACTAAAATAATAATAATTTAAGATAGCAAATAAAAAGGCAAACAAATTATAACCACAATAAATAAATAATAAACAAACTAATAAATTGTATTCATAGTCCGGTCGAAAGCCCTTTACGTAACATTATTATTGCGGTGAACTTTTTTATTCAACGCAGTAAATATTTTAGATATTACATATTAATCTTAGCATAAGGATCAAGTTAAAGCCATTTTGAAAACAAAATGAAGGCTAGTTTGATATAATAATAATACTTACTAATTCATATAATGGATATAAAATACCTGTGGGTAACTAATTACACTCTGAAATAAATAAATATAATAATAATATATGAAAGAAACAATAAATTATAAAACTTAGTACACATACATACAATATTTATGTAAAAACTAAATTTAAAAAATTAAAAACAAAAATCTTAAAATTTAAAAAACTAAAAAAAGTTGGAATCTTAAAAATCTGAAAATTCAAAAATTTGAAAATTCAAAAATTTGAAAATTAAAAAAAAAATTCTAAATTCTGATTTTTTAAATTTAAAAATAAGTTTTTAAAATTTAAAAAATTAAAAAAATTTGAAAATTCATAAACAAAAATTTTAAAATTGAAAAATTCAACGAAAGTTTAAAAATTCAAAATTCAAAAAATTTGTGGGTGTGGACATGTGCTAATTAGAATTAGGACTGTAATAATTAAATGTGAAAGGTTATTTCTTATAGCAAATTTGGGAACATGAAACATTAACCTCTATAAGAAACTGTATCATGTATTAAAAATATACAAAGTGATAAAATTTATGGTCTCAACTTTTTGCAAAATGATTTATAGAATTTCAATCCAGCATTTTGATGATTATCATCAAATGAAATATGTGTGCGATATACTATAGTCTGTATACAATCAAGGGAGATAAAGAAGAATACATTTATCAATATTACATTTTTGACATTAAATATTTTGCTTATATGAATTATCTCTATAATGTTTTTGTTAGGTATCTCGTTTACGGATGTAACTAAATGTGTCTTAAACTTTAATGTCAATAAGGTATCACGACGCAGGCTATGAATTTTGACCGGACTATTAAATCTTTTATGTTATATAACATTAAAAGCTCTTGCAGAACCAAAAATACAAAAAAAATAAATAATATCTGATAGTTCTTTTTTTGGGATTTCGATCAGGTATAACTAATTTTATTATTTTTTTCTAACGTTTCGGTTTATTACATCATCATCAGAGAACCATAATTAATATAATATTTTAAAAACATAGTTATGGTTATTTTACATTACAATTTAGTTACACTATTAATTATTAGGCATGTGTTTTAAATTTTGTTACATGTTATTGGATTGTATGTTTTAACGCAACTGAGATATTTTAACAAGGTTTGTAAGTTCTTAAAGTTTTGTTTATGTTACAGAGATAACGTTAGTGCTGTTGCACTAGTCAAATACGCCATAGAACAAAACCACCGATTTAATTTTAACAACATACAAATATTAGAAAAAGAACCTAACTATAACTAAAGAAACATACATGAAATGCTGCAAATAAAAAGATATACCAATGCCATAAATAATTGCACTGATATAAAAAATTTAAGCGAAACCTATTTTAACTTAATTAAATGATTAGGGTACATTACAACATGAATTGAATTTTTACATCTTACCGATACAAAATAATAATTCTTGAAATAAAGTATCTTATTGTATACTCACTATTTAAGCAAAACACAGTACAGTAAATCATATGTATACATTTCTAACGTTATCTCTGTAACATAACAAAACTTTAAGAGCTTACAAACCACGTTAAAAAATCTCAGTTGCGTTAAAACAGACAAACCAATAATATGTAACAGAATTTAAAACAAATACCTAATAATTAATAATGTAAGTATATTGTAATGTAAAATAACCATAACTATGTGTTTAGAACATTATATTAATTATTATAGTTCTCTGATGATGGTATAATAAACCAAAACGTTAGAAAAAAATAATAAAATCAGTTATACCTGACCGAAGTCCCCCCAAAAAAAACTGTCAGATATTTGATATTAACGGCAAAGAAAAAAATTAACAATTTGTAAAACAAATGAGAATAATTTTAAACTACCTGCTTATAGTATTGCTTATTGAAAACTTACTTGGAGTGGTGTTAAAAATTCCTGCCGACGGTGAACTAGGCAACATGTTGGAAAGCTGAGAACTGCTTGTTGGCGTCGCACCTCCGTATCCATTCATGTTGCTGGTGTACGATCCGCCGTTAGAAGAGTGGGGAGTAGATGCATTGGAACAGTATCCCCCACCCCTCGGGGACACGCTGCTGCTTTGCGTCCTCCCGTAATCCTCTAAAAGAAAAACCCTAAGGTAAAAACCTACTGTCAGTAACACAACTCACTCAAGACAACATTTGTTAACTTTAAAACCTTATATGTAAGATTTCAAAGAAAATATGGAAACGATTATTGAAATAATCCATCAAGTTACATTATTTTTTGTAAACTGTTATTTTAGTAATGAGGTAATAAATACCGAGTGTCAACGACATCATGTATCAGCCCGTCATTTTATTAAAAATTGGTATAAAATTTTGAAATTTAAAACTCACGTATGAGAAGTAAATGGGCTTATTTTGACGAACATACATTATCAATACCACTTCTGGTTTCACCGGAAGTGTCATTAATTTTGAATTTTTAGATGGAACACCCTGTATATTTTACATATTCTGATTATGCATGGAATTTTCTATATAATAAATCAAAATTTTTGACTTTACCCTGAAATATGGCGGCCATTTCAATTTTTTTTTTAATTCAAAATTAATAATTGAAACTCTTTGTATAATGAAACTTTTTCAAGTAGGCATTCGATATCATTATATGGTTCATTTTTGAAATTTGGGTGTAATATGAAGCCAATATTTTTTATTGTAATGAAATTATTTGAAAAAATTCAAAATAATTCTTTCCTGACCTTTGAGCAGCAGTTACTAATTTTTTTTCAAATAATAACCCCTATTTTTTTCCTTGCCCATAGAAATCGTCATAGTTTAAGCTTTGAATTAGTGTAAGTATAACGGATTTCAATATAAATTAATTGTGGCAAATTTAAAACTTTTGGTCTCGTATGAAAGATGTTAATCTAAAATATTAAAATAATTTGTAAATAAACTAAGTTGCCTTTGGAAACAAATGAAAATCACATAATGTTATTTGAACTGTCAGATTTTAAATAACTATTTGATTGTTGCTCCTTTACGTTTACTGTTTCAATATCCATTAAAAATATACACACAAAATGAAAAAGTTGACATGTTAATTTACTCGCTGTGAATTAACATGTCAACTTTTTCATTTTGTGTGTACATTTTTAATGGATATTGAAACAGTAAACGGAAAGGAAAAAATTCCAGAGCTAGGATGTTTTTCAAACAGAAGATACCCGCCGAAAAAAATATTTCTTAAGACTAGAAGCTCAATTTAGAAAAATTTAATCGAAAAATGATGAAAATTAAGGGGTAATTATAAACGAGGAGACTAAAGTAAATGTATTAGCCCTTGTTGAAATTGATAGGACTGTGTCCCTCCGGAAAATTGGTGATTAGTTATCAATATTAGCCACGAATTTGCAAGAAGGATTTTAAAGAAACAATTACATAAACTTTTAATATCAAATAAATCAACATTTATATGGAAAAGATTTTGAAGGAAGAGGAGTGATATTTTGCGACTGGGCTATAACTAACATTAGAAGAAATAATGATTTTGCCAGGCAAATACTGATAAATTCTGATAAATTAATTTTTACCAATCTGAGGTTATTCAATCTGTAAAATACTGGATACGGGGCACAACAAAATCAACACCTCATTAGAGAAGGAAACGAGCAAGACAGATTTGGTTTTAATGTTTGGTTAAAAATATTTGGTAATGTGTTGCTGCCTTCAATAATTTTTGATTGTTAGTTGACTTGCGAGAGATATCTATTTTGATTGATTTTGATTAATATTAACAATGATTTTATAAATCAATTGCCAAGAGAGGCCAGAGATGAGGCCTCACCTCATGACGCCCCAATAGTCACCAACTATTTAGATATGAATTTCGAGAATCAATGGATTGGTACAAATGGATCGGCCAGGGGGCCTCCCAGGTCACCTGACTTAATACCAATGGACTTCCATATTTCGGGTTTTCTCAAAGATAGGGTCTACATTGTACAGACAACCATTTGGGAAGAACTAGAAATAACTCCACAACAGTTGGATAATTATTTGAGGGAATTCGTTAAAAGAATTAATTTATGCAGAAATGAGGAGGGATGTCACTTTGAATATTTAATATAAATTCAAGGTATATTTTTTATAATGCGACCATGTTTACTACATTGATAAGATAAAAAATGGGACACGTTACATTTTTATAAATTTTTCCTGGGGAACCTTCTTTTTCTTTTTATTAGTTTACAGTTGTTGCCTAGGCCCAAAATACCTATTTATCTCATTTCAAAATCGTTCTAAAAATCAGTATTTATATATTGATTTAGTTGATATTTAAAGTTTTTGTGATTATGTTTTTTTATGATTTTTTTCCAACGACAACTTAGTTTATTTGCTAATTATTCTAATGCTTTAGATTAATATCTTTACGAGACGAAAAGTTTTAAATTTGCCACTATTCATTTATAATGAAATCCGTTATACATACACCAATTAAATTATGACGATTCCTATAGGAAGGAAAAAATTAGTAACTGTCCCAAATGTCAGGAAAAAATTATTTTGAAATTTTTCAAATGATTTCATATTGTAAAAAATATTTGCTTCATTTTGCACCCAAATATCAAAAATGTTTTATGGTAGCCAATGCCTACTTGGAAAATTTTCATTATACAAAGAGTTTCAATTACTAATTTTAAATTTCATAAAAAATTGAAATGAGTCCGCCATATTTGAGAGTAATGTCAAAAATTTTGTTTTATTATATAGAAAGTTTCATGCATTATCAGAATATATTAAAATATACAGGGTGTTCCATTCAAAAATTTCAAAATTGATGACCTTTCGGGTGAAACCAGAAGTGATATTGACGTGAGTTTTTAAATTTGAAAATTTTATTCCAATTTTTTTAAAAATGGCGGGCCGATACATGATCTTGTTGACATCCGGTATATAAGTTGTTTAGTTTAAAACAAATTTCTGCTATTTAAACTTTTTTTTGCACTAATAGAGTGAGCTCATGTCCTAGCTATTGTCATCATTAGTAGATAACTCTACAATGGATTCTAAGAAAAAAAATTTTCATAGTATATGTAGAGGATTATAAAAATTTATTCTTTTGATCACAAATTACGACCTGGAAATAACAGCATCAATTTTTTTACCAATCACACTAGGAATATATTATTCCGGATTACTGAAACTGGACATGCTCTGGTTAAGTTCTTCTATTTGCCATTGGGATTCACCAACATCGAAAATGACAAACATTATTTCTGTTATTATAATTCCATATTTCACAAAATAAAACATGATGATGTTAATTCGGAAGTTACTTTGCTTAATGTGAAAAAGATTCAGAGAGAGTGCATTTTTTTAAGTGGAAAATACACCAACCGTGTATAACTGGTTGCTTATACTTCATGTGTATTTCGTGTATCGCTTTCGTTTGATTTTCATTTACTTTACAGTTTTTTAACGACATAGGCCTTGAATCTGCGACTGTAAGAATGGTTACACAAAACGTAACCCCTACGTTTATATTGACCCAACATACGGTTAGAAGAAACAAAAGTTATGGGACTCTCCCTCTTCTAATGCATTTTATTTTTTCTCAAACTTTAATCATTTTATATTTTGACATTGAAATTTCTTCAATTCGGTGAAACTATGTTTATAGGTTTGTTGAACTGTTGTGTTTAATAGTTTTCCATGAGTATACAGAACAATATCATATCTCCGTTTTACCTTGCTCTTCACCTCTTCTTTAAATATAGCGCCAGCAATAAAATTGCGACAGCAAAAGTTTGGTTGATGACCCAACTCTGTAGCGCAGTCGGCCAGAGCGTTAAGTGACAAACGTAGCTGGTTTATTGCCTATCGGCTCCCGGGTTCAAATCCTGGTTTGGGAGTTGTCTAATTTATGTGGTGTATTATGTTTTTATGTGGTGTTTTATGACTCACTTTCTTAGGTTGCGTTTTCCAAGAGATATTCAACTTAAATTCATAATTTGCTGTTAAAATTTTTCTGTTAGTAATTTGGAAAACGAAAGCAAATGATTCATCGGAAATACCACATAGATTTAATATATAACATTACAGGCAACACATGTTTATTTTTTTAACTAATAAGAAATACGAATACTTAGTTTCATGAAATGACACCAAATAAAATACTCGTATTTCTAAATAATAAGAAAAAAAATAAGCATCAGTAATGCCTGTAATTTTTTATATTAAATCCATATAGTATTTAAAACGAATCATTGGTTTTCATCAATTGAAACATTTTAACAGAAATATAAAGTTTTATGTTGCCAATCCTGGCGATGAGGGCGTCCTAACGCCACCATGAAACGATACACATTTGTGTTTGAATTTTCAGTCATGGCTCCCAATTTTAACAAACAGTACAACCACTTTGGTTAAATGAACTTTCCGCACTGGTTATGATATTATTCCAAAAAAAAAAAAAAAAAACTAAAACTACAACATCCTCACTGGCATTACTTATTAGCGGATGTTGTTGTAATTAAATTTCTTTAAAACATCTATAAGAAACAATTGTAGAGAATTGACAAATTATTAACATCACTTTTGACTTTATATAATCTGAGGTAAATGTCAAGAGATACGAGTTAGACTCTAAAAACATTTTATTTGATATTGCTTAATTTTTCCGTACAGATTAAAATTTGTAGAGCAGCATTTCTTAAATAACTTGTATATATACAGGACGACTACGAAACCAGATACGCAGTATCTTTTTGTCTTTATTATCTTACAACTAAATCATTTTATCTTACAAAAAAAAACTCATATTCAGATGTATTCATTAAATTTCTTGGCAAACTGTCTTTACCTCCAGTTTTTCATATAACTGTTTTATTTTCATAGCATGTTTTTGAACAATATGAATTCTTTTCATTTTATCAATATATCACTAGATTGCTTTTGTGTTACAGATGGTGTAAGATTATGGCTTAAGTTTTATAGGTAAATTGACCACTAAATTTTACAAAAATATGAAATGTGCAAATGGGCTAAGGAAATAAAAGAAAATTGTAACAGTTCCTATTGTGTTATTGTCTTAGGAAATTTTATTTATTTGTAAAAATAAATCAACCACATTTTTATTTTTTATCAATTTAGGAGAAAAATCGCCATACCTTGAATTTTAATTATGAATCTCTTATTTTTATTGACCTATTTAATGTTCCATATTTTTTGTGAGATTACAATTAAACAAGTATTGCGATTATAAATGATATTATTTTAAATAATAAATTACATCTTGAAGGGTATCTTAAAATAAGCCAACGGCTATTCAAAAATATTAATACCTAAAAGACCTTCCTTTTTCGCGCAAATTAGCTCATCGATTTGGAATTATACACATGACTGTTAGCAGGATTTTGGACAGAAATAGTTTAAAATATCGAAAAATGAAGATGTATTCAGTTACACAACGGCCTAGCTTGAGAATCTCCATTAACGTGTCATTTTAAAAATAGAGTGATCGTTATGGATGACAAAAAGTATTTTACATCCTTCTATTCGAAAATGAATTGTCTTTACACTTCCAATATTGAAAACTGTCCTGATGAAGTAAAGCGTAAACCAAAATCGAAATTTGCCAACATGTGTGGTGCGCTATTTCTGTGGCCGAAATTTCAAGATTTTACGTCGGAAGAGTTAGAGGCGAAACATCTATATTAGTAAATTACTTCAAAAACTGAAAATTTTATTAATACTCATCATCAGAATGCTGAAATAGTAATCTGTTTCTATCTGACTTTATATCATTATGCCAGAAGAATTAAAGACAATTTAACTGAAAATCATATAAATTGTGTAATCAAAGAGGACAATACTCCATAAGTTCCTCAGGCGCGAAAAATTTTTTTGCAAAAATGTACGATAGTAGCTGGAAAGCCCAAAACGAACGCGGACAAAAATATTCCAGAAGGTCCGGAAATTAAATGTAAGACCGTCCAAAGAAAAATCAGAAATGTTCTAAGAAAATTGTGTGCCATTGAAGATAATATGTAAAACTAGTTTCTCATTACTTTAGAATGTTGGAATAACTCATTATGTTCATTTGTCGATAAAAAAACAATTACTGTTTGATTAAGAGCTCTAACTTTTTCTTAAAACTTATGTTACATACTTAGTAGTGAGTATAGTAATAAGAAAAAGTTAAATAATAAGAAATCTGTTGCAAAACTGCATTCATATAGCTATCAGTTAGTTTGAAATTTTAAAATTATTTCTGGATATATTGCACCAATCAGTGTACAAAAATTGTATAAATTGCTACTTCTATTACTAAACTATATTCCATTGGTCAATGAATCTTATATATAAGGATTAAGACTAATGAGTGTGGCTACTGCATCTACATTATTAAGAAACTGTGTATTAGATGTTACCTACTAATATCAGTATTATTCATGTGCATTTTCCAATAAATATCGATTATTATGTTAGCATTTAAAAATTACCTCAATATTTTTAAAAAGTAAGTATACCGGGTGTAACAGGATCACGGTACACACCTTTTCTCCTTTAGTTTTGAAAATAATTGATTGAAATTTGGGATATCCTATGTACATAATAAGGGGCACTTCTTGACATACAAGTGATTTTTTTTCACTTCCGGTTTCGCTGGAAGTGACACAAACTTTCGATTTTTAAATGGAACACCCTGTATATTATTGCATTTTTGAATTCTGCATAATTTTCTGAATACAGCGATACCAAATGAGTTACATTTCAAACATCAATATTTTTTATAATATAATTTTTAGTTTTCCATTTAAGTATGCCATGACGGTTCCATTTTATTCTAAATGACCCGTGTTATGCTAGAGACATTAAAATCCAGTCAAAAATACTAAATTACGTGATTTATGAGCAAATAAAGTTCATCAAAATGGTTTTTGAGTCAAACATCAATTTTTTCAAATGGAACCATATTGGTACCGTTGTACCATTTATTAGTACTATTAATAAGAAACTTGTTCTGATTTTCAAGATGATTAAAATAATTTCTTGCTGGACATTGTCTATCA
Source organism: Rhamnusium bicolor (assembly GCA_029963845.1). Lineage (NCBI taxonomy): Eukaryota > Metazoa > Arthropoda > Insecta > Coleoptera > Cerambycidae > Rhamnusium > Rhamnusium bicolor. Next base: position 415,268 of record JANEYF010002804.1, on the reverse strand, counting down.
GGATATCGTTCGGCATAAAAGTGTCTAGCCGCACGGCACTTTTTCTACATTACCAATAAATAATTAACATGTCCACTTTTTCATCTCTTTTATAAATTTGCTGCATTTTGAACACAATTAACAAGAATTTTAAACAATTCTTAAAGACCGGTACCAGCAAATTTTTGACAAGCTAAATATTTCATTGTTTTCAAAGCCACCTTAGTTACTTCTTAACATTTAATTAGAACAAAATTTTATTTTTTTATTTCCTTTTAGCTGTAATTTTGTTTGCATTTATCGCACGTTTTAATACAACATATGAATAAATTCCTTATTAATAGTACCACGGTACTAATATGGTTCCATTTGAAAAAACTGAAACATAAATCATGTAATTTAGTATTTTTGATGGGAATTCGATTTTTTTTAGCACTACACGGATCATTTAGAATAAATCGGAAACATCATGGCACATTTAAATGGAAAATTAAAAATTATATTATAAATAATATTGACGTTTGAAATGTCACTTATTTGATATCATTAGATTCAGAAAATTATGCAAAATTCAAAAATGCAATAATATACAAGATATTCCATTTAAAAATCGAAAGTTAGTGTCACTTCTGGCGAAACCGGAAGTGAAAGAAAAATCACTTGTATGTCAAGAAGTGGCGCTTATTATGTACATAAGATATCCCAAACTTCAATCAATTATCTTCAAAACTAAAGGAGAAAACGGGAATGTACCTTGATCCTATTACACAGTGTATAATTATTTCTACTAAAGCAAACACTTTTAAGGGTAAAAAGGTACATGTAAGTGTATTATAGCATAGGTATCAGAGCATAAAAAATATAATCAGTAGATGCGATAAATGGGCAAAATCTAGTCTAAAACTACATTCTAACTTTAACTACAACTAACTACTTAACTGAAAAAGCAATAAATAGCACTGTTTAACAATACAATAAATCGGGAATAAGCATATTTGTAGTAACATTACCATCATTTCACGATTACATTTGATGAAGTAAAAAGCATTTTAGTTAAAAACTGTTTAATAGTTTAAAGGCTGAAGCATAACCCATCCATTAAATATGATTAATTACCCTACGAAAAACTTGTTTCAAAAATTGCAGTATATTGTTTTTGACATAATACAGCCCTATCTTCGCTTTAAAACAAGCATTATTCACCATAATCATAAATTACAAATTAATATTACCTAATGTCAAGACTGTACTTGTGTTATGATATTTTAGAGGTATTCAACGTATATCTCTTAAATTCTTTTAATTGATGGTAACCAAAAATGAAAACAAATATCGAATATTAAATAAAATACAGACATAATATGCCAAATTACAGATAAAACTATAATCTTCTTATTAAAATGAATGTAAATAAAATTCATCAAAATCACATTTTTTATTAATTAAAGAAAATAGGGTTTTCTTTGACTTTGACCATAATTTTACTTAATTATATATTTACTGTTTAAAATGATGCATTTGCTTCTGGTGTTACTTATTATTGGCAGCTTTTCAATTTAAGGAAAACAGTAGATATTAAAAATTAAAAAAAACTAAAAACAATTTTAGTTTCATGTATTATCGTTCATTACTTTATAACACTATACAATATGTCCCACTAAGGCATCCTAGTAAAATTTTTATTTTCATCCGATTTGGACATTTTTTTTTATATGTAGAGCATCAAAAACTGTATATTGTGACAAAAAAGACATATTATTTTCGAATGTCAAGGTATACTGTGATTCTTTTTTCAGATTCCAAATCCAAGGAATTCTATTAGCGATCCTTTTATAGAAAATCTGATTATGCTGCTGAAATTAGGACACTCTTAAATGCATTTTTATCGAGTCGAAAAACATTTTTAAAAGATTTATTGCAGAATTAATACTTACACCATTATCATTTAAGCAATCTGTGAAAAGCAGGGAAAAATAATCGAAAATATAAATTTTATTAACTAACAACAACTTTTTATAAAAGACCATACAAAACCATAAACAATAATGAACAGTTTAAATTTTTTATACTTCCATCTATCCCTCGGTTTATTTCAATACATTTTTAATGCAGCTTTCATGTTTTTCATTACATTTTTACTTTCTCAACTATCTATACTGATAGAGAAAGTATTGGCGTCGTGAGAAAAACCAAATTACAGATTATGATGAAAACGAAGAGTTGAGCTCGGAAAATAGGATTGGCATGCCGTCTGTGTGTCTGTGTCGCAGGTCATTTGTTGTGGCAGCATTTTCACAAACACATCTCAATGCGAAAATCTGAAATTTTGCATATAATATTTGTGACGTCCAAGGACGAACTCTATTGAATATCTATGAAATTGGCGCACCAGGGGGGCAACAATTTTTTTGCGTCAATTCAAAAAAATTTGTCAAACAAAAAATTGTTCATATTCAGGAAATTTGCCGAAATGAACTCTTCTCAATTTCTCGTAAGATTAACCGTTACTGAGAAAAATGGTTTAAAATTAATTTCATTAAATTAAAAAAATAAAGTCGGTCTCGGCAGTACTTTCTCATCATGTCCAATTTGAAATAAATGAAAAATAAATTAGTTTTTGTTTTATTTCGTCCTCGTTTCTCATGTCTTGTTTATATCATTTGTCTCATTTGCCACATTCGTCTCATTTGTCACCTTTTTCTCATTTGTCTCATTCGACTCATTTATCATTTGTCTCATTTGCCTCAATCGCCTCATTGGTCTAGTTTTTCTCAGTTCTCATCTCATTTGTATAATTTTTCTCATTTGTGTTATTTGTCTCATTTGCCTGATTTATCTCATTTATCTATCTTATTAACCATATATATCTTATCTATCTAATTTTTCTTACTTGTCTCATTTATCGTTGACCGTATTTGTCTTATTTAACTCATTTGTCTCATTAGAATCCTTTGACTCATTTGTCTAATTTCATTCATTTCTGTCATTTGTCTCATTTACCTCTATCATATTTATCTTATTTATTTTGTTTATTTCGTATTAATTATTTTATATAAATAAATAAAATAAATGGGAATGACAATGTATTTCTTTTTTTACTTTCTCATCTATCTATACTGATGGTGAGAGTATTGGCGCCGTGAGAAAACCAAATTCAAGATTATGATAACAACGAATATTTTGAGACCTTAAAATAAAAAATTTATCCCAATTGGCATGCCGTCTGTGTGTTGAAGGTCATTTGTTGTGACCGCATTTTCTCAAACATATCTCAACGTTGAAATCTAAAATGGATATCAGTTAAATTGGTGCACCATAGAGGGCAAAAATTGTTTTTCGTCAAATCAAAAAATGGTTCAAAATAAAAATTATTCATAATAAGGAAACGTGCCGAAAAGTACTGTTGATAATTTCTCGTTTGATTAACCGTAACCGAGAAAAAAAGGTTTAAAACTAAGTTCATTAAATTAAAAAAAATAAAATCTACCTCTGCAATACTTTCTCATATCCAATTTGAATAGAATGAAAAACAAATTATTTTGTTTTGTTTTATATCGTCTTTGTTTGTCATTTGTCTCGTTTATATCATTTCTCATTTGCCTCATTCACCTCATTTGTCTCGTTTCTCATTCGTCTCATTTGTTTCATTTGCCTCATTTGAATCATTTATCTCATTTGTCTCATATGTATCAATCGCCTTATTTGTCTCTTTCTCATTTTTCATTTATCTCACTTGTATAATTTGCTCAATTTTCTTATGTGTCATTTATTTTATTTTGTTTGTCATATTTATCTTATTTTTCTTATTTATATAATTTCTTATTTGCCCCAATCGCCAATTTGTTTCGTTTCTCATTTATATCATTTATCTTATTTATCTCATGTCTCATTTCCCTTTTGCCTCATTTGTCTCATTTTTCTCATCTTATTTGTATATTTATATTTCTGTCGTTTCTCTCACATCTCATTTACCTATCTCTTTTTTATAATTTCCCATTTGGCTCATTTGTCTTATTTATCTCATTTGTCTCATTAATCTCATTTATATCATTTATCTCTTCTTATTTGTCATATTCTTCTCATTTATTTTGTTTATTTTGTTCATATTAATCATTTTATATAAATGAGATTCTGGTTAAGTGGAAGAAGAGTTGCCACAAACTTTGTGTTTTGTTATATTGAACATAGTTTCTTGTAATTAAAGAAAAAAACAATAAACTTGTAAGTTGTATTAAGTATTACGAAAAATAATAAAGACGTTTATTATTATTTTAAATAAAATAAATAAATATGACATTTTCAATTAAAGCAATTTATTTCTTTCATGTCAAATTATGGATGAGAAGTAATCTAGAGGAGCACTTAGCCGTGACAATTTTTTCAATTATTCGGGAATAATTCCTTTCCTTGCAACTCTTATTTTGGTACAGAGTTCTTCTCTTGTTTGGGGGCGGGATCTATATACAGGTACTTCTTTGTTCCCAGAGAAAAAAATACAATTCCTGTTCATGGGTATTAAAAATAACAACCCTCGCAAATTAATAAACGTCAAATATTTCTTATATAGTTAGGAATATATATTTTGTGGTACTAAATGTAGTAAACCAATAATTATGGAACAACTTAGTTTAAGAGAAAAAATAAATAAATAAATTGTACCTCTTGTTGGAGATAATGTTCGATCTGTCAGAGAGGCAGAAAGAAAATTCGAGAACAGACATGCTTTATTCCCTCGGTTAATAGAAATACTGTGCATTATATCAATAAAGTATTTAATGCGGCAGGTCATGTAACAAAATATGTTTTGAAATTAAATAATCCACATCATAAAGTTAGATATAACGAGCAAATTGTTTTGGATTATTTTTTCATAATAATCCTAAAACAAGTATAAAAATAGCTAGTTTGTATTTAAATATATCTAAAAAAAAAAAAAAACTCAAAGGTCCCGTCATTTACACCAAAGCAAAGTTTCTACACACTCTGGAACTAGGCAAAAATAAAAAAGAATGGAATTTTGTTTGTGAGCCTAGGATGTATACCAGACTAACACAAACTTGGTGTAAAATACTTAACGACAAAATTACAAAATTAATAAGATACAATCCGTAGAGGTAAATGAAATTTCGGATGCTCTAATCAATTTTCCAAATCCAGAGAGAATAAATTTGCATTTCAGTTAGATGAGTATCCCATCCAAAATACATCAGTGGTAAGAGAGTGATTAAACAATAATTTTGAAAACCGTTGCATAGATCCCGACAGCCCCTTAATTGAATGGCCACCTAGATTACCTGATTTAACACCTACGGATTTTTTTCTCTCGGGTACCACAAAGATCAAAGTACACAAATCACGCACCCACACAAGAGAAACATTCTGCGCGAGAATAAGGGTTTCCTGTACAGAAATTACTACTGAATAATTAAAAAGTATAATAAAATCATATGGGAAAGGTACAAAAATTTGTGGAAATAAATGGTGGTTTGGTGGGAGCATAACAAATTTCATGTGTTCGTTTCTGTTTATAGTTTTGTATGTTGTCTTATTAATATTGTTATTAGTTAATAAATTTCATGTTTTCAATTGTTTTGTTCCTTCATTTCATGGATTTCTTGATTAATAATAGTGTAAGTATTAATTTCGCCACAATTAAAATTTAATATTTTCCAACTAAACTTGATCCAGAGGAATTTAAACGGGTATTAAATTCAGTGGCATAATAAGATTTTTCATAAGAAATCGCTATTAGGATTTCTTGAATTTCGACCTTGAAGAAAAAATCATAGTAGGCCTTGATTTTTGTAAATATGTCGTTTTGTTCTGATACAGTTTTAAATACTCTACATTTAAAAGAACTGGTCCAAATCGGTCCAACAATTTTACGGGGATGACAAGGTTCTTAGTGGGCTACATTGTAAATCTATATTACTGTAATTGTGTATAACGCTTATTTTCTTGTGCTGATTAAAAATTATCTCTATAATACTATGTTTTTCCATAATCAGTATCAGCAGATTTATCTGGAAGACTCTTACATCTTACAAATTAGTGCTGTTTTCCGTGCATACTGTTAATCAGTGCTTTAAGAATTAAAAGTGTTCATTAATTATTAAAGAAAGCAAGGAAGGACAAGCACCTTCTGTCCACTGACCGTTTCCGTTGTCCTGTACGCTGACAGCCAGTTGACCAGTATATGCGTTGAACGTCGATGTCATTCCATTGTTGCCCATCGTAGGTGACCTGGGTGCCGATAAGGATAGCTGGTTATTGCGGGGCATAGAATACAAAGCCTCGGCTAGATCCGCAGCTCTTTTCAATATTATCTCCTGCGGAAAATAATTATATTTTATAGAAATGGAAAAGGTTTAATATATAATTATGTTTATAGAAATAGCACTTTATATTGGCCGATTTTGCTAATGGTTTCATGATTTAATTAAAAAATCGTTCCAGTTAAAATACATCAAGTAAATAATAATAGTGTACTTCAGCAAACAGATAATTATGGCTTAAATTTAATTTCTTTGATTAGTAAAAATGTTGCCAAAACATTTTTCTAAATATGAAACATTTCAAATAACAATTTAATAACTTCAAAAAGTTGTACCAAAATATAACAATTTCTATAAAATATTTATTGATAGAAGCCCAAGGGTTTTGTTTTGATTTTTATATTGCAAGCACTGAAAAACAATTTGTCAGCTCAATGAAAATTGTTTACCAGCAGAATCACTAGGTGCTAATACATAAACTTTTAAGTAAATTTGTAACTGAAAATTACATCTAAAGAATATCCTATGTGATTATCAATTTCTGTTAATTATCTTTAGAATTCAGGAAAACTCTGGGGCAAAGTTATTGTCCAGTATTATTTGTATGATTTGGTACTACCGGGACATATCAGGTTTTCTCGTTGTTAATTAATTATTTTAAAACATTATACAACTATATGCGTAGTTTTAATCTCTATACTATTAAACAATATTGTGGAGGATTTTCTATAGAATAAATAAAACGTGATCCTCGTCATAAAGCATAAAACCGTACATTCTATTTATTGATATTTTAAAAAAGCATAATTTTGACTAGTTTTGACCTTTAACATCTTGGCTGCGACAGTGAAATTTGAGAGATAAATTTATGTGCTGTAATGCTCCCTGAGATATGTATCACGGTTTTTTGCCATACATAACTCCGGAGGTATGTATACAAATGCAATTTTATAACATAATCCAACCATCGTCATTTTCTAATATACACATTGTATCAGCTAATTTTGAATGTGTAGTAATAGGTTTATAATGCGTGCGCTTGACTCTCCCCATTTCACATATTTCAAAATTGTTAGGCTATCAAGTGGAAGATCATTAGACAAGTGACTAAGGTGAACTAAGTCCCTCCACTCAATGTCGATGCATGCACTATCTCAATCATTTCTCAGGCCATAATCAGAAGTAGCTGATGCAACATGTTGCAGGAAAAAGTACTTTAGGTACTGATCTTACTTCAGTTTCAATCGTACATGACCTTGACGTCCAGTATTGCATCATGCTTGAGCCACACAGTGCGTGGTCTGGCCACTTACGTTATCAAAAAAGGGAACTATTTTTTGCGACTTGTCAAAATATGTTCAAATTAAAGTCATAGTGTCCTAATCATAATGTAATGAATTAACTCGTTCATTTTCGTCATATGAACGATCATGTGGCTTGTACAAACAACCTCCTGGGGGTATGTACTATATATAAAAATAATTTCTGTGCGGTACATGACTCCGGAGGAATGTCACAAATATCTACTACTATACGAAAATGTGTGTAAAATAGGTTAAGAAGTAATATTTTTATTCCATCCGACACATATCGCCGGAGATATGTACCTCAGTCAACGTGTTAAATCAAACAATTTAAATTTTTCATAAACATGAAACGTTAGAATAAAAATCAACGCACATCGCGGGTATTATCACAATACTATTATACACATTTTTTTAAAAATATTCCATCCTTTACATGAAATATGAGAAAATTTTGATTGTTCACCTAAAAATAATATTGGACCATTTCATACTCAAAAGAAAAAAATTACATAGTTATAAATATCGTTCACGTTAAAATATATTGCTGGTTAATTTATTGTAGATTTTAAATATATTATAAAATAAATATATTACGAATCATCAATACAGAATCCCGTTCAAAGTAGAATGTTTGCTGTCTATTTGGTTATGTAAACTTATATATTTATTTATATGTGACTTTATATACGTTAACATTAATTTAGACACGGTTTAAATTATTTTTTATGTGTTTATTTGATGAATGAATAATTCAGAATCCAAACTTGTACGTCCTTTAACTTACCAGAAATGTAATTTAAAATGTAAGACAGCGAACATACAAGTATTTTATCTGAGCTTATCTTATTCAAATTTACCTTAGGAAGTTTTTCTGGATCTCCCGGATGTCGCGGTATAAGTTTTTGTAATCTCTGGAAACCATAGTCTATCGTAGGTTCATTCAGGGCTGAAAGGTAATAAGATGTTTAAAATATAAAAATATAGATAAAGAGAATTAATAAAAAGTTTATTTTATAAAATAAAAATTGTAAATATAGAGAATTAATTTAAAATTAAGAAGAGTTACTCGCTCTCGCATATAATCCACTTTAGAAAAAGAATTTGGCATCTATACTGGTCAACATTTAAAACATAATTGCGCATAAACAAAACATTGCGTTTCTTGGAGGTCCAATTTGCAACAGTGCAAAGTTATTGAGATCTTGGATTGTATGTTATTCCAAAAAGTCAAAATGCAACAAGATTAGGTATTTTATGATGAATATGAGGTGTTCTTTCGTCAAAAAAAGGTGGAGCAAATGGAGCACAAAAAAATTTAACAAACACTCACAAACTTGAACATAAAATTACAGCATTAATCAATATTTGGGTGGCCCACCCCTCGTTTGGCATCAGAGCTATGCTTCTCTTAGGCACACTCTGGACCAAATCTCTAATGAAATTTTAAGGAAAAGCTTCTCATTCGTCCAAAATCGCATCCGCTAAATCATCTAAACTCCATCCAGAAGTTCTATATTTCCTAAAGTTATGATTCAAAAAAATATGGAAACTCACCAGGACTTATGGTTTTGCTGTCAGAAATTATACAGGGTCCTGTAACAGTGTGGAGGTCTTCCATAGCTCTTATACCACACAAGTTAGGAATTTTGTTCAAGTACAGTTATTAACTACATATGAAAGGGCACCCCAAGAAAATGTACAGTGTATCACAAAAATCGGTGATACCATTGAGGTAAGTTTTTTTAAATGGAGTGCTCTTTATATATTTCCACATTTTTAACAACAGTGATGTTTCTCATTCACATCTATAATATGAGAGCAATCCAATGTTTCTCTTCTTTCAAATAGAACCCCCTATATACTTTTACGTAGTAATATGCAGAATTTAATTACAACTAATTTTGGTACAGCGTTACTATACGAATTCATGGTCATTTTTGAAATAATTGACAAAATTTAACCATGGGTAGATAAAAAACGACTTTTATTTAAACAAAGTTATAAGAAAATAGTTTACACTAATTATAAACTACATTAAATTTGTAAAATGTCCTCCATTTTGTTGTAAATATAAATTCGTTCTTTCTCGAAAAGTTCCCTCCACTTCCCATAATATTCCCAGTGAAATATTTGCAAACGCATTTGTTATTTTGGCCCTCATGTTTATTTCTGCTATCGGTGGTTCTTTATAAACAGTTTCTTTGATATAAAGCCCACATAAAAATGTCCAGTTTTGTAAGGTCCACTGATCTAGCAGGCCATATTTTGGGCCCATTTTTTTCTATCCACTGATTGATAAATTTATTGTCCAGGTACATCCTTACGTCTCACGAAAAATGCGCTGGCGCCCCATTCTGCTGAAACCACATCTGGTTTTGAATGTGTTGATGTAAATTAGATAGTAACCTGGGCAATACATTTTCCAAAAAATTTAAATACATTCCACCATTGAGATGACCATTGAAAAAATGTGGACATATCACAATGTCCCAAACAATTCCACCCCAAACATTCACTGATCATCGGTGCTGTCGATCCATCTGTAGCATACAATGTGGATTCTCGATTGAGTGGTAATGGAAGTTGTGCCGATTTACACTACCACTGTTATGAAATGTCATTTCATCCGTAAACAAGATGTTTTTGAAAATCTCGGGATCTCTGCATTTTCAGTCTTGCTCATAGACAAAATTCAGTGCGTTTCTCAAAATCATTCTCACTAAGCGCTTGATGCAATTGGATATGGTAAGCGTGAAAACAATGCTTCTTTAAAATCCATTGCACAGACCTCTCACTTAAGCCTGTTGCTTCACCGATGATCTTTTGGCCTATATGTGGATATTCGGTAACCGTTAGGAGTACCAACAATTCGATTTCTTCATTAATGATAGGTTTTGCTCTTTCATCCTTTTTGTACTTTACATCGCCTGTCTCAATAAATCTACTCAGTAAACTTTTGAAACTTATTTCTTCTGGGTGACGTCTTTCTGCATACCGCGTCGCATAAAGCCTACTAGGCAACAAACAAGTTCATTCACCTTCGCTTAATACAGAAATCATGTTTACCAGCTCATTTTTGTTAAAATTCGTATTATATTATAATATAATTCGTTACAACTGATAACACAACGAACAACAAATACTAATTTGAATGACATTTCTCATCAAATATCTTGCATTAAGCCAACTACGTTTCCGACATAAATTTATCTAATGGGCTGTTTGATGCATTAAAATTTTCTCAATTATTTCAAAAACAGCTATGAATTCCTATAATAACACATACAAAAATTGTTTGCAATTAAATTCTGCATATTACTATGTAAAAATATATAGGGTGTTACATTTGAAAAAAGAAGGAAAATCTATTAAAAATCCTCAAAATTTGAAAATTTATTTCGAGTACTTTGTATAATGATGAATTCCAAATAATTATAGTAACAGTATCCTACTACTTTTATTAAATTGTTTTTAACCTTGCTTCGTTTTCAAATCCCCATATGAAAAAATAGTTTATCTTTAGTGATGTAAATTGAATTTTTCTTAATAGTTAATTTATTGCTACTAAAGGAAGCACTGGATTGCGCTGATATTATATGTGTGTGTGAGAAACATCAAGGGCGTTAAAAATATGCAAAATATTAAGGGAATTACATTTAAAAAACTTACCTCAATGATGTCACAGTTTTTTGTGATACCCTGTACATCCGAAGGCATTTTCTTAGGGTGCCCTTTCATGTGTAGTTAAGAACTGTACTTGCCTGAAATTCTTAACTTGTATGGTAGAAGAGCTATGGAAGACCCAGACACTGTTGCAGGACCTTGTATAAAAAAATGTATTCTTCCAACGAGGACTCGAAATTATGGAAACTTTTCAGTTTTATTTCTTACCGTATTTTATTTTAGAATTTTTTAGAAAATTAATCTGATGTCTAGATATCCATTGAAATAATTTTTCAAGAAATGAAAGAAAAAAAATAAATTGATTGTGGCATTCGCAAATTACGATGTTTCAAATTAGAACGAAATTACGCAGAGTTAAGTTTCGAATGTTAACCAGTTTATCTAGGTTAATTGCATTTTGGGTCTTGTTAAATGGAAACGGAAAATTTTTTCCATTTTAAGACTTACAGTCTTTATCATAAAGATTTTAACAGAAGAAATATTTTTCATTAATGTGACAAGGTAATGAGTATTGGTGTGACCCTTCTTAACCACATAATATTAATAATCTCCTTAATTACAGTAATTACTTACAAACGTAAACAAATCGTCCAGGTGCTCCTTTACAAAACTGTTTTGATTTATATGATAATGTCACTTCCACAACTCCAGGTATATGTCGAGGCGGTGTTTGAACACGTATAGCATGAGGCGTTATCAACTGAAACGAGAAAGTTTATCGTAGTAACAAAAATGATACTTAATCATTTTAATTATTCTGCGCCGCACCTAAATTAAAAAAGTGTTTTAATTCTAACACGTTTCATTTTTCTTTGGTCAGAATAATATGCTTACTTTGTGTATTTAGAAAGAAATCTTACCTCACTCCACACAAGCATCGTCCCGAAAACAACTTGTAGTCCATCAAAGAAGTTATCTCCAACTATAATAACTGTCGATCCTCCCGCCGTCCACCCTTCGCTAGGGCTGATTGCTTTTATACAAGGGGTGGCTACAGGTAGGGGCGGATATAGTCCTGGAAATTGACCTGTACATCATATGATGTATCTTTATTATATTTCTCCAGAATATTTTAAAGAGGGAAAAGAGGATTAAATTAGGAATATGAAACTAGACACGAGGGCAGCTTTGGATGAAAGTGGTTTATATGTACAGAATGTGTCAGAGAATCATTTGCATTTTCTATATTATAATTGGTAATTGATTATAACCCTTTTAAATAGACTGTATTATATTTCAAAAATCATCAGTTGCATTTTAGACTAGTCAATTATATTTCAGAAAGCGTATCTTATACACACTAGTAAAAAAAATTTAAAATACACTGTACCCTACGTTGTCATTTTCCAATTATGCGCGCAGTCTACCGGAATGAAGTGTGCCTCATTTTTATGCTATATCAATAAAAATATTTATTTACTTACGTTGTTGACACAAGTCATATTGTTGAATTTACAAAGTAGATCTTCGTGGTATTAGATGCAATGGAGCTTTAAGTTAATTGTACCATATACCACTTGATCATATTGCACGACTATTTTTGTGCATAAACTTATTTATGAAAGCTATGCAGAATCGTTATCGGAATTTATTGTTGAGGATAAAGTTGAAGTCTAGGTTAAAAAGTACCTCATTTGTAAAATAGTGATTATTAATTGTCAGAGGATTGAAAGAAAGGAGTGTAAAAAAATACACTGGTTGTGATCGGAAAATGAATTAGATCTGCAAACAGAAAAGATGACCGGCTAACTCTGAGAATTCATTTGATTATAGCATATAACTACTGGGTTCGGTCTGGTAACGAGAAACCCTTGCCAGAGGGAGGTAGAACAGCAAAAATCCTGAATGAGGAACAAACTGATATGATTATTTAGTTAATAGAAGTAGCCTTACCTTGATTCAAACAAAAGACAAAATAATGCGGCATTTCAATCTAGTTGGGTTTGTGTCGACCGTAGGTAATACCTAGAGGAGGTTATTTACGAAAAAGCCAGCTCACAATGAGCACATTACGATGAATTCTGTTGAAATTAAAAACAGTCGAGCTCAATATTACTCTGATTCGTCTGGATGGATCAAACAAACAAATTTTGCTTTATTTTGTAGACGGAGGTGAGAATGTACCAAAACTGAACTGGTGCTCGTGCAGTACAATATCTTCCTGCAACAAGAGACACCGATGTTCATGTTATTGATGCAGTTTCTGCAGTAGGCGTTTTGACATTGGAACGAGGTCCTTTTACTTCAAAATTAACAAACGCATGTGTTGTGTTATTGCTACAACGGTGGCAAGAAACGGATAATCATTATGTGGGCTTGGTGATTGTTGCCGACAACGCGGTTTGTCATTCTACTTTGGAAAATGTAATTAATGGAACACCAGCAACATATTTACGGTTAGGTCCTTACTCTGCAATGATAAATCCAACAGAGATCATCTGATTCTTAATGCGTTTTTAAAAAGCCAGCTTCGAATTACTGTTGTCGTGGCTCCTGGCATTATGGAGCAAAGGCTGGTTTACTTAAACAATATAGTTGGCCAAGCCAAGAACAGAATTGTTGGTGGTGATTGTGCTCGTACAGCACAGCACTCTACAATCCATTATGCAGATGGAAGATGAAGATATGCTTGTTGGACGCATTTAACATGTCGGTTTCTGTTTATGTGTTTCTATGTCAGTTTTTGTCTAACCTTTTCATCTATTATAAAGTCAAGTATAGATTTTAAGTATGTATTATCTTGTTCGCTGTAATAAAACCATACGTTTTCTAGAATATAATTGACTCTTTCTGAGATACAGTGGAATCCTCCTGAATTACAAATGATATCTTCTAAATTACAATTGATGATTTCAGAAATACAATTGATTATCCTGAAATACAATAATTGCTTTTTACAAGTGACTAATCTAAAATACTAATGATTATTTCTGAAATACAAATGGAAAAGGTGTTGAGCTCTTATTGCATATTCTATATAATTACAATAAGGTACAGCTCATACTATATAACACTGAAGGCCAGTAAGAATTTTACATTGTGATTTTATATATCTACAAAATATTAAGACATTTTAAATCCAATAAAAGTTATCACACTTGCAAAAAAACAGTCCACAATAAGTTTTGTTCAATACTTTTAAAACGAAAATGTATTTCCCTGGTCTTTTTTTTGTCACTCATTAAAATTATGATATTTGTTATCGTGTAACTAAAAGAATAACATCACTCCAGAAATATTTTTACTTTTGATGGATGATTATATTCTTAAAAACGTTATTTGTAATTACATAAATGGCTGAGTGGTAAACAAGTTACCAAAGTAAAATGGTAAACATGAACGTATAATGACAAAATTCATTGTTAAATTTTTCGTGAGAGAAGATTAAGATAAAACGAATAAAGTAGAACAAAGTGAGATATTAACAAAGTGAAGCATGGCTTGTTCCAGGACGAGCGGATAATATAGCACTTTCGCTTGGGTGAAAAACAACCCCGAAAGACTGAAATCTCGCGTACGAGCCTTGTAATAAAGAGAGAAAGTGAATAAGAAAGAAGATTAAAGGACTGGAGTAAGAAAGTGCACGAAGCTAGACGGTGTTTACCAAAGATATAAGAAGGGAAGGATAGAGTGAATAAAATGCTCTCAGTAATAAAATAATTATTTGAGAAAATACTGCTACAGAGTAAAATGTTTTTTATTTTCTAGAAATGGAAACGAGTTTGCAGCTGGTTAATACTTTCACTTGGCATACATATTTATGGACAAATAGAGTGGAAACGATAGTTGATCAAATTGTGATAAATGTTAAAATATGTCAAAATGTTTAATACATTCCACCTTACCTTATATTTATAATAATGTTATGTAGATAGATGAATAGATATTTTTTATTTAATCACTTGTTGTCATTATTGAACATTTGCAGCAGGTCAGTGAAATTGCTAGCTGATAGCAGATTTATAAACATGGATTAAATTAACTAGATACAAATAAATGATATACGCTGAAGATGCTAAAAACAGCAAGCAAATAGAAAAGAGAAAAAAAATAATACCCACTTACACATAGTAAAAATTATAAAAGTAAAAAGTGTCAGAGCACTCTGTAAGTATGAGCATTTGGGCTCTCGAATGAAGATAAATACAAAACGGAATTCGTCGACTGAGTAAATAAAATATTTTAATATTAAGCGTTTTAAATTAGTTTTGAAGGACACTAAGTTTAACTGCTTAATATCAGATGGTAAATGTAAATCATTATGCAAATTTAGGTTGGGAGAATTTTTAACGCTTAGTGTTAGCCTATATCGAGGTAGGTTAAGAAGTCCAGTAGCACGGGAATTGTGCTCACGGTAATCTGACTGGGTAGGGAGGCCGGGCACACTCTTGTGAATCTCAATGAGGGCACACGTAGTTTTCCACGAAATTCCAAAACACCATATACTGCACTCGACGCGAGTTTCGCCAACCAAGTTGGCATCATCTAGAGATGATTAAAACAGTTTTAAAGAAGAAAAAATCTTCAATTTTTATATTGTTTCAACTGACGTATTAAGCTGTCAAGTCCGATGCAATTTTCGCTGTAATTTTATGTAAAATTTTCACTTGGAATGCAATTTATGCTGAAAGTTTGTTCTTATTGGTTCAAATTTTCAAAATCTTGCTATTTCATTGGTTCTTATAATGTTAGGGAAAATACTCACGTCTATTTATGTATATCACATTTAATAAATGATTGCAAGACTGTGAGGCAGAATTTTTAAATATTCATAAGAGGGGTTTGGCACTGATTCTGTTTTAAATCACTTCAGTAAAAATGGACTTTAATGATTGCGAAATTCTTAGACCAGAACATATTTGCAAATACTATTTTAACTTGTATTACAAATACTTTACGTAAAAACTATTGTGACAAAATTGACCGTTGTTAAAACTAAAAGACGAAAATTTAATACATTAACAGACAAAATTATTCAAAACACTTTAAATTTTTGCAATTCAATATTTTGAAAGTAATAAAATTTTGTGTTAGTGATTCTTTAGTTTTGAATGTCCCGCCTCGGTTGTTCTTCTGCTACTCTACAAATGCGTGCATGCACGCCCTCTGTTTCCTGTTCACGCGCGTTGCCCCTCCCTTGGGCCAGTCTTTTGTAAGTATTCAAACATTGCACATCACTTTTGTATTTCCTATAGTAATGTGTTCAATATATTCAGTTTATTCCAAGTAAGTGTTTTGTTTGTTTTTCCTTTGTTCAATTGAGCCTGAGAGGTGTCACTCTCTAACAGGTTATGGGTCAAGATTCGCGTGTATAAGGAAAATTGTGTGACTTTATTGAACAAAGAAAACATGTACGCGAATGTTCTAGAAACGCCGCCATGAATTCCACGAGTGTATCGAGAATTGAACTCCTTGGAAAGGACAACTATGATACCTGAAAATTATAGATGAAGGACATGTTAATTAAAGGCAATTTATGGGATTACGTGAGTTTAGCGTCCGTAAAACCTGAGCCGAGTGAGGATAACGTGAGCGTGTCGAATGTGCGTGCATGGTAGACGAACGACTCGAAAGCCCGATCTGACATAATCTTATCGATAAGCTCAAGTGAACTTAAGCAAGTCAAAAACATTGCGACTTCGCGGAAAATACGGCAAAAGCTGGAAGAAGCGTATCAATCCAAGGGTCCGGCGAGAAAGGCAACATTATTAAAGAAGCTAACCCTACAAAAGATGGAGGACGGAAGCGACGTTCGCATACATCTAAACTGCTACTTCGATTCAGTGGACAAGCTGAGCGACATGAACGTGAATATCAACACAGATTTATTATCGATTTTATTGTTATATAGTTTGCCCGCGACTTATGAAAATTTCCGATGTGCCATCGAATCGCAAGATGAGTTGCCTACGCCCGAGGCCCTTCATATAAAAATCATAGAGAAAAGCGACGCCCGCAAGAGTGAAGCACGAAAGGGCTCGTAGGGCGGCATGTAGGTTAAGAAACGAAATAGTTGCGATTGGCAGGACCGGAAATTAACAGAAGTGACGACAGAAAACGAAGAAATGACGTTTCTCGATGTTATAAGTGCAGAAAGACGGGACATAAGACGAACGAGTGTCAAAGCAAACCGAGAAAAGGAAGTGCACAGTACACGGGCGACGTGTGTTTAAACGTTTCGACGCTAGAAATGAACGATACGAACCGAAATTGGTGTCTAGACAGTGGCGCGTCGACACATTTGTGCAACGATGTGGAAAGTTTTCACTAAAATTGACAATTCAAGGTGCGGTACGCTAAACCTAAAGAGACGTGACTTTGGACAATGCGTTGTACTGCCGGACCTAAGAACTAACCTCTTATCGGTCAGCAAAATCACGGATCGTGGATTCGACGTCCGTTTCCGGAAAGATAGCGCCTCCATTCATGACTCCAACGGAAGTGTGGTGTGTTGGACGCTGTGAGAGTCGACGATTTGTATTATGTGCGCGATTCGGTCAAGAATGTCAAAACACGCGTGTTATCGTGTCTTCTTCGAAAGACATCAACGTATGGCTCGAACTTTACACAGACGTTTGGGACATGCAAATGTGCGGGACATCGCGGATGGTGTTCGTAAAGGCGTCATAAAAGGCGTACAACTGACAAACAGGGCCGGAAGCTTGTACTGTGACACGTGCCGCACAAGGAAAAATGACGAAGACTCCATTCCCCAACAAGTCAAACCGGCAAGCTAAGATCCTGGAGTTGGTGCACACAAATTTTTTTCGGACCAATGAACACAGCATCAATGGCGGGAGCAAAATACTTTATAGAATTCATCGATGATTATTCCAAAAGGTGCGAGATAAGATCCTTAAAGTCAAAAGCTGACATTTTCAAGGCCACCATTGAGTACATTACCCTTGTGGAAACCAAAAAGGTAAAACAATGAAATGTCTACAGTCTGTCAACGGCTGGGAGTACACGAGCAAAGAGTTCGACGATTATTTAAAAACACGAGCAATCACCGGAAGACTGACCGTTCCCCACAACCCAGAACAGAATGGTACGGTGGAGAGGATGAATCGCACGCTTATCAGCATTGCCAGATGCCTCCTGAAGAAATAAGACCTACCGGATTCATTCTGGGATGAGGCAGTTAACACTGCGAATTACCTTCGACATCGCTTGCCTACGAAAAGCCTGGACGGCAAAACACCTCACGAGGTGTAGACATGCAGCGTCCGCGACGTGTCTACTGTTAGAGTGTTCGGCACCAAAGTGCATTATCTTGACAGAAATTCCGGAAGAGGAAAGTTCGACACTCGAGGACAGGCTACGCAAACGAATCCAAGGCGTACCATGTTTGGTCATCAGAAAGGCATCAAGTGTTGATAACACGCGACGTGAAATTAATGGAGGACAAATGTCCTAGGATGACGACAAATGTTTAAGTTGATCCAGAGATGGACGTGACAGGTGAAGACTCGCCACAAATCCAACAAATCATGGAAATCGAATTCCCAGCGAGATCTGCCTCGGAAGGCGAATAAGAGGCTGCGCACTCAGAAGATGATGAGGACTTCCTTGGTTTCGAGAGCGCAGAGCCTACGCACTCCGAAGATGACGAGGACTTCCTTGGTTTCGACAACACTGTCGGAGCTAATGTCCTGGAAAATCAAGAAGCCCAACGCCGAGGTCCTGGACGACCCAGTATCGTTAGGTCTGGTTCGAGGGAAAGAACAAGAAAGTAGTATAATATTGTTGTGAATCAGACTGAGAGCATCGAAAAAATAGAGTACACCTTTCTTTCTGAAATACTTATGAAGGAGGCCATGAGCGGCTCTGATGCGAGCGAATGGCGTCAAACTATCGCAGAAGAAATAAAATCCATATTAAAGAATGAGATTTGGACACTCATCGATCGCCCTAAAGACATAAAGTCACTGGAAGTCGAATGGTCCTGAGAAACGTATTCCGATTAGACGATGTACTTGAAAAACGAAAGGCACTTCTAGTCGCCCAAGGGTTCAGCCAACAGCCCGGTGTTCACTTCATAGAAATGTTCGCCCCGGTGGCTCAGATTAGCTCCATCTGCCTCGTGGCCTCACTTGCAGCTCGTTATGGGATGATGATTAGACAGCTCGATGTTGAAACTGCTTACTTGAATGGGCACCTAGTAGAAGAGGTCTAAGAACGTACAGGAAACTCTACATGATATCATTAGTTCAGAAGGTCAAAGTCAAATCGGAGCTAAGGCAAAAACGATGATGAGGGACCTACGTAGAGGAGACAAGGTCTGTCTACTAATCCCTTTACGGATTACGTCGGGCTGGAAGGAGTTGGTACACTAAATTAAACAGAACAATGAAGAGTTTAGGTGCCACCCCATCAAAGTCGGACCAGGGGTCTATTCTACATCGGGTCGAATGAAGATGTAACTCTTATTACAACATACGTCTACAATATCCTAATTGCCTCCCTTGACAAGAAGAAGATAGCAAAACTCGTCAAGGGACTTGCTGCTCACTTCGAAGTCAAGGATCTTGAGAGCGTTAAACACTGTCTCAGGATAGAGTTCGAACTAACAAATGGACAGGTAAAGATGCATCAGCGGGGATATGTTCGTGATTTACTCTCACGATTTGGCATGACAGAGTGCAATCCAGTCGCCATCCGTGTTGATCCAAGTGTGAAGCCATCGAAAAACGAGGTCCAATCCTGAATCTTCCGTGTCGCGAGTTGATCGGAGCGTTATCTTATCTAGCTATGACTACACGCCCCGACATCTCATATGCCGTAAGCTTCCTGGGGTAGTTTAACAATTGTTTCGGCACCGCTCACTGGAAAGCTGCCAAAAGATTGCTGCGTTATCTGAAGGAGTCCACCGATGTAGGACTGACCTATGGCTCGGACCCTGGTCCAATGAAGGGGTATGCAGACGTCGACTGGGTAGGCAGTCGTGAAGACAGAAGGTCTTATACCAGATATATATTTTTGCTCCACGGTAAGCCAGCATCCTGGGACTCTCCGAAACAGCGAACTGTCTCCCTCTCGACGACGGAAGCTGAATATATGGTGCTCTCCGAGAGCGTCAAAGAGGCCATTTTTCAGAAGCGGTTCCTCACTGAGTTGGGTTTCGAGGATGCTACCAACCTAACCATTTTCTGCTGCAGCAGAAGTGCCATAAAATTGTCGAAAAACCCAACCTTTCATGCCAGAAGCAAATACATCGACATTCTACATCACTTCATCACGGATGTACTTAAGCGCAAGGAGCTTCGTTTATTTCTTGTCTCAACAGATGATCAGGCCGCGGATTTCTTGACTAAGGGACTGCCCTGGGTTGAACATGTGCATTACTCGAAACTGGTTGGACTATATCCTTTAAACTAGTCGCTACCATACAATCGATTTGAGGGGAAGTGTTAGTGATTCTTTAGTTTTGAATTTCCCGCCTCGGTTGTTCTTCTGTCACTCTACAAATGCGTGTATGCACGCCCTCTATTTCCTGTTCGCGCGTTGCCCCTCCCTTGGGCCAGTCTCTTATAAGCATTCAAACATTGCACATCACTTTTGTTTGTATTTCCTATAGTAATATATTCAATATATTCAGTTTATTCCATGTAGGTGTTTTTTGTGTTTTTCCTTTGTTCAATTGAGCCTGTGGAATCACCCTCTAACATTTTGACACTTTGAAAAATATTTTGGTAGGTAAAAAATATAAATAAAAATAAGTGCACAGGTATAGATTTTTAGTAGTAATCTTCCTAATGCTTGAATTATTTCCGAAGGACTCGAATTTTTTTTAGCATTAGGATAAAACTCATACAGCCAGACACAAGTTGCTATTATGTATACAAGGTCTCGAATGTTGTAAAGATTATCCCGAGTCGAGGACGAGGGATAATTTTCATGCAACATTCAAGACCGAGATTTTTCTAGGACAATAATTCAAGCACTTGGGGGATTCGCTAAGAAAATTTCACACCCAAATAAAATTAAGAAAATAATGGTGTGACATTCAGATATTTATGGTATGAAAAAAAGTGTCTTCCTTAAATTATAGTTATAGTCAGAGGTAGATTAAAAATAGTCTAATCGATTTGTTTTGTTTGATTTTGATTACTGAAGCATTTTTCTTTAATAAGATCAATTAAAATTACTGGTTAAGTTTATTTATGATTTCGCTTTAATTACTGTTTGTCTTTAAATCAAAAAAATGCCCTCACTAAAATATAAATCAATAAAATAATTCTGGGGACAATTCATAAGAAAATTGGAAAATTGTATAATGAAGACAAATTAATTAGTGAACATCTGTATTTACTTTTAGGTTAATTTTTATGTTTTCATTAGCATTACTCGCTAAATTTGAGTATTTCATTCATGTCGTAATTGTAAGTTTTAAGTATACACTAAGGTGTAAATAACATATTCTTGTTCTAGCACTCTATCCTCCAGTTTTCTACTATCCTTGACATTTCTGCTTCCTTCCTCCAGTGAGCTGAATCGCGAACCAATTTCACAAAGTTTTGGATCCGCCAAGGGTCCGCATACAAACGAGATGTTTCCACGAGACGCTCTGCTCGATGCAGAACACTGGCGTACCGTGGGATTGGGATACAGCGCATACCAATGAGCACAATGATTTGTTGTTAATATCTCACCTGCCTGAGCGTCATTCTTTCATCAACCTCTGTTGCGAGAGTGCGGAGATCGCGCTCGGAATATTACGTAGAGTTAATAATTAGGAACTTAAATGGGGCTAAAATTAATGGAGACACATTCAATTTTTGATAGTAGTCAGTTTCAATTTTAAAATATAGATAGGCATTTTTGAAGCAATTTCATTACTTGTATTATTATCTTTACTTTCTTATGTTTTGCGGGCACATTATAATAATAATTCATGGAAAATATGAAAGAACAATAATTTTTCAAATGAGCTCTACTGACATAAGACAATAATTGGCAACATTGCTTCCAGAGGTATTCAATGAATAAAATAAAAATGTTAAACGTTTCAAATAATAATAATTAATCTTATATATTAAAGGAAGCATGAAATCTACTAAGATAAATACATCATCAATGGAATATAATAATTAGTTTATTGTGATGTAAATTAACAAATTTAAATTTTAATTTTTTATAAAGAGGTTTTTCGCTTGCTACAGTGGAAACTATTTTTAATATATGACTGATTATGGGAAATTATTTGAGGATAATGGGCAGGGAGGGTGTAAAATATTTTCTAGGGGTTTACTTTGTCTGGTTAAAATCAGATTTTATATTTTGAGTTGGCCCTTCTTGTATTTGGTAATATGGCACTTTTGGGTTATTGTTTATGTGTATATTATATACACAGACAATAATCTAAGTAAGCTATGTAATGCCGTAATAATATTGCAATATTTCATAATAGACTCCTTGCATTTGCCATACTTTTTAAATAAATATATTCTAATATTGGCTTACTAAACATTAGCAATTATCAAATCTGTTTTCAAAATGTCTACCTGAATAATGTTTAAATTAATAATTGAACTTGGCGTGTCTGAGAACGCCCTCCTATTGGTGAGACGTCATTTATTTTTTTAACCCGGGTGGTGAACGGTTCGTTATCTAGTTCGTGCGTTAATTAAGTACGCGAGGTTGTTTTTTAAAATTATTTGGTTGTCTCCGGTCTGCGATACTTATGCAGACATAATATTATATTGTAATCACCTACTGAAACATTCCGAAACAACAGAAAAACTTAAATTTATACTTAATAAAGTGAATTTTATTTCATTTTAAAATATGAATACGTAAAATAGTTTTATCGAAAAACGTATGACAGAAAGTAAAAAAATATATTTTAACACTAGCAAATTCTGGGGATGACGCCACACTATATTTTTCCTTATAACTCGTGTGAACGGCTGGAGATATTTAAATTCTTTAAAGACATTTGATTGGTTCCTTGTTAAGGGTTACTCAGCGATATGGATTTCAACCCCGTACTTAATGTCTTTCTGATTTCTATATTTTTGTTTATAAATAGAATTAAAACCTCCAAATCTATATAATAAAATGTTTATTTTTTTCATATAAAAAAATTAGAGGTGTGTAGGAATTTTGTAAATAAATACTTTTAGAAAAATTATTTTTGATTGTCCCTTTATCGTTTTTACGTAAAAACTGTTTGAGTTTGTGATTGAAATCCATTGACTATTTACATTTTTTAAAAATTAGTCTCACCCAGAAGGGATAATTGTTCATTTTCAATAGAACCCAGTAGACACACACAAAATTCCACGAAGAATATTATCTTCTTTAGTACCCCAAAATAATATTAAAGAATTGAAAAAAAATCGTTCTATACCCAAGATCCCTCTTGTTACTGTATACTTTACACATATTATTTTTTATTGGTTTTGAATACTTATTTCTAATATTATTATTTTTAATTACCTACTCACTTCAAATTGGCCCTTGTATGCAAAAGAGCAACTTGTTTTGGATCCCATTTAACAATGTTTAAGTACACGTTTCTACGTTTTCCGTTTCTTGGAACTTGGACAAAAGTTTTTTCTGGCGTTTTTATTGAGGTACATATTTTCACACATCGGTAGGTTGCAACAGTAATATGATGACAATTTAAAAGAATTGATAATTAAAATTAAGTCGCATAAAATTTTACAACATAAATAATACCACCTGTGTACATTTAACAACGTGCCTTGACTGCTTTTTGTGCATTAACACCACGATCCCTGACATCCGATTACGTCACCGCATCGATCTGCACGGCCGGCAGTTCTTGCGCGCGTAATGAACTAATTCAAACTTTGGTGTTGAATAAATCTTGTAAAAGAAGAAATAAAGAAAATCCTTTACACACTGTTTTCTTTTGTATTAAGTAAAGATTCTAAAACTGCCAAAATTATATTTTGTGCATGTAGCCTATTATATTATTTAAAAATATGGCGAACGCGCCGGTATAGTACGTGTGGTTCATTGATTAGCACTAATGGCACTCTTTCGTAATGAATTTAATTTAAACTAATTAGAATTGTGACACATGCTGTACATTTAACCGATCTATTTACTATAACACTGTTTATATAATTACCTTCAGTCGGATCAAGTCGCTTTGCTCTCCTTCCATGTTTTGAGTTGTTGTGTACAAACATATTATCAGAAATGGCTAAAAGAGGTCCATCAACGGCGACCTGCGTCGATATAACTACCTGTAAATATATTTAATGTAGCATAAAGAAAGTAAACTAATAACATAATAAATATAATACACTTCAAATATGGTTATGGGTTTGTATTCAGAATGATGAATAGAATCTATTGATTTAAACATATACAGGGTATTTAAAAAATATTTCCTTACATTGTAAATATTTGAAGAGTATTTAAAATTTTGATAGTAGATTCGTAATTTACGAAAAAAAATACATAAAACATTTTTGAATTTCTAAAAATGAATGAAGTAAAGGGGGATATAATTTTATAGTGACCACCATGTACAAATGCTAGCAAATGAATTAAATAAAATGTCATTGAAAGTCATCTAGCTTAAGACTTAGAACTCAACAACCAATTTATCATTTACATAAAACTGTAACAAATCAAAATATTTTAAATTATTAATTGAAATAATGAAAATAAAATAAATACGAAATATTATTTTTTGAACATTTCTTTTTTATTTTTATTTTAATTTTTTTAATAACACCCCACCAACCAAATCCGAAAAGAGTATTAGACTATTACCTAGATATGTAAAAATATGTATTTTTTAATTAATTAAATTATAATACCATAATTGTTATGTATTTACGTATGTATGTATGTACTTAAAAAAGTATGTTTATATGTGATATAGGAACAGCTGTGATTTGGCATATATTATAGTGTAAAGTTGTTAATATGAGTATTACATTTTACTAGTGTCTTTTTATTCATATTGATTAATTATCTCATAGCAAACACAGAACATTTTGGATACGAGTTGTGTGTTCGAAATCAAGTGCTATAAACTATAACTTTAAGCTTGTAGAAAAATAACAAAATTGTGGAAATCATAGATAATTATAAAATTGCCACAATTATATGATAACCCATATTAGGGCTTAAGTGGTTACACAATTGCATTTTTCTATTGAGTAAATTAGGTATTCAGAATAATTTCTTGATTAATTTTTTCGATCCAATTAATACATACATACATATATATATATATATATATATATATATATATATATATATATATATATATATATATATATATATATATATATATATATATATATATATATATATATATATATTAAATATGATTTGAAGGAAACAACTACTCAGCGGGCAAATACCCCGACCTGCATTGAATTACACCTTCAAATCATGATAGATCGATAGCCAATATCATTTGTCCATTCCTAACGAGACATAGATCGATTTCGAACTTCTCTTCAGTATGCCATAGGTTATGAAACAGACAAATGATAGTGGCCGACCTGCTAGTTATATACTAACTAAGGTGAAGTGAATAGTGGTGAGAGGTATAAAACTTCTCATATAGTCTGAATGCTACTATCCGACCGACATCCTAGATGTATGTCTCTGTGGCGGATAGCGACTTGCGTATATATATATATGATTAAATATGATTTGAAGGAAACAACTACTCAGCGGGCAAATACCCCGACCTGCATTGAATTACACCTTCAAATCATGATAGATCGATAGTCAATATCATTTGTCAATTCCTAACCAGACATAGATCGATTTCGAACTTATTTGTTCTCTTCAGTATGCCATAGGTTATGGAACAGACAAATGATAGTGGCCGACCTGCTAGTTATATACTAACTAAGGTGAAGTGAATAGTGGTGAGAGGTATGAAACTTCTCATATGGTCTGAATGCTACTATCCGACCGACATCCTAGATGTCTCTGTGGCGGATAGCGACTTGCGTCACAGCAAGTACCGAGAGCGGCGACCTCTAGCCCAGGTGGACTAAACTAATGTGATTAAATATGATTTGAAGGAAACAACTACTCAGCGGGCAAATACCCCGACCTGCATTGAATTACACCTTCAAATCATGATAGATCGATAGCCAATATCATTTGTCAATTCCTAACCAGACATAGATCGATTTCGAACTTATTTGTTCTCTTCAGTATGCCATAGGTTATGGAACAAACAAATGATAGTGGCCGACCTGCTAGTTATATACTAACTAAGGTGAAGTGAATAGTGGTGAGAGGTATGAAACTTCTCATATGGTCTGAATGCTACTATCCGACCGACATCCTAGATGTCTCTGTGGCGGATAGCGACTTGCGTCACAGCAAGTACCGAGAGCGGCGACCTCTAGCCCAGGTGGACTAAACTAATGTGATTAAATATGATTTGAAGGAAACAACTACTCAGCGGGCAAATACCCCGACCTGCATTGAATTACACCTTCAAATCATGATAGATCGATAGCCAATATCATTTGTCAATTCCTAACCAGACACAGATCGATTTCGAACTTATTTGTTCTCTTCAGTATGCCATAGGTTATGGAACAGACAAATGATAGTGGCCGACCTGCTAGTTATATACTAACTAAGGTGAAGTGAATAGTGGTGAGAGGTATGAAACTTCTCATATGGTCTGAATGCTACTATCCGACCGACATCCTAGATGTCTCTGTGGCGGATAGCGACTTGCGTCACAGCAAGTACCGAGAGCGGCGACCTCTAGCCCAGGTGGACTAAACTAATGTGATTAAATATATATATATATATATATATATATATATATATATATATATATATATATATATATATATATATATAATTATATATATATATATATATAATTATATATATATATATATATATATATATATATATATATATATATATATATATATATATATATATATATATATATATATATATATATATATATATATATATATATATATATATATATATATATAATTAAACCCGCCTCTAATGAGTTAGACGCGGGTTTAATTACATTCAGTAAAAAATAATGAATAATTATCGGGTACGCCCGCATAAAGAAGAAAATTGCACGGTGGAAAAATGCAAAAATTGCAAATGGCAGAAAGATGCAAACCATGGACACGTGTTTCTGACTAATTGGTCTTCATCAGTACGGTGTAGCTGAGTTAAAATGATGGACAATACTCAAAGACACTAAAGGAAAACCACTGACAGGGAGCCAGTCGCAACTTTGTGGCTTCCACTTGGATGACTCTGGTATGAGAGCGACGTCCAAGCATCGCACACGCGGGCAACTATAGCAACCTGCGTGGGATTCCGGGCTCAGGAAAATGAATACGTACAGAGAATGAGTTAGACGCGGGTTTAATTACAGTCAGTAAAAAATAATGAATAATTATCGGGTACGCCCGCATAAAGAAGAAAATTGCACGGTGCATGGTATATATATATATATATATATATATATATATATATATATATATATATATATATATATATATATATATATATATATATATATATATATATATATATATATATATATATATATATATATATATATATATATATATATATATATATATATATATATACATATGTATATATACATATATATATATATATATATATATATATATATATATATATATATATATATATATATATATATATATATATATATGTATATAAAGGATTTTTTTTAGGTGAGTTAAGGGATTATAAAAAATTAAACAAAATTTTCCTTTTTGAAATTGTCGACGTTTCGCTAAATTTATTAGGTTCTTCAGGACACTAAAAACGTATAAACAGTAATATAAATAACATGATTTTTATTTTATACATGTATATTATTTTACAATAAAAATAGATATAAAAGAAAGTAGGTACTTTCAAACATTTTTTTTTTCTCAAACTTGGAAAATGAAAAAATATAGAAAACAAGAATAATAAAAAAATAAAATTAGAGAATATATGTAAATATAAAAACTAAGTGCCTTTATTAGTTATATTTATGAGGACAATACGGAAAGACCGATAGAATTTACTACACGTTTATTAAATTCTGCCGAATTGAAATATAGCCAGATAGACAAAGAGGAATGTCCACTAATTTTTGGAGTAAAAAAAATTTTCAGTACATTTTTGGAAGAAATATTTTATTGTATTCTGATCATAAACCGCTTTTATCCATTTTTGGTCCTAAAAAAGATTACCAGTATTTGCTGCCGATAGACTTTAACGTTGGACGCATATTTTGTTCGCATTTGAATATAAAATTCATTATGTAAGGTCGGATAAAAATAACGCTGATTTTTGATCAAGACTACCTGTTTTTGACAATTTTTCAGAGAATAATATAAATACTGAAATTATTTATTTACATTATAATTGTAAAGTATAAGTCTTATTTAAATTTTTTAGAAGAAGCAAATTTCCCATTACACTTTAAGCAAATTAGGCAAGAAACTTCTAAAGATAAAATTTTAAGTAAAATATATTTTTATGTTCGCAATAGATAGCCTAACAAATGTATTTTTCTGGAAAAACCATTGAACAAGATTGTCTAATGTGGGGATTTGAGTAATAATCCCACAAAAATGTAGAAAAAGTATTTCAGAGGAGTTGCATTCTGTACACATGGGAGTAGTTAAAATGATGTCCCTAGCATGATCATATGTGTGATGTATTTTAATTGATAAGCAAAGTGAGGAAATTTACCAAAATGGTAATACGTGTGCTAAATTTGCAAGTAATCCACCAAAATTATCACTAATTGTGTGGGAGGACGTATTCATCCTGATTTTTTGGTCCATGTTTAGGTAAATATTTTTTTTGTGGTTGATGATACTACTTCAAAATGGCTCGAATGTTTCGAATTTAATAATATCACAACAAATTTAACAATAAAAATACTTCGAAGTCTTTTTGCGAGATGTGGTTTACCTAAATAGTTGTATACGGATAATGGCCCAGCTCTCGCATCTATTGAATTTCCTCGGAATAGTGGCATTAAACATTTAACAGGAGCTCCATATAATCCGGAAACAAATGATCAGACAGAAAGTGGTGTCAAAATATTGAAAAAAAATATTTTAAAAGAAAGAAGTGGCGATATTACAGATACAAATTTAATAAATAACTAATCGCTTTTTATATCAATATCGTGACACTCCACATACAACTAAGGGTGAAAAACCTTCAAAACTTTTAATAGGCAGAAATCTATGTTCTAAATTAGATTTATTATTACCCTCAACAGCGGATATAGTCATTGAAAAACAAAAGTCACAACAACAATATTATAAGGGTAAAAAGAAATTAAATTTTGATGTATAGTTTACTTCAAACTTATTTGCAACATAAAAAACGTTGGTTCCTTTAAAGGCGGTAAAGGGACGAAAGAAACCGACGTTTTTTATGTTGCAAATAAATTTAAAAATACTGTAGATGAATGTGTGTGGGTACAAAATTATTGTTCTAACTCGCCAAGGTGTGAATGTAAAATTAAAAAAAGTCATAGGCCGAAGAACTTATATAGTAACTATTGATGGTGAAATGAATTGGAAAAGGCACGTTAATCAATTAAAAAAAATAAAAATAAAACGGTATTGCATAAAAATTCTGTTGCAATTATTTCAACATTAAATGCTGAAAATATTTAGAATAAGAATGTATGTCAAGTAATTTCTATATCAAATAGAACAGATTATGAAAATGATAAATCTGTGGACGCAGTGATACCAGGAACATCGAATAATAATGATAATAGTGAAAACGTTAGAATATTAAGAAGATGTGTCAAATTATGCCACCTGATAGATTTCAAGCTATATAGGTAGGTATTTTTTTTGTTCCTAAATTGGGATGGAAGTGTTACGTATGTACTTAAAATTGTAGATATTCTTATGGTTAACACCATCCATTTCTAAGCTATAAAAAAAGTATGTTTTTATATGTGACGTAGGAACAGCTGTGTTCTGGCATATATAGTGTAAAGTTGTTGATACAAGTATTATGGTTTACTAGTGGTTTTTATTCATATTAATTAATTACGTTGATATTTTTTTGTCGGAACTAAATTGGATAAAAATGTATGAAAACGTCAACTTCTCATTAAGTCGACGTTTAGACTATATTTACTCTCTTCAGGACTGCAACAAATAACAAATATTTTCTATATAATTTAGTAAATCTAATAAAATAGACTTAAAAATTTTAAAAGAAAAAAATTTTGAGAGAAATTTAAAATTTCATAAATTCCCTAATCTCACTTACAATGAAATAAAAAAGAAAGTGAACAATAAATGTAAAAAACATTAAAACTGTATAATAATAACTACAATATTTAAAAAAAAATTTAAAAATATCATTCACGCTTACCTAATGGGCTATTTGGTTTTTTGACAACATAGTCATCATCGTCACATATTGTAAACAATAAATGAAATTTCGTAACTTATGTAGAATTCCAGAGCAAATATTTCAATGTAGTCAGTATAGAAACAATTTTCTATATGTATAAAGATTTTAACATTAATAGATATTTATCAAAGTAACTTTGAAAAAAGTATAATAAAAACTCGTTCTGTAAAAAACATTATTATTTATCCATATATTAATTAAGCAATTACTGAATAAATTAATTTTTAAACTAAAATTTAAAATAAAGAATCAATTCCGCGCTTAAATTCACTACGAGAGGCGCTAGTGTAGGGTAAGGTCCATATCACTGAACATTACTGTTTACTATGGCTTTTTAATGCTAGTTTTTTATTAATTTTTATAAAAATTAGCTGATAAACAGTATTATTGTATTATTGTACCTTTCAGAGGTGTCTTATGTCATTAAAGTAAGGTTATATCAAGCATGAGCATTATTATTACTTACGATTTTCTGTAGTAGACTCCTTTGGTAACACAATCGCCAGGATTAAAATGTTCCTTACAAACACACGAATGTTTCGAAGGAGTAAAGTTATCCCTGCCAATCACTACCCACCACTGTTTTAGGCTAGTTTTGTCTGTCGAAAGCATTTGTCCGCTTTTGTTTCCGAACAAAATGGAACTGCACAACAGTGAGACATAATTAAAAAGTTTTTTATTTACTGGTTTACGAAATAATTATAATAAAACCCTATAAACTTGTTCCGCACCTAACAATAATTTTTGACAGGACCTTACTCGTCAGTGGTGTCAACTGGTGAGCCCTCATTTGGTGTTCATTTATATATACAGGGATGGTTATATTTTATATATTTTTCAATTACGTAGGTCAAATTTGCGTTGTCCGTTTTTTTATTGACAGTTTTGCTGTGTATCTTGATAAGTATCATTTCACGTACCTATTAATCGTTTTTTGTAATTCTGTTCGTTGTCTACAATTTTAATATTATTGAATTGAAAAATCATGATTTAATTATTAATGGTGTGTTGCAAGAGAGGTTTTTCTTTTTTGTTAATATGTCTTGCATTACACGAGTATTTATGCTCATTAATTCTCGTTTTTAATAGTTGTTTTGTTTGTCCAATATATACTGTCCCACAACTGCAAGGAATTTTATATATCAAATTTGATTTATACTCAAACAATAATTTGTCCTTCGTTGTTGAGTATAAATTTCCCACTTTTTTCATGTGCGTGAAATTTTTTAAATATTGTAGTTATTGTCATCCAATTTTAATGTTTTTTACATTTATTGTTCACTTTTTCTTTTCTTTTATTGATATATGTAAGCGAGATTAGGAAATTTATGAAATTTTAAATTTTTTCTCAAAATGTTAGATTTTTTCCTTTTAAAATTTTTAAGTGTATTTTATTAGATTTGCTATATTATGTAGAAAATATTTGTTATTTGTTGTAGTCCTGAGGAAGACAATAAATATTGTCGAAACGTCGACTTAATGAGAAATTGAGGTTTTCATATTGAGCAGTAGTGGATACGAAACTTTCATTAATTAATTAATTAATTACCCCATTGTAAATATAGAACAATAATATATAAATTTTTATTGTCTGTCCTAAAATTTATTGTCTCTCTGATAATTTTGTATGGTCGTTAAATCCTTAACATTGTTAAAATCAAAACTATGACTTAATGATATTTTGATTAGGCAGTATTTTTTTTCTGTTGTATAACATTGGATTGCAATCATATTTGTGTTGTTTTAACCTAGTTAATAATTTATTTTTTGTGGTCACAGTATTATACCGTTCATAATTTCTTTTTAATAAATATCACATAAATTAGACGACTCCTGAATCCAGAACCGAGGATATCTAGAAGGGGAATTCGAACTCGCAGCTACGATAGAAAGATTTCTTGCCATCGCACGCTCTAGTCAACTGAAATAAGGGATACATGAACAACATTACAGTTATCTATATCTTTTAAATGAGTGTATAAATTAAAAAAGGAAGACAACCTCTGGATAATCATTTTGTCGTAGACGTTTATCTAACAAATTTTTTGAGTAAGTTGTAGGATAGTGGTTTAATACTTAAAACAGCGCGAGAAAACAATGCAACTGTAATTATTGATAAGGTAGTAAATTGAAAATATTGCCATCCCATTTTAATAAAATTGTAAACGAAATATAAAAAATACGTACTTGTTCATATGTATGAAGTCAGCATCAAATAAGTTGTATTATACTAATATTAAATTAGGGAAGTGGTAACCGTTTGAGTCTATAATACTAAGATTATTGGTGTGTAAATAACAGATCCTTTTTCTCACAAACTCTTTATTAATGCTACTTATTACCACATCTTCAGGCAATAAGACTAAAAATTGTTTGAAAACATTAGAAGAAAATAAATAGAAGTGAAAACTGGTGAATATAAGGTTAAATTTGTAAATATAAAATTTACGTTAAAATACAAATATACAAAGATTTGTCCACATTTAAAAGCAATAAACAGCCAAACAACAAAATACATCACTTTAAAATTTTTTATGTTAGACTGTAAAATAAAAAAGTTAAAACAAATTAATCAGTCTACGATATATCAACTGTTCATAGATTAAAGACAGGTAAATGTGATGTCCTCTGTCTTGAAATATAACGTGATCTTTCAGACATATGTCACCGTGTGAGGTTTCTTACTAATAAGTTTAATAAGACTAATTGAAAATATATCTAAAATCTAAAACTAGTTATTGCTTTTAAATGTCGACAAGTTTTTGTATATTTGTATTTTAACGTAAGTTTTATTTTTACAATTTTAACCTTATATTCGCCAATTTTCACTTCTATTTATTTCCTTCTAAAGTTTTCAAACAATTTTTAGTCTTGTTGCCTGAAGATGTGGTAATACATTTAATGTAAATACGACGAAACCGGTAGCATTAATAAAGATGTTGTGAGAAAAAGGACCTGTTATTTACACACCAATAATATTAGTACTAATATTATTTTAAGAAATCAATAACCCTATTTTTCAACTTTTATATCTTATGTAAATATTTTAGTTCTTCTTGTACTTCATATTATATAATTATTCGTATCATTCATTCATTATCTTTCCATTTTATTTTAAATTGTATTGAAGGCACTCTTATAACCAATTAGTTATGTTTGTTCATCACATCATAATAAATAATATATACAACAACTATTGCCTTGCTTAAACTTTCAACGTAATAAATATTAAACATGATTACTGTATTAGGCACGAAAGGAGACAGTAGAAGAACACGACGTGCAGCAGCCATTTTGCGGCCAAGGTAAACTGCGGAAGTGCATTGCAAGACAGACTCCTCCCTAGGGACGTACGCGCTCCCTAGGGACCCTTCTCCCCGCTTAGGAACACACGCGTTCCCATGGGGACGGTAGGATGATGACGGCAAAGCGGCCAGTAGGCGGCGGCGGCGTTCGATATGCTACTTGAAATACGGCCATCGACCATTTCAAGATCCCTCCACCGGACCTCGTCAACAATTCACTTGAAGATTTTCTTGTTTTAATGTCTTAACGGCTAATGGCCTCATGAA
Source organism: Rhamnusium bicolor (assembly GCA_029963845.1). Lineage (NCBI taxonomy): Eukaryota > Metazoa > Arthropoda > Insecta > Coleoptera > Cerambycidae > Rhamnusium > Rhamnusium bicolor. The sequence continues at coordinate 381,017 of JANEYF010002804.1, read as the reverse complement.
TTCGAAATTTATAAGCTGACGACTGGTAAATGTTTAATTAATAGTGAGTAATTAAGTAAAAAAGTAATACCCGGGTCTTCCCCAAGGTACGTATTATGGGCCACCAACACGAAATCATAAATAAATGATTTGTATCGAATTTTAAACATATTGTCAGGTTAAAAAGAGTACAGTTTAATTTACTCATAAAGGTATGATAAAAATTATAATACCAAAGTATTCCAACGGAGAGGGTAAAATTTAATTTACAAAATAGTAATGAATACTAGAAGTAATACATAAATAGGTACCAAAGTTCTCTCAATTTATTTAATGGAGGATTAAATACATTTTTGCCAACACAATGATTTATACATTTGTATCATACTAAGATAAGTGACAAGCTTTTTTATTGCGATTGCCCACTAGTAAAGGATTTTTACCACATAAATGGAAATCCACTTCAGACTATTGTGCATACCATTCGCAGACCGGTTTCTGGTTTTTGCCTTCACGAGTACGAAGTAGGTACATACACACAATGACAGAGTACAAATGTGTCGCAGTAAACTCCATCTACCAGTGTGAATCGTAATGTAATATGAATGGGAAAAACTACCGACTAGTGATATCTACTCATAAGGGTATAGTAAAAATTATAATACTAAAGTATTCCAACAGAGACGGTAAAAGTTAATTTACAAAACAGTAATAAATACTAGAAATAATTTCTAAATGGGTACCAAAATCGAAATCCTCTCAATTTATTTAATTGAAAATAAAATAAATATTTTATTTAATCTATACGAGTAAATAATACCTAAATAGGTAGGTGCCAAAGTCGAAATCCTCTCAATTTATTTAATTAAAGATTAAATATATTCGAATAAAGTCAAAATCCTCTCAATTTATTTAATTGAAGAGAAAAAGAAATATTTAATCTTCAATTAAGTAAATTGAAAGAATTTCGACTTTGGTATTTATTTAGGTATTATTACTAGTATTTAATACTATTTTCTAAAATAGTTTAATTTTTATAAGTATTCAGTTTTTAAATGAGAAATGTATTAAACAGCAATTAATACAGGGTGTCTCACCAGGAGCTGCATCGATCGATATAGGAAAAAGTACGCACCAGAAAATTTTGAAAATTTAGGAAGCTACTAACCGCAGTGTGGCCAATCCAACCAAAATAATTACCGGCATCTGGCACTGCCGGTTTTACCGGAAGTCGATACCAACTTGCTTACTTTAAATGGTACACCCTATATATTGTAGGGTTTTCGAAAAGAGCATAAAATTTTGAGTCAAAAACAGGCCCCATGCCTAAACTCAGCAGTTTCAGAGATATTTGACATTTTAAAAAAATGTTGAGAGGTGTAATGGTTTACAACAACCCTCATAACTTTCTTCGTGTAAAAGATGCTCATTTGCTTTCTGACATGCAGAAAGACCATAAGGTGAGCTACGCTACACAATTTAAAGAAATTCAATAATAGTATACCAAGTGTTCCATTTTTGACGTTACATTTTGTAAACTACAAACCGCGGAAACTTCCTTAAGTCAAATGGAACACCTTCTATTTTTTACATCAATTTGTGTAAAATTAAATTCGTTTTTTTGGATATAAGCATTGTGGAGGTTTAAGTTATAACGTTTTGAAATATTTGCAATTTTCTTAGAAATTCAAGAATTTTTAGTCAAAATTTTATCAAACTAGCCATGATTAGAAACAATCAGTAATGTCAGTCATTCTCTTATGTCAAAAAATGCCACCGCTTTTAAATTACACCCACGAAGACTTTTTGAATTTGTTAATTATTTATGGAGAATGTGATAAAGTAATATCAAGAACTTGTAGTACATTTCTTACTAGATATCCATAAAAACGGAAAATAACGGTAAACACTATAACATGCCTATTAATTGGATTGAAGACACTTTGCATAAACTAAAATAGCGAAGATAAAATCAATGAAAATATGATTACATTTTAATTTAATAAGTGTTCAAAATTCCGCCCTCGAACCTCCACACATTTTTCGCACATTCGGATTAGTTCTTCATGGGTAGCTTTTCTAATTGAATCCTGTGATAAGTTTTTAAATGCATTTCTTCCTCTCTGCATTACAATCTTCAATAGTTGTTAATGGATTCTCATAAACTTTATTTTTAATAGTTCCCCAAATAAAATAATCTAAAATTGATAAATCGAGCGAGCGAGGAGGCCATAGGAAAGGTCCATTATTGCCGATCCATTGATCACAAAAAGTTTCTTGTAAAAAATTATTTATCAAATAAGCGTTATGTGTATGTGGGGGAGCATCGTCGTGCTGATAAAAAATGTTTCTATCTTCGGCGAGAGGTAAATTTTCTAAATAGTTATTATTCAAATTTTGTAAAATATTTAGATTTCACCCAAAAGAAAAACAAAAAAATTAACTATACATATTAGCAGAAGAAGAAAACTTGTAATTAAACCCCCACAATGAGAATATCAAAAAAAAAAAGAATTTAATTTTACACTTTTAGACTTGATGTAAAAAAATACAGGGTGTTCCATTTGACTTAAGCAAGTTTTGAAGTTTACAAAATATAACGTCAAGAATGGAACACTTAGTGTAATATTATTGAATTTCTTTAAACTGTAGAGCGTAGCTCACCTTATGGTCTTTCTGCATGTCAAAAAGCAAATGAGTACACGAAGAAAGTTACAAAGGTTATTGTAAAGCATTACACCTGTCAAAATTTTCTTAAAATGTCAAAATCTCTGAAATGGCAGGGTTTAGGCATAGAGTATCCATGTTTTTGACTCAGGATTTTGTGCTCTTTTCGAAAACCCTAAAATATATTGGTTATTCTATTTAAAATAAGCAAGTTGGTATCGACTTCCTATATAACCGGAAGTGCCAGATGCTTGTAATTATTTTGGTTGGATTGGCCATACTGCCTTTAGTAGCTCCCTAAATTTTAAAAATTTTCTGGTGCGTATTTTTCTCTATATCGATCGTTGCATTTCCTGATGAGACACCCTGTATATACAGGCAATAATTAAAATGAAAACATTGTTAATATTCCTTAGACAGAAAAAAGTCTTTCAAGATTTTTTGCTTCTGTCCAATTTTTGGACAAATTTTGCTTCTGTCGGTACGTCTTTTTTATTCATAAAGTTTTTCATGAACATATACAGCGTGTTGGTGAGAGGTAATGACATTATTTCATCGAAGGACTAAACTCATGTTGGTAATAACGATATGAACAAAACTGTAATGAAGAAGGTACTTGAAATTATAACCTAGCCAATACTTAATTGTCACAATTATTTAATTTCAGCCCACTAACAGATCAGAATTTCAGTTTGACCAATTGTAAGTTCGAAGCAAGTTAAATAATCTTGCCTAAAAGCATATAAATGAATACACGACCAAATTAGCAAGTTAATTTGTGGTACTTATTATGTAACTGTTTCTATTTATTACCTAAATTAAACTTATTTGTATTATAAAAACAAAAGGGCTCAATTAGTAATAAAGAGATTAAATGTTGAATATTGCCGAATAGTTAATGATGGCCGGACCTATAATTAATATTATAGGTTCCATATAATTATGGAATAATATGGAAAAATAATAAACCAACATTTGTTAGTTATTATTTTCTGTACTTTTACAAGAAACTTATTACAGATAAGCAGACACCGTTCCAAGGTCGTTATGACGTCAAAACCAGGATCGGATCTAGGTGATATGAATAATATCACCATTTTCAGGAACAATTATACAATATATTACCTTGTTAATGTATTTAGTGAATTTCGTAACGTTCAAGGTTAAATGACGGCTAAATGGTTCCAAACAAGCCATATGAGGTGTGGTTATATTAATTGGTGGGTGTAATAATAACGCAAATAGATTCATGTGGGAAGTACGAGCCATTAAAATAAAAATACATTATTTGTATTTGTTCTAAACGATCTGGAGTTAAACTCTGGCGCCTTTCATTAAATATTCATTTATAGTGTGAAAAACCCTTCAAGATCTACCGATTTAACTGGTGCATATTTGAAATAGTTAAATTTTTTCAGAGACGATACATTTATATCTGGTATGAAAAAGTCCACTTCTTCGCCATTTAAAATATTCATCACACACGAAAATGTAAAAAACAGGAGTTGTTTTTCAAAACTACTCTGTTTGTCCTTTACTGTTCCAATAACACGCCCTAATAATTGAAAATTGTATTATCGTAGATCAAATAAAACGTTCATTTCATTAATTACTGTATAGTCCACTGTTTTTGGCATATGTTGAAGGTCAAATATGGCTAGAAGGATCCGCAAGAAATTTCAATGTATCATATACGCTATATTTTCTTTAATAACTGGATCTCTAAACATCTGTTCAGCATGTTTCTTTCAACATTTTTCCAGCGTCATCATGTAATTAACCGCATTGGTAATTAGCAACAAATATCAACTAAATTTTGGTCATATTTTTAGCCCCACAGTGTTTTAAAACTTGCCTGCAGTCGATCAGCCACAGTTCTCTTATTGATAGCGTCTAGTACTTTTTTTGCAATTGTGTCCGTGCATTGAACAACCCTCCTCCATTCCACCTACTAACACATTTGGTTACCTTTATGCCATAAGCATTAATTGCTTCATCCAAACAGAGCCAAATGTGTTTCTCATTTAGCTCAGTAAATATTTTCTCTTTAACACTATCACAAAGCGAAGCCAAATAATAATTTTTTCAATGTTGATTCCGTTGGTAATTCAATGTTTTTGTATTGATCATTAACACACTTTTCGTTACCTGTCACTATCACTACTACGTATACACTATTTATGATTTCATACTTCGAAAGAACCGGTTGCGACGTTTTTAATAATTAAAGATACACATACGTTTCTATCAAATTCGTAGAATATACTATGACGCTATGGCGTGTTCAGTCTAAATAAGGCTTGCGACATCGCAGCGAAGGGAGGGATGAAGGTAAAATTCCTCGCCTTTTTATTATTAAAGTGCTTCCGTTACATCATATTATGTTTGTTTATATTTTGACAGGTACTGTCTTGAAAATGTGTGCAAAAAAATTCATTTTGTGGAGCAAACAATTTTTAATTATGCAAGTAAATATCTTTGATTTTTATATTATAATAATAATTCTTCCACTATAAATAAATACTAGCAAGTAACAAAATAATACACTTTTTTTAAATAAATTCGTTTTATTTTGTACACCGAAAAAAAGTCCATCTCTGGAATGACGTCTTGAGATCCGGGATTTTCAGATAAGTATAACACAATTACTTTCCGAGCTATTTGCTATGGTGAATATTGAACTATAGAAAAACATGCACATTATATTCGGTACAACTGAGAACAATGTAATTTTTAACTAAAATTGTTCTATTCAGCAAAATCAGAAATAAATAAAACAAAAATAGTCACCTATGTAACAACCACTTCGAAACTGTAAAATATTCACAGATAAGTGTTTCTGCGATTTTGCATCTTCAGTGTGACCCTTTTCAGGCCTTGAAAGTAACTGAGAATCTTAGTAACACCAATGCAATAAATATTAATGATTTCGGTGAACAGATTAATTAAACTTAAAATGCCATTACAAGTTGCTTATTAACTTTGAACTTAGAGTTACGATGAAAATAGGTCTCAAAAACAATGATTATGAAATGAATTTCATAACTTTGTTGCCTGTGGTAAAAGAGATCTGGTCAACTGACCTGCTTAGTTTTAAAGATTTAGGGCACATGAGTTTCCATAGATCTACTATCACAGGTATAAGTGTTACATTAATACATTTCTATAATTTAGATATTTCAGTTGTACGTTAAAAAACGTCTGCCTTTGAAATATTTTCTAAACGAATATTTATGAAAAATTCAGTGGCCGCTTTTTTATTTCAAAACCCTCCATATATTGCCAACTAATACCTTTATAAATTCAATATTTAACACTGCTAAAATTTCAATATGAATGGCCACTTGGTGAGGTAGTTTTCAGCTACCGTCGAAATTGGATATAAAGAGGCCGTCTTCGACCTGGCGTAGGCCTTCTCGGATGAGATCAGGGAAAATAAATGAGACTGTGAAGCTACGTTATTTCTTATAGTTCTTATATTCGCTCTCAATCTACCCCATGACGCAGGAGAAAATAAAAATCTTTTCTATTTCTACTGTTCGTCGGTAAATCCATAGTAACGTATATGGAAATTGAAATAAATGGCAGTAGCTTTCTGTAGTGCTGTGTAATTTTCAAAGGAATGCCTTGGAACCTTATAATACTGCAGCAAACTTCGTAATACATTCCCTGTTTTACTTTTATTGAGACACATTCAAAAGTTCACTTTACATTAGAATAACAAGTATGTCGATGTAGTAGTTGAATCATTTTTTATTGGGTAAGTTACAATTACTTATTTTGTTAAATAAACATGAGTGAACATGCATTGATACAAACATTGATAAATTCAGTCCGTTTAAACATCTATTTAAACCCAGTACTGACTTAAGTTTTAGGAAGGCAAATTTTATAATATTTTTTGGCAAACACTGATAAGCATTTTCTGGAGAATCATTAGAAGCGGATATTGCTGGTTAGGTCCTAAAATAATAAATTAGAGGAAATATTTGAAAATAATGTTACCAAGAAAATACCTACTTCTAAATGATAACCTGTTTGGTTTAATGTTTAAATTATAAACAATGTAAAGCAAAAACATGAAGCTGGGCAGAAATATAAAAAAACTTGCAATAATGAGGATCTAATTCGGTTCAAATTATTGAGATTTCAAATAAAAATTGAGGTGAACATGTCATAAGCAATATATCTTCATAGTATTGAAAATAATATAAAAAATAGTTCCATGAAAATCTGGTCGTATATAAATACAAAAAACAATAAATTATCCTTCGGTATTAAACTAAAATAATGTAACCATTGAAGATCCTCAATTATTAGCTGATAGCATCGCCAATTATCTTTTACGAAATCTGACGAAAATAATTTAAACGATTTTAATTCAGAAAACATGTTAGGGACAACATGTCAACAATATTAGGTCTGTCATGCAATATGATGTAATTAATGCTATCAAAGAGGTTAAGCTGACTATGACTATGGGTCCTAATTTAATACCAGCTTTTCTAATAAACTTCTAATTTTCCTGATTTATGAAAACTCTCGAGGGTATGTCCTATTTACAAAAATGAACACGGAAATGAATTAATAAATTATATGCCAATATCTATTATTTGTAATTTTGCATAGCTGTTGGGAGTGATTTTACATGCAATTATATAGGTACAATCGTGTCTGGTATGATAGTACCTATGTATGTAAATCGCTTGAGCAGTATGTATTTCTGAAAGGCAAGTCTACAGATACAAACTTTGTGTGTAAATTCCTGTATATCAGCGAAAAATTAGAATAATAAAGTCAGGTAGACGTAATATATTCTGACTTCTCCGAGGCATTTGATAAACTTGACCACGGTATTTTATTAATTAAATTTGGGAACCTTGTACTTTTTAGGTCACATGTAATATTTCTTAAATCCTTTTTGCAAAATAGGTATCAATTTATTCAATACCGTGGGTACAGATCTGGTAAATTTTTGCATAAATCAGTACTACCACACAGTACGATATTGGAACCACTTTTGTTTGTCTTGTTTATCAACAATATCATATCTAATGCTCATCATCACATGTATCAACATTATCTACTATATGCAGACGATTTAAAACTATTTTGTGAAATTAAATGTGATACAGACTGTGAACATTTCCATGCAATATTAGATACATAAAGTCTCTGGTATGTGAATAATATATTGCCATTAAATACAACAAAATGACGTTCGTTTCACGTACACGAGGAAGGTAACGTCGATAAAATATAATTATAAACAGGGTGATTTAATAATACAAAGACCAGAATACATGACATATCTTCGAGTTATTTTTGGACCCCAATTATCGTTCATAAGGAATATCGAAATGACTTCATCTGCCTATAAAAGCTTTGGACTTGTCATAAGCTATTCAAAAGGGTTTGTCAGTTTGCACACGCTTACAGTGCTTTGTTTTATTTGTTTGATTGCAGTTAGAATATGCATCATTAGTGTCGAATTCTATTTACAATGTACATATTTGATCTTTAGAGAAAATGAAACGACGGTTTTTAAAATCAATAGATTATTCTTGATGGTGAATATCTGGAAAGAGGCATTCAAAACACTATTTTACTTGCACGTTTCAATCTCTCCGAACTTGCAAAATGTGGAACGACTCAACTTATCTTTTTGTATAAGGTGATTAATAATTTAGTGGACTGTATATGAATATTAAACCAAATTAATTTTAATATTCGAAGAATATCATCACGCCACAACCATATTTTTAAATTTCCTACACATAAAACCAACATTATGATAGCATCCACTCTATTTCAAATGGTCTCAAACTATTATTGCTGAATAGCAATATAATAATTCACATTTTAAATTAAATTAAACTAAACATCACAATCAATACAACCCCCCTGTATCCCTGGAGGTACCTCAAGGTACCTTGTGTGGAAGATGGCTACACATTTAAAGACAATAGACACACACTCAATATCCGAGTATGCTAGGATTAATTTCTGCTTTAGAAAAAATCCTAGCTCCTCAACCGGGGACCGAACTCGGGACTTCAGGGTGAGTGGCAAGTGTGCTTACTACTCGACGACGAAGCCACATAGTGTAACATATGTTAGTCAATGTTTATTTAATATTTATGCATTGAGATCTGTCATTAATTAAATTTGAAACTTCGAACATTGTCTTAACTTTCACCTTTAAAATTGATTAAATTTAATGTTTATTATTTCTTTTGTAATATTTATGTTTTTCCTCTAATTGTTGCTAGATATTTTATATCGTGTTTTTTGCTAATTAAATTTATTTAAGTGTTTTTGTACTCTGTAATTGGGTTCTGCCTGTAGGATATGTTTATGAAAATAAATAAATAAATAAAACATAATTTCGGATATTGATTTTACAAATTACAAATGAAATAGGGGGAGAATAGAGAAAATCAAGTATAGGTCAACATTAACATTTGAGAGACTGCTCGTGATTCCACATGCAGTCAACAAGTGGCGGAGATACATAAAATTGTTTGTTAATAGGAAAAATAGCAATTGTGTAGAAGACGCGCCTTTGCCCTTAGTTCTTTTCATTGTCAGAAAAAGATTTTTATTATTTTATTTTACAAATACATCAATTAACATGAACAGAATACAAACAGCTGCATTCAAAAAATTTAGAACCACATTTCATAGGGTACAACTTAAAGTAGTAACTAATATTACACTTACTTGAAATCTTCTCATATCCCGAGGATTCCCAGCATTCTTCAGGCAATTTTGGTTACATTTAAGAAAGAATTTAAGAAAGAATCTGAAACAAACAAAAACTGGGCTGTAAAACCATTTTTTAAATTATCAGAAAAACATAACATAAAAAAATTGGATTATGTAAAACTATGTTACAAAAAATAAATAAATATAATAAAAAAACGCTGTGACTAGAGTTCCGCCTCGGGACCTAGGTCCAGTCCCGAATAACGTCATCAAATGACGTTATCAGTAACATGTCGGGACTAATATTCCGCCCCGACTCGGGATCTGCATCCGGTCCCGAATTTATAAGAAGGATCGCACCTACGTTAGTTTCAAACTTTATATACATGGTATATAATTGAAATAAATAGGGCAATAGTATATTTTTACTTTATTTCACCTCAAAAACACTTGTTTACAAAAAATAGAGTAATTTAGTAGTTGGCAAGTAGCAAATAATGCTGAAAATATGCCCAAGTATCAGTAAGTAGTATATATACCTAGCAACTGTTAATACAAAATATTGCTTAAAAAATTAAAAATTATTCATTTTCAACTTTAGCTACAGTCTTGTCTAGCAGTTTAAACATTCTAAACTGAGTATTTCAGTCAATACAACTGCCCCTTTGAAATCTTTTTAACAGTTACACACTTCAAATGAAAATACTGAAGGCAGACTTTACATTTAATTGAGATGGTGCAGAAATCCGACATTGTTTCACATAACACAACACACATTTCGCACAGATATTTATTACCGTCCTTCTTGGACAATATATTTTGTAGAATATTCCAGCCGTTTTCGGTCAAAAATGGCCGAAATAAGAGAGGTCAACGTCGGGACCCAAAACGAGATCCGACACTTTTTCTGGATTATTTTCTATATGGTAATCCTCAACATTTTCACCTGTTTTAATAGCATAAAGTGCTTCTTCTTTTTCTCTTAAAAACCAAGACAACATTTTCCCTTGCTTTCTTTATATACCCAAGTTGGAAAAAGCAATAACTTCGTTTTTTCTTTAAAACTATTGTGGTTAGATCAGAACCTTTTGGTCTACCCCTTTTTTTAAATAATCTCAGGCATTTTAATCAACTCTATATCAACAAAATTTTACATATTTTGATTATTGGCATCTTGCAAAATTTCATTGGGTTCAGTTTGGTATTCATTTTTAGGATTTTAAATTTGGTAGATATACGAATAGTTACTTAAAATTTCGTTGCTTATAATGATTATATTTGGATTATTCGTATTTCCAAGATGTGAAGATTTTCCGATGTCCTCCGCAGCAACTTCATCGAGTTTAGTTTCCAGTCCAATTAACTCTTCAGACTTATTCTTAGTAATATTGTCACCGTCAAGTTCAATGATATCTTGGGTTATAGTTACAAAATTGTTTTCCACTTCAGATACTTCAGACAATTCAGTTTGATGAAGCAAGAAAATCAGTGGTATATCAAAATTCATATTTTCATGAGCATCAGTGACTTCAACATCAAAATCATCATTATTTTGAGTATTTTGATCTTCCACTATATTGAGTTGTTCATAATCTTGTTCACTTATAGGGACAATCCGAACTGGAATGTTATTTTTCCAGTACAATTGCAACTCTTTAGTTATAGAAAAACGTTGTAAATAAGTGGTATTACAACCTAAAGCCACCAAATCGGTTAAAACATTGGTTTCTTTTAAGACCTTCTTTCTTTTTTCGGCATATGACAGAACAGCTACTTTCTTTGATATATCTATAGAAATAATGTCACTGTTTTTTGTCGCTATTAAGTTGAGGTATTGATTTTCAATGTTTTTGAGGCATCTTTGTATATTTTTGTAATAGATTTTTGTCCATCGAGAATGTACGATATTTATGTTAAACGTGGACAACATTAGTTCTTTACGAAAAGTAAATATGTGCCTACATGGGAGTAACATACCTTGGTAAAAATTACATGTGCAAGATTCCGTTGTTATCCTAAGGATTCCTTCACTTGATCTTATTTCTCCAGAATCATTTATTACCACAAAATTTTTAACTTTTTTGCTGTACTCTATTTGTTTTATAGCCATCCTTGCTGGTTCATGTGTTAAAAGGTCTAAACATTTTCTTTCATCACTCTTAGGTTCGTATACAGTCACGCTTCTTTTTTGAAACTATAAACTGCCCTATAATCTATTTCAGTTTCAAGTGAATGGATAATTAAAAATAAAGACTCAATAAAATGTTCCAAACTACTATTTTCTCTTATTACCTGCTTCCACTTTGAGTTGCTACTTTCCAGTCTATTATTAAGTCTAGTATTAAGGAATGATCCCCTTAAATATTTCTCATTCAAACACCATTCGTCTTTAATATGTAGCCAATTTTTTTCAAAGTAAGCATAAACCTTTGTATATCCGGTATCTTTTAAAATGTAACATAAATTTTCAAATTCTTTATCAGTTCTTGAATAAACAAGCTGTTGTAGGATTTCTAAACATTTCTTTCGTCTGATCGAAGTAATACCCATTACCTCACTTGTTATTTGTAGGATTTCTAAACATTTCTTTCGTCTGATCGAAGTAATACCCATTACCTCACTTGTTATTTCACGGCAAAAGATTTTCATTACGTGGAAAATACAAATTGTCAAGTTTGTGTCAGGAAAAAGATTTCTAATAACGTCACGTTCTAATAGGTCTTTATCAGTCATAATACATTTTGTATTTGTCCAGGAGCTATTTTTGGATTTAAAAGTATTTAAGAACCATTCGAAACTTTCTTTGTCATCAGCTAACTTGTTTTCACAGCTACTTGGCAAATTTCATCGCCAGGATCTGATATTAATTCATAATTTCAACTTTGTTTGCTAATATCTACTGTTAGAGAAAAGTTATCGAGTTGCCGTTTCCACTGACATCTGAAGCATTTCATTCTCTATTTTACTGTGTAAAAATAAATATACCATTTCATTTAAATTTCTTAAGAAAAAGCACGATATTTGTTGACAGATAACGTCCTCTAACGGCGACAGTAATAATCAAATGAAAACACCGTAAAGCGCACTCGATATACAAAGAAAGACCCTCTGTAACGAGACCAAAGTTAAATTCTGTTAAGTCTAGTCGGAGTAATCGACATTAAAAAAAAATTTTTTTGGTATCTCCCCACCACTTTATTTTGAAAATAGAAAAAAAATTGTAAAACTAATAGGATTCGAAATTCTTCCAGGATTACGTTGCATTTATTTTTAATATCACTTAATTGAGTAAAATACGGAGAGAACCCTAATTTTCTGTTTGGTCATGGCTGTTACGCCCCCTAGCGGCCATTTTAGAAACTCGAAAATATTTTCCAGCGATTTTGCAGGGCCACTTTACTTATGACAATTTTTTCCCTAAACTTGTGCGATGATTAGTTTCTGAGATATGGTCGGAGTCCATTCTTAGTTAGAACAAATGTTCTGTATATAAATCATCACCAAGTTTATCTAATAAATTTATATAATATCATGATACAAATGTGTTTTTTAGAATCGATTACTAACTTGAAATAATTGAATTAATTTCTCTGTTCTAATTAATCATCTAAAACCACGGCATTCAATAAAATCCATACCGGAAAAATAATCAAATTAAAAAGCTTTATACAAATAATTTATAAGCATATTACCCAGCAAAATGTCATGAAACTGTTTTTAGGTATTTCATATGAGTTAACTGAAGCGCAACGGAAATGGGAAATTGATTGCCAATGGCCGATAATTGTATATCATTGCTTTTGTTTTTTCATTTTGTGAACTGTTGATTTCGCCGGCCGTTTATACTCAATTTAAATTCAATGGTTATAATAAAAAATATTTAAATAAGTAGTATTCGTTCTTCCCAGAAAATAAAAATTTACAATTAAATTAAATAAAACATTATTTATTTCCAAAGTAAAATTTATTTAAAAGTTTAACAGATTTACTACATATTAGCCTTAACCTAATAATTATTATCCCTGAGTTAACTGTGATGTAGACTGCACAAAATAAATTATCTGTTTAAAAATGTGTAGTAGTAGCTACTTATTTTACTAGGCAAGTAGGCCACAATGGGCCCTTTTTACCTAGGGACCTACAGTTTAGCGTGGACTCCGAACCACGGTCATCGACTGTCAACTAACCCACCGCCTGGGCCTGCCCGTCTGCACCGCTAGCAGAGTGGCAAACCTCCTGGGTAGGTCTCTTCGACGCTCCACCCGGGCTCGCCTCTCCGCCTGCATCAGGCTAGCGGCCTTCCCGGGATTGTCTGTTGACAGTCTACCGACTGTTAGATGAGCTATCGTTCATCCATCCAATTGCCGGACTCGATCAGTGCTGCTTAACTTCACTGATCGAATATCGGATATTAAACGGATGTCCATACCTCATCCCCCTTAAAAATGTGTAACTAGAAATAATGTCAATGCGTACCTAAAGTATATAATTTAAAAGTGATAATTACCAAAACTATTTCAAACTTCAATTTAAACTTAGAAGAATATTATAGTTCAATAATTTAATTACAACGCGATATCTGAGGAAATAAAATAACGTTTCATTTTATCAATTTTCAAATTATATTTATGTTAAATTGGAAGAAAATCTATAGGCAAGAGAACCGTAGTTTCAGTAGTTCTTCATAATTTAAAATAATTATACAGGGTGGGACAATAGTGCGTCCCACTTCAATAACACGGGTTCTATGATAGCGAGAATAATATAAGTAAACTAGACAAAAAAGTCTATAACCGGAAATTATTTTCGAATATACAGAGCGAACTAAGACAATTATACAGGACCAACTGCTTTTCTTTAAATGAAATACCATGTATATCAGTACATTTTGAATTGAATCCTCTTTCTAGTCTCATTCCATCTCTATATTATTATTGACTCTCTGCCAAGCACCTGGATGTAATGATTTTTTTTTGTTGAAATAATGCCATCTGCATATTATTGAATTATACTACACTACAGTCACAATTATGGATTTTAAGAAAAAGTAATAGACATCTGTGTGATTTTTTGAATCAATTTCACTTCCTAAAAGTGCACAGGGTGGCCAAAAATTATTTTTTAATTATTTAGAATTTTTTTAATTGAAATTTCTCAATTTTTTCAAATGGAACACCCTGTATATTTTTCGATCATGTGATGTAGAATTGAGAAACGAACATTTTTCGTATGTACATCCCTATGGCCATTTGTAACTCTTTTCGTCTAAGTGCAAAATTCAAGAATAAACTTAAAAAATTAGAGGCTTTTTCAAATAATTAAAAAGAAACAATTATAACAAGTGCTCCACATGTTGTCCATTTCGATTGAGATATATCTCTATGTGCTTTTTGAATGATGTTTTTCCCGCTCTTAAAATTGCTGGTGCGATACTTCTAAAAGCAATTATCTTTTCTTCATAATTTGGAATGTAGATGGTGTAATTTCCGTCACGTATCTCCATAGAAAGAAGTCCATTTCAGTAAGATTTGCAGATCTAGCAGGCCATTTAGTGGGACCATTTCTTCCAATCCATTGAAGTGGGTAGATATTATTTAGGTGGTACCTTACTACATTGAAGTAACGAGGTGAAACACCATCTTGCTGAAACCTCATCCTATTTCGGATCTTTTCAGGGAGATTCACGAATAATAATTGTGACTGATGGTTTCCTAAAAAAATAAAGAATGTACAGGGTTCATTATAAATTACCCCTTATCATCATTATTATTGTCTATAGAAAGAAAAGTTTTAAATAAAAATTGTATGGTTATGACTGAATTTTGTTGAAATGCTATCAAAAGTACAGTGGCTTGCAGATTTCAGGGATTACAAAAAATAATATTTTTTTTAAACAGGACATCTCACATATTATTAAATTTTTGAAATGATCCTTTGTTCCTGATTTCAAAAATATACAATATGTTACCCCTACCATATACCGTTTTTGAGTTATTAAGCGTCAAATATCTTAGTTAAACTAGTTACTGTAAATATGGAAAAGTTAACATTATTAAAGTGAGCTATGAAAATAACAACTATTATGTTTGATAAGTGACGTTTCCTTAATGAAACAGTCAAAATGATTTACAGTGAGGAAAAAAAAGCCCAAATATTTACTTGTTATATACAAAAATAAACGTGCAGCAAGAAGAGCATATAGGTTGTTGTATCCAAATCGTCCAACACCATCAGAAAATACGTTCAAAAATATTTACCGAATGGTGAATAATACCTCCAGTTTTAGTAGAAAAAAGTGTGCAGTTTAAGCAAACCAGGAAGAACAGCTAAATATACTGCTTCATTTCGAAGGTAAGCCCATCCATATTTATTCGCGAATAGACTTTTTTGAAACATTGTATTATTGTTTAGAGAATTCTGATTGTAGTATAAATAATGCAGTCGATCAATTAGGTAAAAGTTGTTCCAAAATCCAACGTACATTAAAAAATAACAGCTACAGACCATATAAAATTTTACTCGTACAAGTTTTAACAGAGGCTCATAAAAGGAAAATGCTGGACTTTTGCCGCCAGATGATTCAAAAGTTGGGTGAAGATCCCGATTTTTTTACTATAATATTATGAACTGATGAATCATCCTTTTCTACGGCAGGGGTTTTTAACAGGAACAATCGAAGGCATGGGAAAACAACCACAACAGAAAACGATTGGTAAAACAAATAAAAAAATCAGAAAAACTGTTAGCGTGTGGAATTTTCAGAAACAAAATTGTTGAGCCTATATTTTATGATTATACTTGAACTGGAGTTACCTATCTGGAAATAATTATCCCAGAAGCAGAAAATATTCTTTTGCAGAATTTTCCGGAAGCCGAACTTGATGATATGATTTGGATGCAGGATGATGCAACTCCGCATAGTGTCCTACCCGTTCGAGATCATTTGAATGATGTATTCCCAATATGGATAGGGAATAATGGACCTATTAAATGGCCACATAACAGCCCGGATTTGACCCCCTATAGATCTTTTTGGGGATTTCTAAAATACATTGTCAATAATAATAATAATAATAATAATAATAATAATAATAATAGTTAGGGGTGCAAAGGACCGGCAACCTCCACGCTGATGCACCCTGGATAGGCAGAGGTAACTCTGCCTAACAAATGCCGGCCGGGAGTACCAGGGCTAACCACTCTGGTACTCTTACTGCTATGGGTTCCTTACAACCTAATAAGGGCCCCTCACAATCGACCTCAGTCGAATGGAGGTCAAGGACAGATGGGAGGGGCCTTACCGGACGGTCCAAACGATGACGACACCGCAATTGTACATGGACGCTTTAAGTGGACGAGGGAACTAAAGGATGACTTGCTGACCTGCCTCGAGAGTAGCGAACATGAGCGAAGGGGATACATGGCGCGATTGCATGCACTTTGGTGCGAAATGCATCCAGAGCATCGCGCCTTCTCTCAACAACACCTGAGAGATCAAGTATCCTTCTTGCTCAGGACAGGTTACGTAAGGGCACCACGTCAGCTGGAAGAACCGCCAGCCGCAGTTCCACCGCGGCAATTACCAGCTGATGGGGATCATCCATTAGAGTTCACCGAGATAGACTTAAGGACAAGGGTTAGCCTTAACACCAAGGCTAACCTAAAGCCACAAGACCTGGCTAGAATGGACGCCGTCATCGATGAGGAAATTCCGGAAGATGCAGACATCTGGCAAATCAACTATGCCGTGTACAACGCCGCGAAGCAACTCGTCCCCCGTGAGAGGTCAACCAATCACGGGGTCGAGAAAGCCAAGCGGCGTGTACAAAAAATCGAGGGCAAAATACAGTCGGCCAGACAACACGCTTCTCGGATCCAGAGTGTGGTGGAATATAAGACGACTGGTAGAGTTTTTACTCCCAGAGTCCGGCGCATAGCAGCCGGACTAAGACGTCAACACCATACTCTAAATCTGACAGTGATGCTTACCATCAAGCAGCACTGTCTAGATAGGATCCGAGCGCTCATGGCGATAAAGAAAACATTGAAGAGGCGGGTGAGGAGTATGGAACAAAATAATTTGTTCCGTACGAATCCTTCTCGCCTCTTTCAAGAGCCACAGCGTGTTGTCGAGAATCCGCCGACTGTAGAAGATGTCGAAACCTTCTGGAAGGGAATCTACGAAACAACGCGTCCATTCAATAGCGACACTCCATCAATTGCACACT
Organism: Rhamnusium bicolor; assembly: GCA_029963845.1. Lineage (NCBI taxonomy): Eukaryota > Metazoa > Arthropoda > Insecta > Coleoptera > Cerambycidae > Rhamnusium > Rhamnusium bicolor. The sequence continues at coordinate 363,435 of JANEYF010002804.1, read as the reverse complement.
TCGAGGCTCTGTGTCACAGACATCTTGAAGAGCCAGAAGAAGTGTGCCCGGCAATCAGTACGGAGGAAGTCCAACAAGCACTTGTTGGTACCAAGAACTTCGCTGCCCCGGGCCCAGACGGCATTAACAACTGGTGGTGGAAGAAATTTCCTTCCACTCACCGCCGTCTGGCGCGAGTTTTCAACTCATGGTTGAACGAGGGGCAGCAGATTCCGGACTGGTTCGTCGAGGGACGTACTGTGCTTATCCCCAAAAAGAGGGATCTTTCCGACCCGAGGAATTATAGGCCGATCACTTGCCTCAACTCCTGCTACAAGATATTTACACGTATCTTATATGCTAGGACACTGAGGTCCGTTGATCCGGTCTTCCAGTAGATACACGAACAGCGTGGTGCCAAGAAGGGCATGGCAGGTTGCAAGGACAGCCTGCTGATAAACCGCTGTATTACACAGGATTCTGTGCAATACAAGCGGAATCTATCGATGGCCTGGATTGATTACCGCAAGGCATTTGATACAACATCACATGAGCTATTGTTGTACTTGCTCGAATGTCTTGCGGTACCAGCACCACTAGTGAGATGCATAGAACAGCTGCTGCCGCTCTGGAAGACCCGCTTCACCATAACATCAGGTGCACAGCGGGTCACGACAGATCAGGTGGCATTTAGGAGAGGAGTTTTCCAGGGTGATTCCCTGAGTCCTCTCCTCTTCTGCATCTCACTGCTGCCGTTGTCTGTTGGGCTCCGCCAACCTCGCGGATATCAATGTGGGCCACCCAGCGACCGGAGGCATAAGGTCACCCATATATTTTATATGGATGACCTTAAACTTTATGCCTCCGGAGAGCGTGAACTACAAAACGCTCTTAGGGTGGTCGAAGAATATACGCGGGCAATTGGTATGGAGTTCGGGTTGGACAAATGTGCAGTCGTCCACCTCAAGAGAGGACGATGCGGGGAATTCCCTGAAGATGCGCAGCTCGCAGACGGAAGCATCCTAAGACATCTGGATGCCGGAGAGACCTATACATATCTGGGTGTGCAACAAAGGCACATCCAAGATGTAACACAAATAAAGGATTCTCTCCGCGGCAAGTACAGACACCGCCTCCGAAAGATTTGGTCTTCCGAACTTTCGGGGAAGAACAAGGTGTCTGCAACTAATATGCTTGCCGTTCCGATTCTGCTCTACTCCTTCGGAGTAGTAAAGTGGAGGGTAGATGAGCTGCGCCAAATAGACAGAGATACCCGCAAAATGATGAATATTCACAGAAGTATTCATCCTAGATCGTCCGTTCCTCGTGTGTACCTCCCACGTCAACGGGGGGGGCCGAGGACTCTTGAGCCTGGAGTGTACGCATGGCAGAGTAGTACTGAGTATGGCATGTAACATCCTCAGGAGCTCAGATCCCCTCTTGCGGTTCGTAAAACATCACGAAACTGTAGGAGTGGGAGAAGGATTGTTCAAGGCAGCAAAAAGAGCCGCAGATGAACTCGGTCTCGCATTTGACATCAGGCGAGGAGGCCGGCGAGGTGCTGATGTTGAGTCAGTCACCGAACTTCAGCCAAATCGTCTGAAAGCCCGAATTAGAGCTACCGAACAGGAAAATCTGTTTCGGCAGCACGTCGATAAACCCCAGCATGGTGTCTTCTACAAGAACATAAAAACGCTGGGTTTATCGACCAGGCTGACATTCGCCTTTCTAAGGTCGGCCGGGCTTAAGTCAGAGACCGAGGGATTCATTATGGCCTGCCAAGATGGTGTTATCAACACCTTGGTCTACCGTAGCCGCGTATGGCGTGTAGAGGTTCCTGATATCAACTGCAGGACCTGCCATCAGGCGCCGGAATCGCTCATGCACTTACTATCTGCATGCCCCGTATACGCGATTTCGGCCTACATCCACCGACATAACGCGGCTTTACGAGTGCTATACTACCATCTAAGGCGCTCGTACGGGGTAGACCAGACACCAGTGCTGCCTTACGTCCCCGGAGATATTGAGTCCGTTGTCGAGAACGAGAAATGCCGGATTTACTGGAACTACTCGTTCCCGACTGTCAGGCTAATCCAAGCCAACAAGCCTGACATAGTCCTCCTCGACCATCAACTCAAGGTGATGTATGTCATCGAGTTCTCGGCACCTGCGGAGAAAAACATCACCTTGAAGGAGGAGGAGAAACGGACCAAATATCGCGATCTCCGGTACGAGCTCCAAGTGCTGTACTAAGGCTACTCGGTCAAAATGGTCGTCCTAATAATCGGCGTACTCGGAGGGATAAAGCCTACGCTGCTCTCGGAACTGAAGATCATATCGGCCTGCCAAAAATCAGCCGAGTGGCTGGCAGGCCAAATGCAGAAGGCGGTCATTCTTGGTTCTCTCCGTCTGCTTAGGGCACATGATTCTGGTATCTACAGTCACTAACCCTGCGGGATGTGGGGAATGGCTGTAGTTGATGCGCCGGCGCGACTCCCGTGAGGCGTCGGAGGCCACGGGAGGACTGACCGGCATCGGGAAACCGAAAAAAAAAAAAAATAGTTATTAAAGACTCGACTTGAAATAGACAATCTGAATGTAAATAATGAAGCCATTTCCGGTGCAATTATAAATATAAGAAGACGTTATCAATTATGCATTGACAATAATGGTGGACACATCGAACATCTTTTATGAGTTATCATTTGTTTATATTTAAATTTCCTAAATAAATCTTTGTTATCTATTGTATTGTATAAATATTTGTTTTTTTTTCTTCCTCACTGTAAACCATTTTGATTATTTCATTAAAGAAATATCACTTATCAAACATAATAGTTGTCATTTTCATAGCTCACTTTAATAGTGTTAACTTTTCCATATTTACAGTAATTTCTTTTATAAGGTATTTGACGTTTAATAACTCAAAAACGGTATATAGTAGGGGTAATATAAGGTATATTTTTGAAATCAGGAACAACGGTTTATTCCAAAAATGTAATAATATACAGGGTATCCGATTTAAAAAAAAATCATATTTTTTTGTATCCCCTGAAATATGCACGCTACTGTACTTTTGATAGCATTTTAACAAAATTCAGTAATAACCACATAACTTTTATTTAAAACTTTTTTTCTATAGGCAATAATAACGATGATAAGGGGTCGGAAATTTATAATGAATAACCCTGTGCATTGCTACGTTTCCCAGGCAGGCTTGGGAAGCTCTTAACTTCAGAGAGCCTTCTTTCAGAATGCTGTGTTGCTGATAAATTCTATTGGCAAGCAAACAATTTTTTTCCAACTAGTCCAAAACAAAAATCATGTCTACAAGTTCTTCTTTATTAAAATTTATTTTGAAAAACTTCAAATACGTACTTCAAAATTGATAAAAATGAGACTGATGATCGATAACTACGATAAATATTCGTTTGTGCAATACAGTAATTGATACCGAACTGAATTTTTATTATTTATTGAATAAAAAACAATCTAAACAATTTACAATCAAAACATTCACAAAAAAAATCGACAGAAACATAATATGACCTCACTAATCTCTAATTTTTTAAGTTTATTCTTGAATCTTGTACTTATTGCTCAATAAATCGAAAATGGTTACAAATAGTCATAGTGATGTACATATAAAGAAATGTTTGTTTTTCACCTCTACATCACACGGTCGAAATATATACAGGGTGTTAGTTGAGAAAATTGAATTAAAAAAAAAATTAAAAATCATTTTTGGCCACCCTGTGTACTTTTAGGCAGTGAAAATAATTCAGAAACATCCAAAAATGTCTCGTAACTGATATTAATATTATTTTTTCTTAAAATCCATAATTGTGACTGTAGTGAATCGTTCTATATGCGCCTGCAGTAGCATCATTTCACAAAAAAAATTATTACATCCAAGTAGTTGGAAAATAATCTATAATAATATGGGGGTGGAACGAGACCAGAAAGAGGCTTCAAAAAATGTATTGATATACAGGGTATTCCATTTAGAAAATGCACTTGACCCAGTAGAATCATCTTGGCTCGCCCTATATATTCGAAAATAATTTCCGCTTATAGATATTTCTATCTAGTTTATTTATATTTTTTAATCAAATTTCTCGCTATCATAGAATTTGTCTTATCGAAATAGGACGCATTATTTCCCCACTCTGTATAATATAGGGCAAAACAAGTGAAACAATAATTGTGGCTGAATATAACAATTGAAGTATCAGTTAATTCGGTGATAAAGAAAAAAAAACCAGGACTGGATCACAAAATAAATTTGTGTCGCAAGACGAAGAGAAAGTCTGTTAAGTATTCGCTTAGAAATTATTTTAACTAATGGGAAAAATAATTAGTTAATTGATTAATTGACCACTTGATTATTTCTTTCAAAATTATTATTTATTGTATTAAATATTTTTATGCAACTAATTGATTATATGATTAATTTATCATACGTACAGATTACTATCATCGTAACTGATTAATCGAACCATCAACTGATCGAATATTTCGATAAATTTATTGTTTACTAATGAATAACTTATTCTGTTGTCCGTTAAATTGATCATAATCCATTAATCGATTAGAACCGATTTATTGTAAATACCGATTATTTTTATGAACCAATTATTAAATAGTATAATCATCCAGTCCTAGTACAAAGAGACATTGTGACAAAGGTTACCAATAATTCGGCCAAAAAAAACTTTCCTACATCGAAATAAAAATTATATAATTGTATATCTAATTAAATTGAGACTAATTTATCATAAATATTTAAAAAATAAAACATGGTGTGGTATTTAAAATGGCGTTAGAACTATGTTATTTTTCTTATGATTATATTTACATGACATTCCTGTTTCTAATTTTTGTTATAACTAAAATTTGTGATTTAATAATGAAAATAGTATGTATTTTCATCGATAGATTTGTCAAGTAGCAGACTTTTGTAATTATAAAGATTATTTTATTTAACATAAATTAAACGTTTTTGCTCGATTCTAATACGTGTATTAATAAACAAAAACTATGTTTTCAGTTTTGTATTTCGGCTGATGATTGAACATAAGACTGTTTCCGTTTTTGTATTGGCATATTAAATCAGTTGGCATTAAATGTCTCAATGAAAATATTACTAAACTTGGTTATGGTTAGAGCACCAAAGCATATATAAAACCATAACTGTATGCTGCATTTATAATAATGAAAATAACCATAAAACTGTACAGAAAAGAATACATACAGTAGTATAAAATCTCTCCTCCACTCCTTCCCTTTCTTTAATAGCTTTTAAATTGAGGAAAATAATAAAGTTTCCACACTTACAAATTTCATTCTGCGTGTATATTCACGGTGTCTCAAAACTTTCACTCAATTTCTTGCCGACAATTTCGTATTACGAATCGGTTATAAATTATGTTTCTATTCTAAAGAGACGCTCTTATGTAACTAACTTAACTCGAAACAGCCCCTCTGAGACGTTCGACTGCGGTTTTCATGTTTACAATGCTCGCTGAAATAAAAAAAATCTTAACAAGTTTCACCATTTATCTGCAACAAGGTTAATACATTAAAAGCAAAAGTTAAATTCTTTACGAGTATTCATTAATCATATTAGGAGACGCCGTTATTTTTAGAACTATTTGAAATTTAAACATAAAATATTTTCATTTAATAGTAATAGTAATATTGAGGTAATTATGTAGAGGGTCATCACGTGAAAATGTCCTTTCTTGAAATAATTTGGTTATTTTTGAAGTTGTCAAAGGTGTAAAGACCTTTATTAACTATTTCTTTTGAAACAGCTCAAAAAATCTGTATTGCTCCAACTTAGTAAGCAGTATAGTATGAACTATGCGATCAAAGGCTTTTGAAAAGTCGGTATATATCACATCCACCTGTCTCTGCTCATCAACAACTTTGGAAATGTATTGCGTAAAACATTAAATTTGTATCTGTTTTTCTATAAAACCGCGTTGATCAACTGATATGATAATTTAGAGTTTAAAGTGTTATAGTTACCAAATATATTGTTTATTACAAATAAATTATCTAACCGAGCTCGACAGTGCAGTGTGTAAGAGCTTTAAGTGACATACGTAGCTGGTTTTACTGTCTTCCAACTTCTGGGTTCAAATCCCGGTTTCTGCCCTGATACAGTCGAAGAGTAATACGCCACAGTTGACATAGACACAGTCTGACAAACACACAGGTAGACACAAAGATACCGATTCGGATAAATTGGCTATCTTCGGGTCTCAAAACGTCCATTTTCATTATAATCTGGAATTTAATTTTGTTTACTACGATAAAACTATCTCTGTATACTTCTACACAACTATTTTGACAAGTGCCAGAGCTAAAATGATAAATACTTGCAGTCTCCGTTAGACGAATTTTCCTAACATTTTCAAGGCTAGCTTTTTTCGGTATTAGGATATGAGTGATACTAATAAATACATTGACATTACTCTTTTAAAAACACACATAAGAAAAAAATACCATGTATATACATGAACTATGTATATTGTAAGCAAAATGGCTAAAAACTTCACCAATTTTAAGCGTAAATCAAACTAGAATATATTTAAAAGCGTCACTGTCGCAGTGAAACTTATCCGCAGTTTACAAATCGCAAAAATAGGCATCATGAAGAATCTTCAACAAGTTGCATACATTGTTATTTTAAAAGCTAAAATTATCAGGTAAATTTTAAAAGCGTATAAACAGTAAGATAAGTGAGAGTAAAATGGTTAAACGCGAGAAAAGTATCCCAGGAGGCTGCGATCATATTCATGTCCTGCTATAATGTTATTATGCTCGACGTAAATAACCCCGGGTTATACCAAATAACATAGTAATAAGAGTAATGTAGTAGCTACAGCGTGATTTAGTGGACTTTGAAAACAATTTTGTTGAGGTGATATAATTTCACGTAGGTAAAAAAGGCAAAACTCAACAAAGTAATCTTAATATACCAAAACAAAGTGTTGTAATGTAATTTTAGAATGTTCTCGAAGCAAAACTTAAGGCAAAAGCACATTCTACAAATTGTATTATAGTTGTAAATATATAAGAATGATGTACAGTATATTGTCATGATGAAGGGGATAAGGTATACAATCCAGTATCCTTCAGATGATATGAATTATGAATTTTAGGTCATACTATACGGAATAAGTACTTCAGATATTACTAAAAGCACGTGCTGTTTATTATTATTGCCAGGTTTAATACCAACAAAAGAACTTGAAAGTATTATAGCTATTTGTGTCACTAGAGCGGCAAATAGTACTTTTCCGCTCTAGTACTACAAAATGTTTCTAAAATTTCAAATAACGGATATATCGTAGGCATGTTGTAAAATTAGTCATTCTATAAAAAAACCTAGTCAAATTATCAGAAGAAGGATTGTTTAAGATTAAATTTCCTCCCTCTATGGCAAATATCTGACTAGGTTTTTTAGAAAACGATCGATTTTACAATCTGCCTATGACAGACCGATTTTGTTTTGCTTGGAAGGAAATATAAAAAGACTGCTAATAAAACTACACTTTCTTAAAGTTATTGTTACTGAATATTAAGTTGTGCGCCAGAGGCATGTAAAAAATATTTCGACCACATCATATTTTTTTCATCTTTCGCCATTACTAAGAAAAAAAGTACACGTGCGTGGATGGAATATAAATATATACTTACAGTGGAAATACTCGGGAATATGCTATACATTTTGTGCTTCATGCATCTCTAAGTTTTTTTTAAAGCTTGATCAAGTTCACTTTGCCTACACTAAAACATGTGTTCGTTCAAACACATGTCCTTGGGAAAATTTAGATTTATATATAATAGTTGTGAATTCAACAAATTAGTGTTGTCTGTTAAGCTTCAGATTTAAAATTTATTTCATGGATTTAAGTGTGAGTAGTATGTAAACTAAACGATCTTTTATTCTAAAAGAAGACAATACATTGGTCATCCATTAAAACAAAATTAAAAACATTGCATAGTTGTATAACCGTACTTTTTGAATTAAAAATAAAAATAACAAAATCGAATTCTTCATATATACACAAAAAAGTGTAAGGAAAATTTCCATTATATTATATTATGATTATGATTATGTAAAAGACAGGACAATAATTTAGTATTTTGTTAAGATACAAAAAGATATTTGGCAGTTCACACTGACGTAGTTTTCCACGTAACATCAAAACACTAAATACTGCTCTTGACGCGCGTTTCGCCAACCAAGTTGGCATCATCTGGAGATGATTAAAACTAACCTTATGCTAACAATGTACCCTACTTATACCTAAACTATTGTCCACGGTTCACTCTCACTAACCAATAAAGCGGGCTACCTCGGATTGGCCCTGTGTCACTTTTCATATTATTTTTACATTTTGTGATTTCCAAGCTTTTAAAGATTGTTTAATTCGAGTAAATCCTTAATATAATCGAAGGTCTGTGGTATCGGAACACTTGGAAACAATGAACAAACGTCAAAGAGTTCAAAATGTCACCTTTCTATAACTGAATTTGCCTTATTAATGAAATCATTGGAATTAATCACAAAGAAACTAGGTGATACAATAGGTAAATTTGAACTCCTCTGTTAACATTTTGATAGGTGGTAAGTCGGATATCTGATTGCTGAAACAATAGGACGTACCGATTTTACCAGTTTCTGTATCTTAGAAAAGCAGTACAATCTAGGTACACTTTGGTTAGATACATGTAACCTCCTATTTAAAGCTGGAGTAATAGAGTGGTTGAATTAATGAAAATGCATTTGCGTAGATGTTCTAATTAAAAAGCGGTCTCTGTTTACCCTTCTCTACGTCGCTAGTGAATAGATTTATGACTATATTTACTATTCATATTGGGTCAGATACTGTTATAAACAGTACCAAATTGGGAGTAGATAGTAACCATTCCCTGCAAGAGATAAAGTGAAAACCGTAAAAAAAATAAACTTTAATACCCTGTATCTTGGTTATAAAGCTTTTGCGGGACTAGTTTAATAAGAACCTTTTTTCCAAAAATTGTATTTTTTATCGTTAGTTACAGCTTGTCGATTTAAAACCGGGACACCCTGTATAAGAGATAAAAATTAAACCTTAAAGACAGGTATTTAGTGATAAAATATAACTGAGATTCTCTATAACAAAAAATAAAACATATTTAGTTACATAACATAAAGCTTTAATGAGGTAATGAACGATATAAATTTTTATACTCATGAAGTCTGACAAGCAGATTATCTTCAGCACACAGAGACTGCAAATCAGAGATATTTGTCTTCTGACATTTTATTAGTCAGAAAATTTAACTTTTTGGGAAATACCTGAGATCCGTATTAAATAAGTCGTTTCAAAGACAACGACTTGTAATGTTCTTCAAGATGATTTGTCTTAAAATATATTTGGTGTGGATAATCTCTGGTCACTTTAAATCCATAATATCTGTCCACTAAAATGATTCTCCAGTTTCTGTAGCTTTTCAGTTAAAATGCGTAACTCTCTCGACGATACTGATAACTCGAGATACGTCTGTTTGTCAAATTATGAAATTGCACATGATACTGAGATACTCCTCTAACTAAAGCTGCTATTAATGGAAAATTATAATAGATATAGTAGTAACAATATTCCCTTAGAACGCAGATCTGTAAAAATTAATTGCTTCTATGGTAGTATTTTAAAAATCACAAATTTCGAGTTAAGACTTTGTGAGATTGACGACGAAATGGCGTTGATTAAAAACAATATACATTTTTAAATCCGGAACTGGATTTTGAAATTGGTATTTATGAAGTTTTGTTAAATAAAATAAGTAAAATAACAAAATATAACAAATTAACGGACTATAAGGTAGTCCAAAAGTTAAAACCAAAGAAAAATTTGTCCAAAATCAATAAGTATATTGATAATGAAGGACGATGGAGTCATTAATGATGGGTAATTTGGAATCACCAAAACGCCACAGATAACGTATTTACATTTAAAACACCCTGTATATGACTATAAAGCCACAGTTAGTAATAGTGAGCCGTCATCTAAAAGTCAATAATCAATAGTAAATACAATAAAACACCATTTAAATACCCCAGAAATCATGTTCAGTTTAATTCAGTTTCGTAGAAATTAGGTATTTCCTTAGTAAAAGTTTTATTCGAAAAAAGAATATAATTAAAATAGGACAACAGAAAAATACTAGTTATTTTCAGTACATTTATAAAAGCTAATAAGACAAATACATAATGAGATATATTTTTTTAAACAACTACTTTATTAGCTATTTCATGCGCAATGACAAGGTTAGATGCTCAAGCTTGGGCTTATCTAAATGTCTGTAATCAGCAGGGTCAGAATATTAGTCTGGAGTCCATGACCGGTAGTTACTACTGTCTCGTATGGTTGACAGAACGACATACGTAGACAAATAAAAGCAATAGTATAAAATGAATAATAAAATACATACCGCTTGATACTAACACATTGTTTTGTATCCCAGGTTTCTGTGTAAAACATGTTTTAGTTTATTGTTTATAGCTCGACTTTTACTCTCTGATGGAGACAAAGCCTCTTAAACACTAACAATTCTTAGTGTAACATTAACAACCTTATTAGACTGGAAGTCAGTTTCATTCACTGCCAGCAACAAACATTTATTTCGTATGTCCTCTACAATATTGCCCAAATCAAATTCATACACACTTGGCATTGTGTGGCTACTAGGTAAAAGAAAACCACATGCACAGAACATGACACACAAATTATAAAAAATTCCTCTTTTGTAACTATATCGGCAATATTTTGTCGATGGGTAGCCGAATTTAAATATCTTTCACAATCACGGCGTGTATGAAATACATAACGTCTCTTGCATGGAATATATAGAGTATGTGAATCATCTGTTGTTAAGTTATCGTAGTGTTCAATCATTTTTTGTAGTAGGAACTGCGCCAATGCTAAGAACGTTTTATGCAAGAACCAAACCAAACACCACAACAACCGCACGCTTTCATGTTGTTAAGATAACTGAACTGGGGATACCACCGGACAAGCTGCCAAGCAGCCTATAATTTTACATGGGAGAGTTCCGGATATCCACAGAGTCCTTGCAACTTTAAGCCTAGATATTGGTTATACCGGTTGCATATATTCCAGGTATATAAATAAGCACACCACATGCATTTTTATGTGGTGTGATTATTAATATTTATATTTGTTTTATAAGTGCCGGCTCTAAAAATTGAAAACATTTCCGGCCCCTGGTAATAACAGATAAATATTTGTCTCCTTACAACTAACAATAATAGTTAGGTAGTTATTGTTTATGTGTTTTTAACAATATATTTTTTTTTAAAATGACATTATTTTGACCGTTGTAGGTACAGTGTACTTAATGTGAATATTGTCTTTTTTATAATTCAGTATTTATCGTGGCATATAGCCGGGAATCTTGCTTAAAAAGAACATAATACGTTTTATGCAAGTGATAATAATTACTGGTATTATATTTTTATTGTTTTCAGTAGTAACAAATACCTTATCTGATTAAAATTCTTCAGCTAATAGGACTATGCCAAGAATATAAAAATTGGATGCTCTGGACTATTTGAGTGAGTTTTTTATCAGCATAAAAAATATATTACAGAAATAAACATTTAGGGTGGAGAAAAACATCATATCGCATTAATTGATAATGAACACTGCCGTCAGTCAATAATAGAGCAGACTACCAACCATCTAAAGAAGTTATTAAAAATGTGTGTAACATTTTACATCTTACAATTTTAAGAAACATGGCTACTTAAATAAAATTGTTTGCAGTGATATTTGAGGAATGATATTGATCCACCAACATATACATATATAACAAATTGGTATATAATAATAATGTTATTACTAGCAACGTCTAATTCTGTTCTTCTGGCATTATAAATATCTTTTACTAAATTTTTTCAAACAACACTAAATCGTTTAAAATTATAGTAAAATAATTGGGTTTGATATTAATAGTAATTCCCTTCCTGCTATACAAAGTAAGTAGGGTACTCTACTAGTATTACCTTATTATAGTTACCCATATGGCTCCAGGACATCTCGGATGCCTTATGTTACCAGTGTTCACTAACTAATGTATGCCGGATACGAAGCAGGACTTGCCAAGATAAATAGAGAGGCAATAGCCCTAGGACAGGAGACTAACACGATATAAAGGACCCTTACAGACCGCCTCCTTGTAACCAGATTATGCTGTGTGATATTCATCCGCAAAATTATTCCTACTGTATGCATTATAGTCACGTAAAATAACATTTTCTATAAATGATATATGTTAATATAAATGGTAGGTAGCTTTCATTGTTGAACCTAATAGAGAAGAAAATTTGGGAACATTATATTTCCTTTTCTGTTATAATTTATTTAAGAATGTGTTTTTAAGAAATTAATGAGTGACACGTTATGTATGGCAGCCATGACTGCGAGAACATATCCTGCTCACGCTGACCTTAATGACCCCAGAAATATACGATTCAGAGAAAACATTACTAGGTTACGAATTCCATAACTTTGTTGTACGGGGTAAAAAAGAGAGAAGAGAAAATGGTGTATGAAGATTCGGGACAAAGAAGTGAGATTATGTTTTGTTTGGTGACATAATTTCAGTTAGCTATACTGTCTATCAGCCCTCAAGGTTGATTCTCAGACAGACGACAATGTTGGAGGGTATGGTTGTGCCCACATATTTTCATAATGTAACCCCTCCTGGACAAATTATACATTAGGATTTGATGGTTGCCTAAATTCTGCTGTCCTAGGCAAGATCTTTGAATGTAAACAAATTAAAAAACGAGAATTATTCTTTATGGTTCATTTCGTCTTAAATAACATTTCAACTAAGCTAAAGTCTCATATTTTATACACCAATGTCACGGGCCGTACATAAAACGCGAGACGTTCTTAAGGGGGGAAAAGGTAAATCAAAGCGTTAAGAATGTCACATGGGGGAGAAGGGTGAAATGAAAATAATATTAAATTAATAAAAAACTGAATATCATTGCTATTCCTACATTTTTTAGGGGGTCGTTATCTAGCCTGTTATGTGATGTCCATGGGGAGGGTTTCACAAAACGCCATGATCTGTCACAGACCGGGGGGTGGGGTTAAAATAGTCGAACATAGTGTCACGCGTTTTATGGAGGATCCCATATAAAACTACCAACCCAGACATTCAATATCAGCAAACATTCCTTAGAGAAACTTACGTAATTCCATTATCCTATGCAAAGACGGTCGAATTCGGACATTGTTCTTAGGACAGAAGAAAACTTATAACTTCATTGACTTTGAAGCTGTAGTTGAAATAATGCAGCAAAGGAGGAGTATTTACAAAAAAAAAATGGAGCTGAATAATTTCCGCTTTGGAAAGATTCTTCTGCTGCCAAAAATAAAAAATATAATCCATACCTTTCTAATATTTCAGAGATTTTAGTAAAAATATCTAATATGGCCAGCACATAACATTCTTATACCAGTATATATCATCCTAATCTAAAAAATCATTCTATTTAATTCTTCACTTACCTCAATTAAATTTTAATAGCGTACCTTGAAATGTTTCATTAAAATTTTTAAGTAACTAATTATCAGCGTTGTTCGATACTGTCAATAATAATTCATGTTATACGAGCCCAGAATCACATCATTTGGCCTAGCCATTACTTAGCGGTTATGTGTATAAAAAAGATTTATTTGTGAACACAAAAGAAAAAATCTGTTGAATCCAAATTTTAATTACATTAACTTTAGGAATACAATAACAAAGTTTTATCTGAAAAAAAAAACAAAAGATAATTAGGGAACAGTAATTTAAAATTTATTTAACTATTCATTTAGTTTGGCCCAAGATCGTACAATGTTAACGGTTACAGTCACCACTGTGTAAAATCGCTTTTTGCTTTATTACAGCTTGAATTCTCTTTGGCAAGAGGTCAACTAAGTTTTTACATTCTTCTGGTGTGACTGAGTGACTGAGTTTCAAATTTGAGTCAGCCTGCCTATTAATTCAAGGATGGTTCTAGCGGGCTGAGCTCGTAATTTTTTCTTCATATTGTGCCAAAACGCTTCAATTGGCCAGAGATCTGGACTACTTGATGTCCAGTTTAAAAACCCAATATTATTTTGTGACAACCAGTCCTTAACTTTTTTCAGCGGTATGGTATGCGACACCATCTTGTTGGAATATAAACCAATTTTCTCTAAGCTTCAACATCTCAGTAGATGACAATAAACTGTCTCTAAGAATTTTAATGTACCCAACAGCATTGACAGTGTCTTCTATGATGTGCAATTTTCCAACTCGTTGTGCTGACATACAGCCCCAAATCATTACGGACGCCGGAAATTTTACTTTACAGCGCTAACAGTCTGTTTGATGTGCTTCATGTTTTGTCCTTAAAACCCTACTTTGGTTATCTTCCACACATACCTCAAATTTGGATTCGTCACTCCAAATAACACTATTCCATTGCATCTGTGACCAATTCTGATGATTTGTCGTCCAAATTAATCCAGTTTTTTTCGGTTTTGTGGTTAACAATGGCTTTTCTTTCGCCTAAAAGTTAAATTATAAAATGCACATTTTTTCTACATATTAAAAATTTTACCTTGTAGAAATTATATCCCAATTGTTTTCTCCTAAGACAAGTTGATTTTGAAACATTTTTTTCAGTTTCTTGATTCCACTCTACAGTTACCACAATTAGCACAACGATTTTTTTCAAAATATGCTGTAGGGCTCTTATATTGGTGGGTGTTATACTTGACGTTCTGCCTAAATTTGGTTTATCTTCTACTGCTCCTATAGCTTTGTATAATTCTATGATATTCCGTATAGTATTACGAGATATTTGCAGTTTTTGGCAAATTTACCATCCGAATGACCAGAATTATGTACATTAACAATAACATTGCGTAAATCGTCAGATAAGGCTTTACCCCGCACCATAATGTTAAGCTGAATGCTGTATTTCCACTAACAATATGTCACTAACAACAATCAATGAATAGAAATTCTTTTGTTTCAACTCAAGGCTAGTACGATAAACGAATCACCACTTTAATCTTATGGGCCAAATGAAATAAAAAATCTGACATATAAGTTTTGTTTGCAAAATACTGCTCTGTTCATTTTCTTTTTATATGTTATGTCTGTCAGAATTATACAAAAGACATAGGAAAATTAACAAATAAAAGTTTTATCAAACGCAAAACTTTATTTCGTTACTATTTCGGATTTTATCTTTAAGTTACCACCAAATTCCCTGTTGGGCCAAAAGATATGACGCAGGGCTCGTATATTTTAATAATTTTTTCTTATAAATAAATAAATACAAAAAAATTTATATCCCATGGACTTCCTTTGGCCTTTAGGACAAGTGTACCAAATTTGAAAGCTTTATCTCAAAAACTGGTTGCTCGATACTACAGACATGCGGACAGATTTTTTTCCATAAAGTTATATTTTTTCATTATAATTCGTCGAGATTCATCCAGAAATACAATAAAAAAATTTTCCCTGAAATTGTAGGTACCTGTCTTCTCCTTTCATTCATTATGTCTCGTCTGGTGGTACCACAATCATCAAATTTAATATGTCACCTAAAATGTTATTGAAAATCTTAATGGCCAAATTTTGCAATTCTCCCATTAGTATTTTTTACACACATACATCCACACAAATGCACCGACAGCGGAAAATAGTCAGAATGGATTCAGGAGGGTTCAAAACGTATATATCAATTAAAATCTCGAGGTCGAAAAAAATCACGATTACTATACAGTATACACGTCCTTATATTAGGTATAAGAAAGTAGAAAGGGAATGAATGAAGCTGAATTTCTTTAAAAAAATTGAAAGCAGCATTGTATTATCTAACCAAAAAGAAGAGGCAGCCGGATTTGAAAAAAATAAGAATTGAAAAAAATGCCTTAAAATTAGGAGATATTATACGCAACAAACATTTTCCATGAAATTAGCTATAACCCGACAAACTAACTAAAAAAATCTACCACAAATTGTCTAACGGGTAAATTTCTCTTAAAGTCAAAATAAGTAGTATATTAGATAATATTTATCTTTTTGGTGACTGGAAATCGTCATATTGATTGGTAGAAGATTCTAACTAGGTAGATTTTGTTGGAAATTCTACGTAATTCATATCTACATAGCAACTTCTTTGTCGCTTTTATTGCGGTCCTTTAAAGTAATTTACGTCGACAAAATCGATAAATTCTACCTAGCTTATCTACCTGACTTCAACCATTTAGTCAATTATCCTTTGTAGTTACATTTTCAAAGACAATTAACCAGTCAAATTAGCGTAAGACGCCATATTTTTTATCAATTTTAGTACGATTTGAAATTGAAATTTTGAGAATGAGTTTATATGGAAACGAATTGATGAAAAGTTTAAAAAAATACGTAATTATACTTTTGCTAAGTCGTATTCAACAAGTATAATATACTTTTGGCTCAAACTATAATTATAATATTTTTACTTGATAAGAGGAATTTTCATATTAATGAATATTTTTCGAAGTACAAGTGCTAATATGCACGGAAAAATTTTCGGCGCATTAATTTAAACAACTGGGAACTTCTGATACTACGCAATTAAATTGGATTAATTTTATCATCGACGTTCATTTATTTTCTATCTTGCTATGAATTAGGTGTCTTTTGAATTTTGTAGGTGACTGTCAGCAATATTGCTACTACTTATAGAGAAAAATACCAAATAAGTATAAAGTTCTTGTTTAGGAGTCATTTGCCAATTGCCATTAGTACATAAATTCGTAGATTTTACCTAAAATTAGTCAACTTGATGTCAAACTGACGTCGAAATGAAGTCAAATGTACCTAAATACGTATTGGTAACCAAACGTACTATGCAATTACAAGGAAGATTTATATGTAATTTTACCTATCTTAGTCAATTTAACTAAATTTCGACGTCGCCTTATTCTCCATTTATGTCGATTCCACGTCGCATCAACGTAAATTATACTTAAATATGGTTAATTCCAATTTTGTGACTAAATACATAATTTAGGTAGTCCCGACGCCAAATTAAATCAAAATGTTTACGGGGTACCAGAAAATAGAAGTAAATTTTGACAAGAATTGCCAGAAAAAAAAAGATGCATAAGAAGAAGGATATCATTTGCATTTACTTATTTGTTGTAAAATAATATATACATAGTTTCTAATAATATTTCCCGTTTTGTTATTATATTGGTTTAGTAATAAATACTTCTCTAACTAGCACCACATTCCTTTTTTGACATTATGAGATAAATAAAACATAAACACAGTACACTGAAGAAAATCACTGTAAAATATTTTCCTAGTTCATTGCTTAGTTAAAGACACTATTTTCGCTTGTAATAAATACAAAAAGTAAAACACGAGAATTTTTGCTTAGTTCATATTTAAATTTATGTTAGCCAACTTACCCATGAGATTTATTTAAAAACGTTCTAGGAATATTTGTCTTGAAAAAATATTCTATTTTTTACAAATTAATTATTCAAATACATGTCTATAAAACTCGTATCTCTTGAACTTTACATAATGTAAGATTTTTCATTTAAATAGTGATTTTATCAGATTCATAAAATTATCACATACGTGGGTCATGCTTAAAACGGCAAAACTATGTGATGTGTTTGATGTAGGTATATAAGATGCCTATGGCTCAGCAACAGTGGCGTACCCACAGGGTAAATAAGAACCTGCTAATAGTTAATAACTCTATACTTCTCTTTAGTTGAATCGATCTTACATTATAACATCATACATGGGGTGGCCTATATATAAAGAAACTAATATATAAATGTAATCCAAAATAAAATATTAAAAATAATATTCAGGAAACCTTATTTTATCCTGCTCAACTTTTATATTGTGACGTAACTTCGTTGCTCTACGCAAGAGCAGTAGTGTCACTTTAACGCCCAACACTACGGTGGTGCTCACGGTACGGATATCTCGGGCGCCAGTTTCTGTTTAGAGTGCAGAAACACCACTTTACTCTATCGGCGGGACGATAGAGGCCGGGCAACTACAGTGAAGAAACGGATAAGCCAGGGGTCGGGAAAAGGTAACTTACACACTACGGTTAATGAACACACTAATTATTATTTACACTTTATATGCACCTTAGTAACTACAACTTAGACTACAACGGTCTTAACTACGGGCGAGCGGGGCAGTAAGCGGGCGGTCAAGCGGTGCGATACGGTAATCTAGGGAATGAAGCGGTGAAAAGGTAAACAGCAATAAACTAATCGGTCATAAGCAGACGGCGGACGGATACCAGGAGGGGAAGCAAGCGCCGATACAAGCACACTAAGACTATCTATGGCGGTTTTTTTTCTTTTTATACGTCTTAGCGCTCGCGGTTCACAAACTCTAAATAAGATCCGAAAAGTACTCACCAGCCAAGTAATACCGATTATTTACCAAACCTTTATTAAACCTTGCTACCTACTTCCGTGTTCTGGGCTGCTTCCTCTCTGGAGCGGTCGGGGTCGGCACGTCTGGTCGGTACGGGCGGCAGCAACGGACTGTCCTGGATGCTAACAAGATTACTTACGATGCTGGTCGGCGTGGTTCTTCAGTCAGCAGCTAAACGGTAACTGACTTGTTCGAAAAATCCTCAAGCTTAAACTCTGCCAAAGGCAGAAGTAGGATGAGCGCGGTAGTCATGCGTGGAATATCGCAACTACGTCACCTTTTACCGACTCACAAGATTACTTACTGTCCTAGTCGGCGTGGTGCTTCGGTTGGCGGTCAGACGGGAACTAACTTGTCTGAAAAATCCTCATGCTACTAAACACTGCCAAAAGCAGAAGTAGGATGAGACACGGTAGTCATGCGCGGTATATTACAACTACGTCACCTGTTTATGGACTTATGGATAATTCCACATTAAATTTAAATACCTATATCTTTATACTCACGAGTTTACTGTCCAAGTCGGCGTGGTGCCTCGGTTGGCGGTCAGACGGGAACTAATTTGATTGTTTCCAGTCTCGGGGTCCTTCACGGTAGCGCGGGCACGGAGTGCCGGGGGCAATATGCGCGCTTCGCGTTTCGCGATTCACGTACTGCCCGCAACTTGGCATATTTGGAATGTTTACACAACCAAATCAATACTACCTATCTATAATTAACAATCAAACTATTATTAATGAGCAGCTGACAATACCACTATTAAGGGCGCAGTACTACAATGTTTAAAATATCTTCTGAAACAGACAAATAGCACCTAGTTACCTAATCCAATTCTATAAAATAATCACTTCGTTATAATACAAACAAAATAGTATATATAATGTACGGTCGATTTTCACACAATCTAGGAAATTACGATAATTGGAGCGGCATATATCGGTACTCATTCTGTCTCTCACATATCTTACTGAAATAACTGAGATATCAGCACAAACCGGTATACAATTGTTAAGTTACATGCGTTTCTGTTCATTTGTTAAGGTAAAAAGTTACATGGTATTAACCACCACCCAGTAATGTAGCTCAATAATGTCACTCTCAAATATTGCGCATGGTTTTGAAAATGATACTGTGCTCTGCTCGGGAGTTACGTAATAAAACTACAAGCTAATATCTTCTCTGTATATTAGTAATGGTACATTTTAGGACAAAATTTTGATGCGCTAATAAATAAAGAAGAACGTGTTTTCCAACAAAATATCTCATTATATATTAAGGATAAAGCTGTGGTTAAAGCAAGGTTTCCAGACAGGTGGATAGGCAGAATAGCCTGCTCGCTCCCCCGATTCATGTCTCCTTGAGTTTTTCTGTGGGGCCATTTTAAATCAAATGTCTACAAGACGCCATCTAGGGATGTTATAGACCTCAAAAATAGAACAACTCAGGAATATCGAAGTATTTCCAGTAAAATTTTTGTTAAAGTAAGATTAGAATTTGAGCAAAGGCTGTATCACTGCCTTGGCACCAACGGTATCCACATAGAAAATTTAATAAAATAACAACACAATTTTAGTTAATAA
Organism: Rhamnusium bicolor; assembly: GCA_029963845.1. Classification (NCBI taxonomy): domain Eukaryota; kingdom Metazoa; phylum Arthropoda; class Insecta; order Coleoptera; family Cerambycidae; genus Rhamnusium; species Rhamnusium bicolor. The sequence continues at coordinate 343,330 of JANEYF010002804.1, read as the reverse complement.
ACTTTAAAGGTTAAAAAGAAAAAGCACGTGCTAGTAAAAATATTCTCAGAAACCAATCATGTATGTATTTTTACCCATTAGTTATCCAAATTTCAACCGATTTGAAAAACTGGAAAACCGTCGTATTTGCAACAGAACTAACTTTAAAATGATGTACACAATTAGGTAGTTTTATTTAATATTTTAAAGTTGTAGGTGCGACGTGTCTCGGATAATATGTAATTTTTTTTAAAGTTTTAAAGAAAGAGAGGGTGGACAGAATTCAAATCAAGACAATGTATACATATGTATATTGTATAAAAATGTAAAACTCATACACAGCCGCAAGATAATTGGTGTTGAACTAGGTAAATATTTGAATTACTCTAGGAACTGATCTGTTAAATCGCATCAAGAGACTTATCGGATATATTTGAGCTTGGCATAAGTAAAACTCAAAATGACTTCCGCCCTCTCTTGCTACATGCACCGGCGTAATGGAAACAACATCAAATATTAAAGTGTCTTGATATGGGGTTTATTAATTGATGACAGGCAAGGAATAGCAGATTTACATAATGCATGGGCACCGCAAGGATCTATAACTAAGTCGCGCTCGAGGCCAAGTAGGCCACTGGGAACGGCCTCTGAATACGAGATACGAGTCATATACGTGAAAACGTTGCACATTAGAGCGGCTAATCTTTTTTCTTTTAGGTAAAGTGCTGATTCGGTTGGATTTCCCAGAACCGCCCTCTCTAATTTTCTACCTTAAGACAAATTACCACTCTTAGCAAGCGATAACGACCGCGAAGAATATAAAGAACTGATAAGTACTCCAGTAACAAATTAACGCATCAATATCAATTTTATTTAGAAGGGTGATTGATTTTGTTTTTCTCGAAATGGGAAATTCTGAATTAACAATTCAGGATAAATTAACGAAATGAATTGTAATAAGTTTATGAAAATAATTCTACATACAATTTAAAATTACTTAGATAAATTTCGTTAAATTATTTATGAGAGAATATTTACGAAAACTTTATAAACAGTTGATAATACATTATCAGGAAAATTAGATATTCTTTAGTGAAATAGTGAACAAAATTTTAACAAAACTTATTTTTAGCAGATATACTCGGCTTCACTTCTTTTTTATAATGTACTAAAATTCTTCAAGAATCCGATGTAAACTTCAACCACCATATTGAAAAATAGTATCCAAAATATAATTTCTGCGAATATCTCACAAAAAGTTAGATCAGCATGAAACATAAATCTTAACAAAATTATAGTGTAAAATTTTACAAGAAAAGGTTCTGTTTTCAGTTCGTTTTTGTTGTCTAAGCAACTGTTCTGTGTAAAAATTTTGATAACGTTAATAATGTACTGAATAAACTCATATTTAACTATGCCCTGCTACAGAACTTCTCCAAAAGCTATTGCTGATGCGGCCAATAAAATTATTGTTCTTGCCGTATATTATGGTCCAACAGGAAGGGAAATATATTTAAACAATCTTCATCTCATCGTTTTAAAAATTGACTTACTCAAGGAGAAAAGCGCCTAGTATTCCACCCCCCCCCCCCCGGATGATACTGTTTGCCTACTTGATAACAGGATTTATCATCAAATTCAATTGCGGCGTTGAAATAAAATGGTTGTTGAAATTTGATGCCGATAAACAACATAATTTTTTGCATATTTCATCATCAACTAAGAACTGTATCTTATAGAATAATTTTTGCAGCTGTATCAATGGATGCGGCTAGGCTCGTGTGGGCTATCGCATAAATAGTTGCTTAAATTCTAGTTTTCACTTAACAAACTATCAAGAACGTGCCGACGAAGACACTAGGGTCGGACTGGCCCAGTCGGTAGGTCGGTATTTGCCGACAGTGCCACTTTTGGGGGCTAAACCACAAATTTACGTTACAAGTCCGATAAATGGAGTTACGTTTTGATGTTTTATTCTCTTAATAAGAAAATAGTCCGGCGACCTCTTACCGGCTTTGATACTGTATTAACGCACTTACCGGAGTGAAATTAATAACGTAAACAAGGATTTACCGTAGAGTGTGAAATAAAACTATTTCCCTGGCCCCCGCGCATCAGATAGCTCAAGTGGTTTACCTTTTACTATTGTATTCAGTGTTCCATAAGAAGCTGGAAGCTGCAAAATTGACACTAGCAACGCTATACATCCCGTATTAGCGAGGTTACCGGTCGCGCGCTTCTCGGTTCTGCTAAGTAAATTAGGCCCTACTACCTGGGGCGTTACACTATGCTCTGTGCAATTTTTTGTCGATGCAATAACTATTGGTCACTTTTGATAAGCTGATGTATTACATGATGCTTATGGTGTTTGTTTTCCTTTTAGTCAGTTGAATATTTGAGTTTACTTACAGCTATTATAGGTATTTTGTTATTATAGTATAAAAAAGAATGTATTTATCATAATATATATCATAAATACAAGATATGTAAGCCATCTATTCTATTAAACTAATTCAAATATTACACTTGTAGATTTACGGTCTGTATAACGTCGTTTTATTTCTACTCTATTCTGTGTGACTTAAGGTTTTAACTCTATTTGTTAGTTATTGTTTATTTCGATATTTACTGCTCGATTTTATCATTTATTAATATACAGGGTGCTTTAAAAATAGGGTTTCATAAATTTTTATAAACTTGTGGCATAAAACGCACCCCTAGGCAATTAGAGGCCCTTATAAGGGTTGAGATGAAATTCGTTTTTTTATATTATTTGTGGAACGCTAAAAGATAAATAGACAACATTTTTTGGCATTCGTTTAATTTTCATGATGAATAAAATGCCTTAGTTTATTTCTGGTTATTAAAATTACGAGCATCCCTTTTAGGGAGGAGACAAGGGTGTTCTAGCCTGAAACTTTTTTTTGTTCAACTTTCATTTAATTTTTTAGTAGACAATTGGATTGATCGAGGAGGTCTTGCCTCCCCCAGTCCCCTGACCTTAACCCCCTGGATTATTTTTTGTAGTCACTTCCAGATGAAAGTTTATGCAACGGCACATGATACCATTGAATAATTGCGTGAGAGAGTTGAATTCAGATGCACGGAAATAAGACAAACTCCAGAAATTTTTGAAAGAGTTTGGAATTCTTTAGAATGTCGGGCTAAGTTGTACGTCCAAATAGAAGGCGGTCATTTCGATCAATTATTATTGTGATTTATTTTTTTGTGTCATCATAATTAAAATGCTGTATTTGTTATGTCAAAATTACAACTATATTATTGCAGTTCAGTATCACCATTATTTTTAAATATCAAACTGCAAACATATTGCTAGCCCTAATATCTTGTTTCACATTCATTATTGCTTGTTCGTTAATAGCTGCATTCTTTTCCTTCGAATAAATACTAACGATTCCGATTTGCTACTTTATTATTTTTTACCCCTATGCGTCATGATAATTCTCAAACTCAGTTTACTAGCCAATATCAACATTTTATAAGTAAAATTTCTAAATTTATGGTAAAAATTAACAATTGAACGAAAAAAGTTACAGGGTGAAACACCATTGCGTCCTCCTTCAAAAAGGATGAATAAAATAATCAAAAATAAATTAGCGCATCTTATTCAGCAAAAAAAGAGTAAGTGAATACCAAAAAATTTTGCTTATTTCTCTTTTTGCGTTCTTCAAATAATAGAAAAAACTAATTTCATCTGAACCCCTTTAAGGGCAACTAACTTGCTAGACTTACTGTGATGAGTACTACACGCTGTAGAAGTTTGAGATCTCATTTTAGAAACACCATATATAAAAACAAAACGCTAATTTTTTCTTTTCTATTTTAAATATACGATTTATTTATATCCTGAAAATATTTGACCTTTTTTTGGTAGAGGGCGTAGGGGCAAAATTACAACTGTTGTCTACGGGGCCAAATGTAGCCAGTCCGAATCTCAAAAACCCCGACGAAGATAACGATAAAAAATACTGACATTAATAGAGATAAAACTCCAGATCATGATACAGGCGTTTTCATCTGAATCTCTGGATGAAGCAATAACTAGTAGAGTAGGGATGTAGAAAGTGACTCTATTTAATGAACTAACTCATTAACTCTCACTCTCATTGAAGAGTTGACGTGAATTAACTCAAAAATATTTGAACGATTTCAACTCAGCTGCTAGTCTCACGCGTTAAAAGAGCCAACAAACTCCTACGTGTATGAATACTACATCCATTTAATTGCAAACCAAAAGTTTCCTATGAAGTATCCAGTTTATTCCACGGCTACCGAGTAGAATCGACTCGTTTAGTTCTCTACATGCCAAAATATGATCAAGAAGCAAACTGCCAGCAAGCAAGGAGTCGTGCAATGACTCACTTGACCGAGCCGACTCTTCGAGTTTACAGAATCTCGAGTTAGTCAGCTCTATAGTCAATATCAAAATACTGAAACTACTGGGGACACCTCGTTATAATAATACGACATATACCTCTAGACTGATGTGGAAATATGTACGAAGTACGACTTACATCATGCAAATGAAAAAAATATCGTCTTGTTCTAACTTTTTCAATGCTGACAATTATGAATGTCTTTCCTTAGAGTTATCTCACCTCTATGTGGAACAGTGGAGAGAAAAAACCTATGACTCAACGTGCTTTCACCACACTGCTTAAAACATAAAATAACGATATAGAGACATTATCATCATCGTACGTGGGATTTACTGATCGGTTCCCAGGAATGGCTTTTATAGATATAATTTAATATATTGCAAGACAGACATTAGACAGACAATTTCTTGTGAGTTTAAAGAGAAGTACATCTGGCTTAGCGTGGACGAAACCACTAATGCTTGCGGATTTAAGGTACCGATTGTTTTAGTGAGTGCATTGGAGGAAAATTGTTCAATGAGCGGACACTTGATTACTTCAAATGTTTTAGAAGCTACAAATTCTCGTACTATAGCGTAGGTAGTGAATTCAAGTCTACAAGAGTTTTGGGGTGACAAATATGCAAAAAAGAAGGGCAATTTCTTATTATTTCTTACCGATGGAGTGAATTATATGAAAGCTGCTGGAAGAATATTGAAGGAAACATATCAAAATATACTTCATGTAACATATTTAGCACATGTGCTTCAAAGGATTGCTGAAGCTATTAGGGGGTGTTACCCTAATGTTGAAAATTTGATATCTAGTGTAAAGAAAGTTTTTCTTAAAGTACCAAATCGTGTACGGTTATTTCATGGAATTCTACCAAATACTCCATTACCTCCACAGCCCATTATAACACGATGGAAAACTTGGTTTGAGGCAGCATCGTACTATTGCTGTGATTTTGAAAATGTGAATCCCTTATACAGCAGTTAAATCCAAATGACGCAGTTGCTATTTCACAGGCGCAACAGGCATTTATGGATCCAACTGTTCAAGAAAATTTGGAGACCATACACGGCAGTTTTTCACGAATTCCTCTAGTCATACGGGACCTTCAATATTAATAATATACTTTCATTCTTGTAACCGGCAGTGAAAAATATTTGTGTGTGTAGTTTACTGTTAAGTAGATCGCCCTATATCTCCAGTTCTCTTTGGGTGAGTGTTTACAATAAATTGACTTTATCAACTTTGGATAATACGAAATTCGTTAAAAAAAATTCAAGGTAAGATATCGTTTCATATATGCATGCAAATCTGATACATAACCACCTAAAGCCAACCCTGGTTTTACGTCATATCCGATTGGTAAATCCTACCTCTGATTATCATCATATATTCATGATGCTTAGATAACGACTTTCACACGTTTCATAACATTAATGTTCTTTTTCACCTTCTTCAGAGAGGTTGCTTTGCCGGCAGAAAGTAACAAAATTTTTTTTAGATAACATTTGTAAACATTATTTCTTAATTGGGTGCAACTATTTAACGTATATTGATCAGAAACTGATGTTGGGCACAATTTTTTCAATATGGCTGGCGAAACTCACATCGGATCGGTGAGTACTTTTGGTATATCAAATATTTTTTATTTAATACACAAACTGAGCGTCAAAATTCAATATTTTCATCCCCTATCGTCCCTAATTCTCTTGTAATCGACACGAACAGAAAAACAATGTTGAAATTGGTGCATCAAAGACAAATGAATATATTGTTGGTAAAGAGTTTTATACTTGTTATTTGATAAATTATAGCTACTGGGATACTGCTGCAGTTCAGAAGTGTTTATTTGTATAGATAACGTCTCTCTCTTTGTAGTAGCTCTCAACTACTCATGTATGTGACAATTTCCCCTATAATAATTTTAGTACTATTGTCATTTCGCCTTATCTTCGTACAGATCCGTAAAAAAATAAAACCATGGCTTACACCTCGAATGTTGTAAGAGGATTTTCGGAATGTCAGTAAAACTTTGCTTTTCCTTAATTCACAATTTCACCATTTCATTTTAATCACTTATTTAGCATCGGCTTATTTCCATCACCAAGGCCAATAAACGATGGCAAGAGATAAGCTCATTAGTATTTTGTAAACAATGGAAATTTTGCTGACCAATTTGTTATGGGGGTAGAGAATAATAAACGTTGTCATTAACAGATGCATGAAAACCACAGTTTTACATATCATTCAAAAGATGGTTGCGCGAGGAAGATCACTTATCCACTATACCTCAGTGACCCATCCTGACCCGAATTTAAACCCAGGTCGTCTGAGTGGAAGAGCATGCCACTGTCCATCAACCATCTAGGATTAGAAACGCAGCATCGTCTGTAAAAACTTTGTGCAAAGATAAAAAACTCCTTTTAAGTGTCAAATTAGCTATTTACTTATTAAGTTTTTTTTGTTAATTTTCTGCTGTATATATGCTTAAAAATCTAAAACCGAAATTCGTTGTTTACCTATCTTCTTTATTTACGATATAAGACCTCTGAACGACGTAATTAAGTCATGTCCACGTATTCTCTTCTTTTCGATAAACCACCTGCCATTGTTAAGCTTTAATGGTCCACTGAGACATTTTTGCACGCAGAAGAGTTATTTTGTGACAATATTTGATCAAGTAGTTCAATGATATGTGGTCGTGATTTATTCTCAACAGAATATATTTTATTCTCCACGGGACATCTTAAAATAAGTCCTCATCGTTAAACGTAATAACAATGGAATCCAGTAGGCCGTTAAACTAGATAGGTCCACTTGCCTTGAATGTATGCATTTCCCTTTATTTGTTCTTCTATATGGATTATTCTACCGGAAAATATTCTAATCGAGGGAAACTTCAATCAGCAAATATTAAATCAAAGTTGTTATTAACTCTGATTAATATTGAAAGGGTAACATTGAACATATGTTTCAAATATTTTAAATAAAATACTGTGAATTTAATTTACTATATATTTGGAATGATAGTTATACCAAATGTATTTTTTCTCACATTGTTTTGTACTTTGTCACCGAAAAATTTTGACAAATGATTCACCTTCAAAATATAATCTGTAAACTCCATTCAAAGTGAATAAATTATTTGTAAATAAAAACTAACGAGTTGAGTACCAAAGAATTCACAAAAATTACTATTTCCTTCATTTCAATTTACAACTTGTCTCCAGAAACTTGTGCATAATTCCTTTGGTTCAGTTACACCCATACATTGATTCATATATTTATTGTAATTATGTATATATATATATATATATATATATATATATATATATATATATATATATATATATATATATATATATATATATATGTATATATATATACATATATATATATATATATATATATATATATATATATATATAGTTTTAATCAGCTCCAGATGATGCCAACTTAGTTGGCGAAATGTGCGTCGAGTACAGTATGGTGTTTCGTGGAAAACTACGTCAGTGTTATCTTCACATCAAAAGTTTCAACCCACTCCAGGGCAGAGAACCTATTTTCTTAGCAATACTAACAAATATAGGTTATACTTCTACTTTTTTAATGGCAGTCCCCAATCCCCATATTAAGATATAAATATGGATTGTACTCTTCACAATTTATAAACAAAGTATAGCGTATTGAATGATTAGTTGTTTCCGATTCAGTTCAAAAATCACCGGTTAGTCAAAACGAAATTAACCGGTTCGTCGAATTATGCGAATCAAACAAACAGCAATAAAAAGAAAATTCTATACACTTAGGACATAAAAATAAAAATTTTAAACAAACAAAAGGAAATTAGAATAAAACGAAAACGATATCATTGGTCATCTGTCAACTATTAACATCGTTAATTTACTAATACCGATAACCGGAGACAATTATTTTTGATAACAGTTGTTGGACATATAGAGTCAGAAGTGTATCCCTCTGGTGGTCAGACATCATTGATGTCTTAGTGACTGATAGCGACCTGCAAAACAGGTACCGAGAGCTGTGACCTCTAACCGTGGCGGGCTAAACTATATACTGAATAAGACTTACATAAAACAACAACTCAGCGGATAAAAGCCCCGACCTGCATTGAATTAAACCTGCAAATCTTGTTTGGTAGCTAAAATCATTTGTCAATTCCTCACTAGACATAAACCGGTTTCGAACTTGTTATGTTCTCGTCAGTATGCCATAAGTAATGGAAAAAACAAATAATATAGCAAACCAGGCTAGCCTATAGTGAGTGATAAGTGTATCTCTCTGGTGCTCAGTGCTGCTACCTCTCAGACATCGTTATTGTCTTAGTGACTGCAAAGCAGGTACCAAGAGCTTTGACCTCTAACCCTGGTGGGCTATATCTGTCTTGTTTAGTTTTCTTTAGGCTAGCCTGGTTTGCTATTATTATTTGTGTTTTTCATTACTTATGACTAAAGCTGGCCGAGGTGGCTGGAGTACAGCCACGGTCTTGCGCTGGCGTCACACGTGCCGATTTAGAAGTGATTTACGCTGCAGTCTTATTTGAAAGGTTAATGCGTGAGGTTGTACCTATAAATTATACATAATGTCAAACGCGCCAAAGGGTAAAAAACGACCGTACGCGGACACAGTGAATAAATTTATCGGTGAATTTCCGGATTTATTCTGACGGATGCAAAATAATTTGTAAAGACTTAATGTGCTGGCACAAAACAGATTGTCGTCGTCATATCAATACCGTGCAACATCAAAATAAAAAAAATGGCATGCCTTTGACAACTCAATTTATGTTTGATTTATTGTTAATGTTAATAGCCTGTAATATTCCGCTACACATACTGGATAAACAACCATTTCGGGAGTTTTGGAATAAATACAATCCCCAGGTGAACTAACCAAGTCGTACATCGTTACGTAGAGATATTCCAGCTGTTCGTGAAGACATTGTAAATAGAATTAAATGTGGATTAAAAAATACACGGCTTTGGTTATGTATTGATGAGACGACAGATTGTAAAAAAAATTCTATTTTAAATATTATAGTACGTGTACTGGACCCTCTTAAACCAACATTTCCACTTTTACTAGCTAGTAAAAGACTAACTGCGTGTACTGGCGAAATAATTACGCGTGTGGTGTTGAAGACATTCGAAAAATTTGAACTTTCAACAAGTCAAGTATTGATGTTTGTGACTGATGGTGCAGCGACAATGCGCGTGGTAGGCCGTTCTCTTCAAAGAGACAATTGTAGGTTTTTACATGTTACGTGTAAAGTGCATGCGTTACATATTGTGGCAGAAACGATTCGAAAATGTTTTCCAGAGGTAGAAGCATTAATACAGATTTAAAAACTATTAATAACAATTATAGAGGACTACACGACTCAATAGAAAAATTGCAAAATAGTTCGTTGTCGTTAATGGAATCGCTGCAAATAGTGGACGACGTAAATACACAGCTACAGGCTATAAAATAATCGCGTTAAGTGAGTTAACAGATTGTTTTACTTATGCCTGATTACATCCGTAGATGTCGAACGGTCATTTTCAAAATACAAACATATTTTTTCACCAAAGCGAACATCGCTGACGGAGACAGCTGTAGAAACATACCTGATGCTATCATACTATAGATCTTCCCCACTTTGTGATGACGACAACCAAACTACTTCATAAATCTGGGTGAGTTTTATAAAAATTTTTATAAAATGTAACATTATTGTTAAAATTTATTTCCATTTATTGTACTTATTCAAGTATTATGATATGATGTAAACATATGAGTCATATGACGGCTCTGTCGGCCAGGTGACCTCGGCCAGCTTTACTTATGACATACTGACGAGAACATAACAAGTTCGAAACCGGTCTATGCCTAGTAAGGCATATATTGACAAATAATTTTAGCTACCAAACAAGACTTGCAGGTTCAATGCAGGTCGGGGCTTTTGTCCGCTGAATATGTTTCCTGTATGTCTTATTCAGTATATAGTTTAGCCCACCAGGGTTAGAGGTCACAGCTTTTGGTACCTGTTTTGCATGTTTTGCAAGTCGCTGTCAGTCACTAAGACATCAATGGTGTCTGACGGGTAGTAGCACTGAGCACCAGAGCGAGACACTTATCACTCACTATGTCTGTCTTGCTTAATCTGCTTTAGGCTAGCCTGGTTTGCCATTAATATTTGTCTCTTCCATTACTTATGGCATACTGACGAGATCATAACAAGTTCGAGACCGGTCTATTTCTAGTGAGAAATTGACAAATTATTTTAGCTATCAAACAAGACTTGAAGGTTGAATTCAATGCAGATCGGGGCTTTTGTCTATAGAGTAGTTGTTTCTTGTAAGTCTTATTTAGAATAAGAGTTGTGAAAATTGTCTATGCCAGCCAATTTTGATTAACCGGTACCTTCAACTCTTATCAAAAAATCCCTGTAATTTAAATATTTGAAACCAATAATAAACACTATAAGTAAAAATGTTTTATCAATTTAAAATAATTTGTTTATATGCTATAATTTTATAATTGTGATGTGTTCCATAAAAGTACACCTGTAGCATAAACTGTCGATAATCCCTACACGGTGTCTTATACAGGGTGTTTCAGGATTAACTGGACAAACTTAAAATCTGGATTCAGAACCTTAAATTAAGAAAAAAGTTTCCTATGGAGGTTTGTCCGGAAACGCTTCGTTAAAAAGTTATGCCCCTCCAAAGATGGAGGATAAAATTAGCTTTTTAATTTTTATCTCAAATTTGGAAAAAGACAGAAAAACAAATATTTTGGTAGAAATTTTTTACTAATAGGAACGCTTCTAAATAATCTTTTAATCATCCCTTATCGGTAAAATGAAATTAGAAAACCCAGTTTTTTTTTTTTTTTTTTTTTTTGGAACATATCTCCATACGAAACTATTTTCTTATTTTGACGTCCTGAAATCAAATTTTAGGTTTATCCCGTTAATTCTGAAACACTCTGCATAAGAATATAGAAACACTTGATTTATCAACGGGGTCAACCAGCCTTACGTCGGAAACCATTATTGTCTGTCAGAATAATGTATTTAACACATTGGTCTAACATAGTCATGTTATGGGTGTAGAGGTGATATCAAAGACAGGATCTGCTGTCAGAAGCCAAAATCGTTCATGAACTTACTACTAAAATTCCCATTATATGCAATTTGCAGTACAGCCATACTTGTCCGCAGATACTTAGTTCGAACGAGAAATTCTTTATTTATTGAAACTACGAACCAAATATCGCGAACTAAAGTACGAGTTGTAAATGGTATACCCAGGCTATTTGGTCGGGATAATCATCCTATATCAGTGTAATCGAAGGGATGAAGCATACCCCGCATTTAAAACGTATTATTTTCGTTTTTTTCTTTCTTTGGTTTTCTGGCATTTGCAGTCCTCCCATGGCTCCGTGTTAATGACTCTGGATTCCAGAATCATGTGACCTAAGCCGACGGAGATAATCGAGATTGACCGCCTTCTGCATTTGGCCTGCCAGCCACTCAAACGATTTTTGGCAAGCCGGTATAGTTTTCAATTTCGAGAGCAACGTAGGCTTTATCCCTCCCTGTACACCGATTATCAGGACAACCATTTTTATTGAGTGGTCTGGGTACAGTAATTGGACCTCGTATTGGAGATCACGATACTTAGTCCATTTTTCCTCCTCCTTGAAGGTGATGTTTTTCTCAGCAGGTGCAGAGAACTCGATAACATACATTACCCTGAGTTGATGGTCGAGTCGATGTCAGGCTTGTTGGCTTGGATTAGCCTGACCGACGGAAACGAGTAGTTCCAGTAAATCCGACATTTATCGTTCTCGAGAACGAACTCAATATCTCCGGGGACGTATGACAGCACTGGTGTTTGGTCTACCTCGCTCGAGTGCAGAAAGTAGATGCACGAATAATTCCGGTACCTGACGGTAGGTCCTGTAGTTGATATCAGGAACCTCTACACGCTACACGAGGCTACGGTAGATCAAGGTGTTGATACCACCATCGTTGCAGGCCATAATGAATCCCTCGGTCTCTGACTTAAGCCCGGCTGACCTAAAAAAGTGAATGTCAGCATGGTTGATAAACACAATGTGTTTCTAAATTATTATAGAAGACACCATGCTGGGGTTTATCGACGTGCTGCCTATTCAGCAGCTTTCAGACAATTTGGCTGAAGCTTAGTGACTGATCCTACATCAGCATATCGCCGGCCTTATCTCCTGATGTCAAATGCGAGACCGAGGTCATTTACGGCTTTATTTGCTGCCTATTTATTTTTGTTATTATTATTACTATTATTATCATATTTTAATTTATAAAATAAATTGAAAAAAAAGCACTTAATAATAACCATTTGTTTATTAAAATATGTATATTTTTATGCACACCGTTGCATATTAATTGGCATAAAAGTGTTCGGTTCTCTTATCTAGATGATAATATAGACATTGACATAATGGAAAAAGAGTACTCGCAAAATACAACATAGCTTCAAATCTTAAGAATTTTCTACCTTTGCTTGTTTCAGAACACACTGATACCCATATCTCTGTCACACTGCGAAATATCAACTGCACGGCATTGAAATGTACCATAGTGTAGTAGATAATTTCAAAAATAAAAGGTACAAAATATAATATTACCAGGTTAAATTTTAAGATTTTGAGAAATAAGTCAATTGTGCCAATCACTAGCGCCCTGTTAACGATTGTATCTACTTTGTTTTATACCACAGATCATATTTTTCTTTAAATATAGAACAGCTAAAAAATAACTACATGGTGATAAGTATTCATATATATTTCACTACATTTGAACTTACCGAAAACGTATTTGTGGAATGTAGTAATTATTTTCGCTCGAATTTTACTTTCAGTTATGACCAAAAAAATGAATTACGTAGTGGACTATATGGACACTTTTCCGCTTTCTCCGTATATCTCTTTCTCACTCTTACTAGGCTCCCTTGGGATTCAGCCAGTTCCCTCGGGTAGGTATTGACTCTTCTCTCTCCCCCTGAGCTGGTCGTCAATACCGCAGGGAGCTCAGTCGAATTTCCCCGAGACCAGCCGAACCTCTTGCGTTTATCTACCCGCAAAACTTCTCTGTTATTCGGTCTGCCTACATATTTACTACCCTGCCACTTAATTAGGCCACTTTATGTAACTGTTTAAATACTTAAACTTTTGATTGATTAAATTTGCTCAAAGACATGTGATAAATACCACAAAGAATATATTTATAAATATTTTAAAAAATAGTTAGTTTCCACAGAGGATAATATTGTAAGTTTTTAACTTATGAAAGGTAAATTATCCTTCTAACTAGATAGTAATGCAGCTTTCTGACAGAAAAACTCCACACACTAGGCGTTTCTTCAGAAATTTTATTTTACGCTTAAAATTGTGTATTTCACAAAATAAAACATATTATTACATGGTGTCTCAAAAAAGCCTATATAAAAAGCTGCTACATATTCTCGATACTAAAAGAAAACATTTGACTCAACTTAGTTTGTTAAAATAACAAAAGAATACTTCGTCCATTGCGATTAAATTTCAGTACTGCGCAAGTGATCAAAAGTTGGTCATCCAGTTACAAAGAAGTCAAAGAAATTTTTCAGACAGTTTATCCAATCTATGAAACATTTTTAGACAAACTTATTTCCAACTTTTTCTGCCTTTTGTAAAATTTTGTTATCTGCCATAGGTTACTCAAGTAACACGTCTTGGAAGATATTGATTGCTATTGCAGCCAAAATTACTACTTTTCAGTTTTATTTTGTCTGTATTTTAGGATTTTTTTATTTCTGCATTTTGGCTTTAAATTTTTAGCCTATAGTTGTTGCTCCATCGAAAATATCAGATAAAATTTCTGTAAATTCCATTTTGGGTGTAAAGTATTATATCTGCTCAGCGAACTTTCTGAATTACAACCAAACCACATTTTCAATTTGATTTACCTTTATTGTGTTCTATAAAACTACAAGAAACGTAAAAAATACAGCTAAAGCTAGTTGGCTGTATTTTTAGATTTAGTTGACACCATATTGCTATTAGAAAAGCTAATAAACCATTTTTAGATGTATTAGTAATTAGAAATAGTGAAAATAAGTCAGAATTTGACATTTACAGAAAAGATACTAGTACTCTAAGATATATCCCTAAGGACTCTCACCATTGTGCTCAACACAAAATGGCGAGTTTTAATTTTCTAGTCCATTGTCTATTAAGCTTCCCCCTCAGTAAGGAGAGGTTTGAAAAAGAAAAGGCATTGATTAAGAATATAGCTGTCAGTAATTGATATTCTGTAAGTTTAATTGATAAAATAATTAGGAAACGAATGTTTAAAGAGTCGCTTCGAAATTCCTTGACCTTTCAAAATGAAAGAGAAAATCCGAAATTTGTATCGATTTCATTCGATCTTCGATTCACCCGTGGTATTGGTAAGATTTTTAAAGATGTAGGTGTGACAGTGGTTCATTCATCGGGAAACAAACTTCAACAACTTTTAGGCAATCCAAGAGACAAAATTGAAACAAAGGAAAAGTCGGGGATTTACGAAATTAGCTGTAAGGACTGTAATCAAAAATATGTTGGACAGACTAGACGATCAATTCAAACTAGATTCAAAGAGCATATGGCCCATCTCAAATATGGTAGAACAGATAAGTCTAGTGTAGCCCAACATGCGTTTGAGAACAACCATAAAATAGATATTAGCAATTTAAGATTAATTAGGAATGTAACAAATACTAGACAGCTAGATGCATTTGAAAGCTTTGAAATCGTAAAGTGTAACAATAGTATGAATAGTCACAGAGGGCCTATTCCAAATAGCCCGCTTTATTGGTTAGTAGGTCACGGTTCACCGAACCGTGGCGGTTCTGCGAACCGTGACAATAGTTTAGGTATAAATAGGGTAGATTGTTAGCATAAGTTTAGTTTTAATCATCTCCAGATGATCCCAACTTGGTTGGCGAAACGCGCGTCGAGTGCAGTATATAGTGTTTTGGTGTTTCGTGGAAAACTACGTCAGTGTTAAACAGCAAGATCTTATTTTCTGCTCTTTGAAGCATTTATGGCCACTTTTCGGTCAATTATTTTCAAATTAAAATCAAAAAGGTTTTAGCTGTTATTATTGGATATCATGATTGCTTTAATGCTTTTCTGATTTCTAAAAAAAATAGCAATTTATGGATCCTTTATTACCAGATATTTTTACAGAAAAATGCATCAATGCCATAAAATTGTGTATTGATTTTCAAAGTGAACCTATTAAAATTTACCGACTAGTAAATTTTAATAGGTTCACTTTTAATTAAATGTCTTGATAAACAAAAACGTTTTTACTCTGTATAAAAAAAATTAAAATGTATGAAAAATTAATGAACACCTGGAAACATTTAAAAAAATTTCCACTAAGTGGATTTTATTATAGAAATATGAAAAAATTAGAGATAAATTATTTCATCAACAACACTACACTAAATCTTTGTTGACGCTCTACTTTTGACAGATAATAATGCCAAATCTAGCCATACAAAAACGGAGCATCACCTAACCTATAACTTAAAACAGTCATATGACTGTTAGATAGCCATTTATTCCATCAATTCTATTTAATCGAATTTTTTATTTTATAATATATGAAATATAGTTTATACCACAGCTATTTTTGCTTTTTAAAGATGGTTGTGCATTTTGTTCAATTATTGTCTGTACAGAAGCAACGTTGTCAGTTTTTTTACGACAAATTTAACCTCACTGTTTTTTTTAACAAAGTAGTTTCCTTAAAAACGGATCATTTTAAGGAAAAAACTCAAGAGACCTTTTTTGTATAAAAAACTTTCAAGATCTCCTCATAAATTAATGGAAAAGTGATACATAAAAGAGTTGGGTCAAAATTCTACCTAGGCCCCACAGTTTTACCCTTTCCTGAATGATTTTGGTTATAGTCTAAGAGCCAGTGACATTTTTCGGTGATGATTTAGTTAAGGCCTATTTTTTGAGAGGATGTTGAGAGGGTCATAACTAAGTGTCCTCCGCGAGGATTAACCCGGATTCCAGTCATAAGGGGGTGGCAGAACACCCCGAACGTGTAAAAAAAACTGCATCTTTTTATTATTTAGTTAAGGCTGAAATTGTCTCCAGTAGTCCTCTGATAGCTCACAATCATCGATATAATATTTGCAGAACGATTGGCCAGTCATAAGGCGGTGGCAGATCACCCCCAACATGTGTCGTGTGAACGATGAACTTTTTATTATTTAGTTAAGCTTCATCTTTTAGTATGTTGTTGTGACAACTATTTCAAGTGTAAATGCCAATTTGCAGAACAAAATGGCGGCATTAACACCCTGGCAGAACGGTTTGAATTTGTAAAAATTTTTTTACTTTCAGCCGCATATATCTTTGGAACTATGCAACATACGAGAAAGTTGTATTGTTGTTTTTTGTGGGAAATTTAATTCTCTACAAAAAAGGTTTTTTGACATTTTCGTGTATCTCCTTTAGTTTCTGAGATATACTGAAAATAAAAAAAATTTGCAAAAATTTTTTACGTTCAGACGCAAATATCTTTGGTACTATGCTAGATGCGAGAATACGACTTGAAACATTTTCTGTAGGAAATTTAATTCTCTACAATAATAGTCTCTTGACATTTTCGCGTATCTCCTTAGTTTCTGAGATATACTGAAAATAAGGAATTTTTCTCATGAATAGAACATTCGTGAGGAAGGACATTCTGGTGCTCAAGATAATTATTATCGCAGTTATTTCAAGTTTCAAGTGTAAATGCCAATTGACAGAACAAAATGGCGGTTTAAACAACCATTTGAATACCCTGTATGCACGCCTTGATTTCGTTACTCCAGCCAATTATTTCGTGTATTTCCTTTTTTGGAACATTTTTGATATGATCAAAAAAATATATTAATGATTCAACATACATTTACAATGTTTTTTATCTATCGAGATCGTGGAACTTTAATAATTTCGATTTTTTTCCAAAAAATTTTCATAATTTCTTTCTTCGAGAACGCAACAATAGAAGCATCTGAAAAAAAAATCGTTGAACTTTCTTTCAATGGGTACAGAAATATATAAAAAATTGGATGATTCAAAAATAATCAGAAAGAATTTGGCTAAGGTGACTTGTCCTTAACATTTCATCGCATGACTGCGTTGACAAATGTATAATGGTATAGGGCTCAATTTCACTATTGCTAAAAATGACATTTTTCGACGTTTCTGAACTTGTAGGAATAAAAAACATGGTTTTAGGGAAATATTAATTAGTACGTCTCCAACGGTTTGTCGGCAGTGGAAAGAAAATTCTTTATTTTCAATATATCTCAGAAACTAAAGGAGATACACGAAAATATCAAGAGACTATTTTTATAGAGAATTAAATTTCCTACAAAAAGTGTTTCAAGTCGTATTCTCGCATCTAGCATAGTTCCAAAGATATTTGCATCTGAACGTAAAAAATTTTTGCAAATTTTTTTTAATTTTCAGAATATCTCAGAAACTAAAGGAGATACACGAAAATGTCAAAAGATCTTTTTTTGTAGAGAATTAAATTTCCCACAAAAAACAATGACACAACTTTCTCGTATGTTGCATATTTCCAGAAATATATGCGGTTGAAAGTAAAAAATTTTTACATATTCAAATCGTTCTGCCAGGATGTTAATGCCGCCATTTTGTTCTGAAAATTGGCATTAACACTTGAAATAGTTGTCACAACAACTTACTAAAAGATGAAGCTTAACTAAATAATAAAAAGTTCATCGCTCACACGACATGTTGGGGGTGATCTGCCACCCCCTTATGACTGGCCAATCGTTCTGCAAATATTATATCGATGATTGTGGGCTATCAGAGGACTACTGGAGAAAATTTCAGCCTTAATTAAATAATAAAAAGATGCAGTTTTTTTACACGTTGGGGGCGTTCTGCCACCCCCTTATGACTGGAATCCGGGTTAATCCTCGCGGATGACACTTAGTTATGACCCTCTCAACGTCCTCTCAAAGAAGAGGCCTTAACTAAATCATCACCGAAAAATGTCACTGGCTCTCCTACTATTAGTAATGTTATTTTGCCTTATACATAAAAAGTTGAATACCTGTGTAAATTATCATTTGTTAATCTTTAGAAGTTTCGATTACATTCATAAAAAATGATTTGCAGAACTTTAGCTTGAGCAGCCTACATCTTGGAAAGTAAGCACTTCCCGACCCATGTTTATATGAACATTTTTCCTTATTTCAAAAAGGCCTGTCGCATGGTGAAGTTTGACACATGCGACTCAGAACACTCTGTATATTCAAACCTTATTTTATTATTGGAATTATTGTTTTCCCATTTCCTTTATTTATATTTAAAAAAAATGTAATTACAGTGTATTATTATTGCACTTTCCATATTTCCTCATCATCCGTATCGATTAACTGGTATCCAAAGGAGACATAACAGTTGTTTCCTGTCCATGATAACCGTTAGTATGAAAATTTGTTCTTGGTACGGTTCTGCTTATATAAGCTTTGTTATGGGACAGTCAACCTTATCTTTGACATACCATATATATAATCTGACGATATACCCTCAAATTATATGATAGTTATAAAGGGTTATGAAATCGAAAAGCATGGATTTATATTGTGGCCAGGAAGTCCAAAATTGAATCTTTTAATATAAAACAGTGCTTTAGACAGTTCAGTTGACTAACACAGGCATTAATTTTCAAGGATGAACGCGTTCTGGAGAACTGACAAGTTTGTTATCCAAGGCAATATGTTTTATTCTTTTATTTCTGTCGATGTCGAGCGGGTTACTAACTTTCTTCATGTGTTCCTTCGATTTTCCTGCTTACTTCGCTTCTTATATCAATCTATTGGCATTGAGTAATGTTAGGAGGATCTTAACGCTTTGCTAGAAGAAACGTAGATTGAGATATGATGGGATAAGAAATAATATTAATCCCTGACACATTGCTAGACAAATGTATCAATTAATGATACTCTTACTTGATCAGGAAACTTACTTTAAAATAAAGATTTAACTCATAAACAGATACATTTTGTTATTTGTTTTATTTCTGCGAGTAATTTAAAAATTTCTTGAAAATTATAAACCGTATGTTAGAAAAAGTAAGGACATTTTTTACAGGTAATTTTCTAATCATTCGATCTTATAATAACGTTCATATCCGTAAAATTAAAAGGAACGGAAATGTTTGCGAAAAAAACACTTTTTTAACTATTTTACGAATAATAAAAATAATAATAACAATAATAAAAAATTGTCTTTAATTTCCAATATTTTATAATACAAATCATATGCATACATAAAAAACATTTTGGAAAAACGCGGAGGATCAGATGACTGCCACAACGACAGCTCCTGTTGTTAATCTTAAGCCCAGAGAATATAATAATTACAATTAATAAAAATTAAAACCGCTGCCAATTACTTGCGGATCAGAACTTCCTCACCGTAGTAAAACTTGACGTGGGGTGAAGTTTAAAATTAAAAGTAATTTTTGACGTTTCAAAAAAGTCACATATTGACGTTTCAAAAAAGTCACTTTACGTTTCAAAAAAGTCACATTTTTTGACGTTTCAAAAATTGGGACCGATTTTGCTCATCAACGACCTCAATCTCTTCCTTGACCTCTAGAATGTGTGTACCAAATTTGAAAGCATTATATCAAAAACTGTAACTGCTATCGCGAACCAGACAGACAGAACATGTTTTCTGTCTGAAATTTTGTGTATCGTCATAATTCGTCGAGATTCGTCCACAAATGCAGTAAGAATTTTCAAAATTTTTTTCACAAATACATATCTTCCTCACTTTGAGGGGTGAGGAAGATGAATCAAAGAATTAAATAAGGATAATATATATATATATATATATATATATATATATATATATATATATATATATATATATATATATATATATATATATATATATATATATATATATATATATATATATATATATATATATATATATATATATATATATATATATATATATATATATATATATATATATATATATATATATATATATATATTGTATTCACATTTAATTTTAATTTAGATGAATTAAATAGATAAATATTTTAAATTACCCATGTGTGACATTTTGTACATTTAAATGAATTTTTTTATAACTATTTTTATAAATAACTGGTGGCTTATCTTTTATTGTAGATTGTACTGATTTATAGATTGTTGTTACCTGGTATGAGAAAGAGCATTTAAACAACTCTGTATGGTGAAGAGGCGGTGTAAGTCTACCTTTAAAACGTACATTTATATTATATACATCAGTTCGGTGTGAAATTTTCTTATTTAGGTATTTTGGAATTTTATTGATAAAAATTAGACAAGCAGCATGCAGCCGTCGTCGTCCAGACATATTAATCTATGGCAGGAATTTTGTACAACTTAAATTCTACGGGCATCTTCCGCATCTATAAATGGACCATATACACTAATATACAGTGTCAGCAAAATTAAACCTAGACAATACCAACGTTTCACATAAAATGGTTCTTACTCTTTTTACTAAGAACATGTCTATTATTGTATATCATTAGGTTCATATAAGCCAGTTTAATAAATTCATTTATTTACATGAAATTTAAATCTTAAGTTGGTGTCAAAAATGAATCATAAATTCTTAGCCTGTTGAGTAGGAGTTATATTATGACCTTCTACATTAATTTGCACCATATCTGAAACTTGAGATCTAATACGTGGTTGTCCAAATACAAGAACTGATGTCATGGTGTAACGTTAATATTTAACGAGTGAGTTCTGGTTTTCTCAAGCAATGAGTTAATATCTCGATTTATGTTATCCGTTGCTTCTACGATGTCCTGTGGGTCAAAAGAGATGTAGAGTTGTGTACCATCTGCATAAAAGTGGAGCTGGCAGTGTTCAATAACTTTTGTAAAATCCGAATGTATATTGCGTATAATAACGGGCCCAATGTTGATCCCTGAGGAACACCAGATATCACATCAAGAGGAGCAGATAAAGCATTATCGACTTTCACCCGTTGAGTCCTACCCGTTAAATAACTATGAAGAAATTAAGCATTTCGTTACATAAGTTAATAAACTTTAAAACAGCATGGAGTATTTTATGATTTATAGTATCAAACACATTTTAAAAGTCAATTAAGACAAGTACGGTAGCCTTTTCATTATCTGCTTCTCTGAAAATGTCATCCGTAATGTTAAATAGGGCCTCTTCACAACTGTGTAAGGAGCTAAATCCTAATTGTATTTCAGGCAATATATTGAATTTTGCCACATGCTCGCATAGCAACTCAACCTCTTTTTCTAAAACTTTTGACGGGACTGGTCGTAGGTCTTTAAATTCACTGGGTCATTAATTTTTCGAATAGGCAATACCGTATGTCCCAAATTCGATGCTCACCATTGTAATCTCGGAAACTTTAAGAGCTACAAGGTCGGTTAAATAGGATAAGTTTTAGCAAATTTTATGCTGATTCCAAATCCGTTAAGAAATCATGGCTAACTGAAACCGTTATTGGGATTTTCTGAAAAAAAAAACGAAAATTTTGTGATTTCCCTTTTTTAGCTGCAGCCAAGTAATCCTCGGTCAGACAGGTTTAGACTTTTACATTAATATGACACTTTTTGGGGACTAACATTTTGGTCTAGAAACAAATGCTCAATAGTCTTTTGTCTTCGAAACAAAATAATAGTATGGAAAATCAAAAATTTTTTGTAAAGCCAGAGATGATAAAATTGCTTATTCAGACGGCGACTAATTATTATCTACGTACTTCAAATCTACTGTTAATTGATTTATTTGTACAATTTTCTAAAAACATCAATTTTTATTCGATCATTAAGGTTTTATTTGTCATCATATTGTCAATAAAGTGTTCAAAATTTGAACAAAGAAACCCTCTTCATCAAGGGCATTCTTGCATGCAAAGTAGTTAGTAGTAATATTTAAAAAATGCTTTTCTAGAAACGACCAAAGTTCACACAACTTTATGTAAAATTTAATAGGCTGTGGTTTAAAACAAGTAATAAGCATTACTGTTAGTTGACAGTTGTTCACTTAATAGTAGTGGCATTACTGTACATTGTTCAAGAATACTTATTATTACTGTTCAAGAGTTCGATTATTGCAAAATGGCACATAAATTCTAAAATGAGGATACATTTGATATGTTAGAATGTTATTTAAAAGTAAATAGAAATTCGCAAAACGCATCGGCGTCGTATCTAGAAACATTTCCTGAAAGATCCAACCACATAGAACAGTTTTTGGAAGAATTGTAAGCAATTTGTTAAATAATTACGGGAGTTTTGATAATAAAAGAGACCGGTACAATATTGATAATGTTGACCGCACAAATAATATTGTCGAAGCTGTTAACAATAATCCCCGCATATCAGTACGACAAATTACACGCGAAACAAGTATTCCTAAGACAATTGTACGCAAGACATTAAAACAAAGGAAATACCATCCGTACAAATTTACGATTGTCCAAGCTTTAAACAAAAATGATTTTGGTAGAAGACTTGAATTTTGTCATTGGTTTAATCAGAAATGTGAAGAATAACCTGATTTTCAATCGAGAGGTATATGGGCTGATGAGAGTAGTTTTACAAATTGTAGAGTCTTTAACAAGCACAATTTTCACCACCGTGCCAAAGAGAATCCGCATGTAACTACGCAAAGAAGATTCCAAACTAGGTTTGGATTCAATGTTTGGGCACGGCATGATAGGTATTACCTTTTCTCTTCCTATTCTACTCCTATGATCTGCCTATAACCCTTTCCATAATTATTATTTTCAGATCGCTATTTAATTGGTCCATTCATTTTTCACAACAACTTAACGGGAACAGCATATCGTGAACTTCTAGAGAATCAAGTTTTACCCAAGATGAGACGACTTTTTACAGAACAAGAAATAAAGGAATTGTGGTTCCAACAAGATGGTTGTCCTGCACGTAATATTAATAATTTTAAACGAATATTGCAGGAAAATTTTGGTCACAGCATAATTTCAAATAGAGGACCAGTGATCCGCTCGCCTGATATAACCTCTCCTGATTTTTATTTGTGGGGTACGGTGAAAAATTAAGTGTATGATTTTGAAAGTCCGGAAAGTATCGATAATTTTGAAGAAAGAGTTAGGGACGTTTTCGACACAATAAATGCCAATACTATCAGAATAGAAATCAGCTCAGTTAGGCGTAGATGCCAAAAATGTATTCAGCTGAATAAAGGTAATATTGAACAGTTTTATTAAATCTCCTTTCTCCTTTACTAATCATTTCTTCTATTATGTTAATTTTCTGTTATTAGAGTTCATGTTCAGTATTTTACCAGAAAATTAAAGTTATTTAAACCTGTCAAGTTGGTAACCTTAATATTACTCTTAATTTTTATAATGGTTGGAATTAGGTATATCCATGAAATCAAAATAACTTTTTGATTCTCCATGGCCTACTATTTTGTTTTGTTAAGCAATGGATAACTTTTCTTAAATTAGTCCCTTGAAAAATAATTTGTCCTCAGCATGTAATACATCATTTGAAAGTTCTTTTTATGCGCAATCCGAAATATCCAATATGGCAGAAATAAAAAAAAACAAAAGTTACCTCGGATATCTCAAAAACAGAAGAATATCGAACATTCATTTCTACACCAAAATATTAGTCTCCAAACAAATGTCCTAATAATGTAAAAGTCTAGAACCTGTCTCACCGAAATTACTTGGTTGTAGCCAAAAAAGAGAAATCACAAAATTTTCGTTTTTTTTTTTTTTTTGGAAAATCAACAGTTTCAGTTAGCAGTGATTTCTTAACGGGTTTGGAATCAACATAAAATTTGCTAAAAGCGGTGGGCATCGAATTTGGAACACAAGGTATAATAGCTACTTTTCAAGCTTCTGGAGAAACATTTTCCTCTAAACAATAACTTACGATATCGGTTATATATGGTAAAATATAAGGACACCATATTAATATAAATTTGATATTAAGTCCATGGTGACCTTGAGTATTAGTTTTAATTGTATCTAATATTTTTTGTATGTTGTACTCTGAACTAAGTTGAAATGTAAAAGTCTCTATATTTGGTTTAACATTGTTATAATAATTTACGGTAACTTGATCAAGAGGCATTAAAGGAATACTATTTACGTAGTAGTTATTAAGACTATCAGCATTTTCAAATGATTAGGTATTGAGCCGTTTCCATTTTTTCTAATAATTAGTAATTCTAAATTCTTTCATATTTTATTTGTGTCATTAACCCTTAACCTATGGTAAAAAAAAGCTATTTATTCGTTTTTACATGCTAGTGTTGTGTAACTTTTCAACTGTTTGTAATAATTATGGTATGCCTCATTATTGGTAAGATGCCATCTATTGCGCAAGGGTTTTCTAAGAGATATAAGTAAACGTAAATTATCAGTCATCCACGGGGACTTTTTTTGTGAATCTAATAGTTTTAAGGGGTGCAAATAAAATATGGTCTAAAAGATTTCCATTCAAATAATTTAATTCTCGTTAACGTGATTCATATCATAAATAAGGTCAAAATTTATTGAGGCTAGTTCTATGTAAAATTGTTCTTGCTTACAATATCGTCATTATTAGTTGTTATTATTAGATCAACAAATGTTGCACATTTAAGAGTAAAGCGAGTCGGTGCGTGTATGAGTTGAGTTAAATTAAATGCTTCAATTATAGAATTAAGTTTGAGAAACCCAGAAATTTTTAAATATCTGATTAAAGTCACCTAGACTAAATATTTCATCATATTGTGTCAATAAAAATGATAATTACTGTTCCAGTGCGTTAATAAATCCATTGTATGATAAATCTGGTTGCCTGACTATTGTCACTTTCACTGAGAGAGAAGGAATATGACTCTTTAATGTACATACTTACTCCTCCCGTACACCAGTTCTACGATCCCTTCTTATTAATTTATATCTCTCTATGGTGATATCCTCGTCTTTTATAGCAGGGGTCATCCAAGTTTCTGTTACACATAGCACAGAACAATTAGCCAATAAAATATATTCTTTTAATTCACTAAATTCAGGTAAAAGGGATCTTATATTGAACAGGGCTAAGGTTACCAGATCACTTATATTTAGCTAAAAAAACAACAAAAAAAGAAAAATAGAGAAGGGAATAAAGTACATTTACAAGTTTACTTTTTATAAGGATTAGTTTTGATAAAATTGAGTAGAATTAAAAGAAATTAAATTATTTTTAGACAAGTTAACAAGAAAAATGAAAAGAGTAAAACTAGATAGGAATGTGTTTGTCTTCACAAACTATAAAAGAAAAAAATAATATCTATTTATATTTCACATTTAACATTATTTAAAATTCTGTCGTATTCATCTTCGGCTGATACGAAATATTTTTCATTCCATAACAGAAAAGCTGTCTCTCCATCTCTAGTCCTGCATTCTTTTTCAGTTTTCTCTTACTTTTTTATAGAGCACGTAGCATTGGGGTGTTAACATCTCAATTATGGCATAGTTAGATCCTTTAAATCCTTTTTTCTTATTAAATATATTTTGACAGTTCCATGCAAAAACTAATTCTATTATTATTGGCCTTGATTTTTTCTTTGCTTCTTATTCCATATAGAAAAGAGTCTGATATATCATTTTTTGTTAGTTAAACCTTTCGATCCTCATTTATTTGTAACTTATTGTTTAGAATATTCCACTACTATAGAAAATAAATTCTCTTTTTCAGTTTCCCTAACTCCATAAATTAATGACTAATTTTTGTTTGACCTTGGAATAATTATGTCTAATTGTAAATTAACTCCACTAACCTGCAGTTTGATTCGTTCAAGAGATTATTTTACTATGGCCCCAAACTACAAAAATTTATTCATTAATTGTTGAATTTTCATTTAATTTTCCGGAGTATTGTCATTTTTTTGCATTTTAGTTAATTCACCTCTAAAATCTCTAAGCTGCATAACAAAATTCTCTCTAATTCTTGCAGTCTAGTCAATATTGAAACCGTTTCTGTGAGATAAACAATTTGGATCATATTTCTTATAAATTAGATGGAATGGTTTAAGTTGTAAATTAACTTCCAAATTCGATTAAAATAATTCCATTAAACCCTATTGTACTATCCATGTAGTGCGCCGCTACTGTGCGAAAAATTTTTTACTAAGAAGTTTCATCGTACGCGCGGCGAAAGGACGAATTCGGTGAGTGCTTTTAGTGGCAGAGGCAAAGGGGCAGAACGGGGCCGGCTGGTGGCATGGTTGGGGACGAGTTGTAGACATTCTGAAGTAAGTAGCTGTGTGCATTACCTTAAATTTGCCTGGAACTCCGTTAGTGAGCTAAGAAGTTAAGAAGTAGCCGAACTGGTGTGGCAAGAGAAAAGCCCCTGACCGTGCTCTTGGCCCTAGAGCTCCAGGTATGATTGTTTTAGTATATTTATGTATAGGCGAAGGTATGCAAATTTAGCAAAACAGCAAAACGTTTTCTTCGAACCCTAGGTACCTAGGCACCACGATTACGTTGTGTTCAAAATTTCAGTGCTTTGCAAGTGAACAATAAATTGTCGACTTGAATTATATAGTAAAAACTTGGAAATCCGCCCGATACATTTAGACTAACTTTATTTCAAGTGCTATACATTTATGTGTGGTTCATTAGCATTGACTGTTTAGATAGAAACCTATTTTCCATGTTTTAAAGGTAGCAAAGTTTTTATTAGTTAAGGAGAATTATTGTATATTTTAAACTTAAAAAGATGGTGGCATCCAATAACAACTAATTAAGTTGGATTGATATTTCGTATGATTTGAATTAGCAATTGCTAGACAGATCTCTGTGGTTTTCTTGTTTCATTTAGTCTTAAGTTTATTTGATTTTTCTAGTTAGCTACTCTGATTCCCCGCCCGGAGAAAAGTGTCATGCATATTGGTGTTTTGATTAAAAGCATTTTGTTATTAGTGTTTTGTTTGTAAAATTTGATCAACCCATATTAATGATAGGGTGAGCCCCATTATATTATCATCACCACCAGTTATTTTTTTATTTATATTTCCTCTCGCCCTTGTATTTTTCGATTTGTAGACATTTTACGCAATTGATTATTATTATTGTTAGGTACTGAATATTATTTGATACTTTCAATGACAGAATAACTTTTTAATGTTGAAATATTTTAATTTACTGGAGACCTACACAATAGTGTATACTCTCGCGCTGTCACCACAATCGTAAAAATTCTTTAGAACGATGAAATTAAAGTGGAAAAAAAATCAGCTTTATATTTTTTGTCTATATGTACTGGACTATAATGTTTTATACCAATTATCACACCGACTACGGCGATGTGTAATAATAATAAATTATTAAATAATGCTCATACCTTTATTGTGTATAGAAAATTTTGTATTTATTTACAGCTATCGTAACACCTCCGTCCTATAGTATATTCGTAATTTATGTAAAAAAAAGAAGATACATAATTTTCTTACTTGCAAATGCATTAGTCTTTTATTCCTTTTTCTTGGTGAAAATTAACGTTATTTTCAGTATGGCAATTTTCCAGTTAAAGAAAAACATGTGAAAAAATAATTCAATTAGTTGAATTATGACTAGGTAGTAAAGTAATATCAATTTGTCCTAATCATCATTGGTGAACAAAAACACGCGATTACACCGTCAAACAACATGGAGACAAAATACTTGTTGCTGACTAGCTATTAAGTTAAGTACTTTCGGTCAGGCCACATATAGCTGCTGTTTTATAACATCATACATATTAGATTGATCGGTATTTACAGATATTATTTACCTAAATGTATATAATTTAGTGTATCCCCCATACTAATAACCAGCGTGACTTCACGTAGTTTTTCAATTGGTAATTGTTTCAGTAAAGTCTAATTTAGGTAGTAAAATTTATTATTATTTTTATCAACCTAAAAGAGGAAAATAATGGTTTACATTTACAAGAATGTAAAGTTAATTAGAGATAAGTATGTGATATTGCAAAAATTGTTAAATTAGTGGCACAACTTTTATATTCTAAACTAATTGGTTCAATTAATTAATGATAATAAGCAATTGAATGACTTTAGTGAAATACTAGAGAATAGCTCAAAACTTCAAAATTATCAAGGCAACTTTAATGAAACTTTGTAAACATCCTTTTTATACGGGGTGATTCATCTGGATTAGGCCACCATAAAATAGTGAGGTGTCCACACCGAGAGATCTTAAAACATTCAAATAGGAAGACAATAAAACAAAAAATACGTACGTAGGGAAGCATCGTCTATGAGACATGGTTACCGTCATAAAAATGCACTGTACTACACCCTAAAATAAGTCAAGGAATTAATAATAGCAATACTCCTATGGAGTAAGAGGCTAGACAGGATATCTTTTAATATCAGTTTTAAATTTAGGGAAGTCTCTTATAAAGATATTAGGGATATCTTGGAAAATTTAAGAAACAGTAAAAGCAAAGTTGCTTAATGATATGTGTAAAAATCTTAAAGACAAGGTTAAAAATATCACATATATCCAATGACAAATTCAATTAATCAATATATCTGGCAAAATATATTTCCAGAAGTATTTAAATTAGCCAAGGTCATCCCTATTTACAAAAAGAGCTCTCTAGATCATGTATCCAATTATAGACCTTTTTCTTTAGTTCCTATATTGGCAAACATTCTAGAAGCGGTTTTTTTAATGCAAATATCAACACACTTCGAGAAAAACAAACTTTCATTCAAGCCAGTTTGGCTTCAGAACTAAGTTGTCAACAAAGATAGGAATCAATGATTTGACTCAAGTCGTACTTCAGAATTTCGAACTAAGTAACCAATGGAAGTTTCTGTGACTGTAATAAAATCGTTTGATTGTATCACATAGCATTCTTTTCGAAAAATTAAAAAATGCAATTTCAACGTCAGTAATATTTACAGCTCTTATATAGTCTTATCTTTGAAACATAATACAATTTGTCTCTTACAACAGCAAGGAGTCGTAGCAAAAAAAAAAAATGTAAATTATGGCGCACCACGGGGTTCGGTACTCGGCTCTATTCTATGTTATCATTTATATAAGTGATCTTATTAATTGTGATAGCAACTCCACTTTTATATTATTTGCTGACGACATCACTGTTTCTCATTCTAATAGTGATCAAAATCAACTAACAGAGACTGTTGTGAATACCTACACAACCCAACGTAAAATAATAATTTCTTGCGAATAAATTAAATATTAAATTACAGATATTTACTCTTCTTTATGACAACAAAACCACAGCTGTAAAATTTCTTGGAGTATACATTGATCCTATATTGACTTGGAAGAATCACATTGTAAATCTATCAACAATTATATAAACAAATATTTTTCTATTAAGAAATCTAGCGTGTCGAGTTTCAAAGCAGATCCCTATATCAGCCTAGTATGGCGTATTTCATTCAAACATGATCTAAGCCATTTTAAACTGGGACATTCATTTCATAATATAAAAATATTTAGTCTTCAATTAGAGTTCTTGCAAGTTTAAAATTGTTGCAGAGTTCAAGGATTTTAACTTCCTTACTATGCCATCAATATATATTATTAGAATATCCAAGTAACAATTTAAATAGCTTTAAGATTTATTTAGATTCTATCAGTGCTTTATAGTTGGCCAGCTCATAACTAGTAATTCAGATTTTTTATATGCCAAGTGCACTTAAAGATAATTTTGTCTTAAAGAAAGCTTTAAAGAAGTTTTCAAGAAGTTATATAAAAACTAAATTCTCTTTTAGGTTTATTAGCTTATAACTGACTTATCAAGGCATTTGTCAAGCCTTCAATGAAGCTTTATAACTGTTAAGTTCAAGTTAGGAGTATTGAGTGTTGTAGAGAATTTGGGCCGTGTTGCAGTTTTGTAGTTGCTTTATAAAATTATCTTGGGGTAGTTGCTAATGCCCGGTTATAAATCTAAAATGCTTTGAGATCACTAAGTTCCAGGTCGAACCTTCATAAAGATAACTACTTATCAGAGTTTTAATGAAGCAGACAAAACTCTTGTAATGCATCAATTTTAAGCATGAAACAGTTTGGTTCCTTTTTCTAGAATATGTTTTAAAATATAAAATATATAAGTATAGTCGGGTCGCTATAAGATTGCAACTTTCGTCTAAAGTAGTAAAAGTTATAAATAATGTTAATCGGTTCAATTATCAGCAGTACTCAACCAATATAATACAATTTTCGAAATTCCATGCAGATCAGTTGTTCGCTGTTGTACAGAGCGAGCAGGAAACAAGGTTTACCATTTCCTTTTTAGCAGATGAAATGATTTTCCACCATTAGTATAACCTGAAAACGTTCAACCCGAATCGAGCCTCAAATGTTTTCCTTTCGATTGATTCATGATTATTTTAATACGAATATTTTCGAATAAACAACTTCACAGTTAGCATACGTCGTACCACTTCGGCTACTCTAAGTTAAGGAAAACCTAAAATTAAGAATTTATGTTTTTCGATAAGATTATATTATTTTCTTAGAAATTTTAGGTCATCCAGTTTACGTAAATAGATGATCTATTTCAGGGATGCAAAATTTTACCCACTCAAAATCTTTTCTAGTTAAAAATAGCTAATTTTAATAATGTCGTTACATATGATTCTAATTTGTAATGTTAATTTTAGGAAAAATAGAAAACAAGAAATAAATGTTTAAATTAATTTCAAAGTAACAGCACAAGTATATTCATTTACTGTTTGAGATTCACTGTTCCCCAATCTTACGCTACAAGCATCCAACAAAGTAGTTGTAAATAAGTATATTTATACACCTATGCACAATTGGTCTGCTGACAATTGAAACGAATAGAATTATTTATGATTTTGATTCTTTGAAGAAAGTTGTAATCTTATACCGCACCGGCAAAACTAAAGCACTGGATAACAAACGAGGAAGGCGCACAGAGTAGATGTATCTATCTACGCGAAAAAACAGAATTGTTAGGTTATGCTAATCGGGTGTCATAAATCCTATAGATTTTAAAGTGGTTGTGTTATGTGCTCAAATGGTTTAAAACGTGTTTTTAGATAAACCTACAAGTTTCAAGCAATACGATAAGGCCAATAACGCTTAAAATATACTTCTACAAGAACAAATCGACATACTTAAAGAGCAATTGGTAATTTAATAGGCATTTTAAGACAAAACACGTTTGAAGTAGAATTGTTCAAGACTAATAGGGTTTATACAAACTACCGTCACTACTTCTAGCGGAAAGAGATGATTTGTAACGGTCAGCCATATTGGGAATATTCCGGATTGAACAAAAAAATATAATTTGTATCTGATAGAAATGTTTTCTAAAAATAATTTACCAACACTGAACCATATTATGGGCGGATGCTACCGATTTATTTATTTCTAAGCCACCGAGGAAAAAAATTAGTACCCATGTATTTGTTTAAATTTGTGTTTTTAGAGACGGTACTGACTCTATCATTGTAATACTTTATATAAAAAATTATCCGATAAAATAAAAATCCTAGATTTTAATAAATTTAAACTAACCAATTAAAACAAACAAAATATCTAATGTAATTCATCACTTCAATGCAGAAATAGCCTAATTCATAACATGTTTTTTTTTTAGAGAATAAGCTTTTTTCATCATACGGCTTATAATTATAAAAACTCCAAAACTCTGTGTTCCCAAACTTCAGATTTCTAACAGCGTGAACAAAAATTATGTTTTATTAAAAAATATTAGAAAATTTATCTTGGTTACTCATTAGTCATCACATATTAATTTCAAAATGAAACAAACCGTGACACCCACAGAGGTATTAACCTCTATTTGGGGAATAAGCATTTAAATAGTGCGTATTACATGCGGTATAGTTGGGAACAGACCTTGCATTTAGATGCGTATGTTGTGGGTGTTAGAGAGTGTTTAAGGCCCCTTTGGCGGCTTGAAATCGCTGATTTTGCACAGTATGCTAGCCCCACTTTGTTGAATTGTCCCCAGGCTAGCATCTGTTCCATGTTGCTGGAACTTTAAACAAGATTCCTTCATTGACGTACGTAAATATTTGCGGGGGATGGAGTATGAAAGCACGGAATTAAAAATCATCAATTATAATTATATAAAATATAAATAAAGGGAATTTTATAAAAAAATATCCCATATTCATATAATTACAGTATATTTCCTTATACTTTCTTTTGGTATTAAAGTACTGTCCTATAAATTATATAATTTTTTTTTTTTTTTTTTAATAAATCTGAGCCAACATTATTCAAAGACTGTTTTTTAGAAAAAAGGTCATGTGTATCCAAGAAATGTTTCACACCTAATATTAACCTGAAAATGAGACTTAGATGTAAAGTATTTTAGATTATATAGGTTGACGTTTCAGAACACTCTCTGATTCCGTCAATCTTTATAATTTAAAATACTTGACATTCAATTTTCATTTTCGAGTTAATATTTTTTAGGTGCCAGACATTTTTTGGACAGGCAAAAACATTTTTTCAAAAAACGAACCTCGGACGCAGAGATTTAATCAAAAACAAATTTAATAATTTGTAGAACATTGGCTTAAAACCAAGAGAAGGTACGAAGAAACATTATAGGATGCTACACATAAATAATTATAGACAATAATTATGATATACAGGGCGGGGCAATAGTGCGTCCGACTTCGATATCTCGAGTTCTATGATAGCTAGAAAGTTGATTTAAAAATATAAATAAACTAGACAAAAAAGTCTATAATCAGAAACTATTTTCGGTTATACAGGGTGAGTCAAGATGATTCTACAGGGTCAACTAATATTTTTTTTAAATAGAATGCCACGTATATCAGAACATTTTTTTAAAACCTCTTTGTGGCCTCCTTTCACTCCTGCATTATAATTAACTCTCCCAACCACTTGGATGTAACGATTTTTTTTGTTGAAGTTTTGCCATTTACACGTGTATATTAAAAAAATCACTAGTCACAATTATCAATTTTAAGAGAAAATATGTTGTACCAGTTATGAGACATATGTGTGATGACACTCAGCCATTGTCACTTCCTAAAAGTATACAGGGTGGCCAAACATATTTTTTAAATTTACAACTATTTAAACTGAATTTTCTCAATTTATCTATCATAAAACTCGACATATCTAAGTCGGACGCACTATTGCCCCACCATGTATATCTAAAAAAGATTTTAATAATTTTTTACATAAATGTCGAAACAGATAAAATACCTGACCATTTTTGATGTTGTTTTTATCTTATCTGAATTAAAGTCAAAAGGATTTCTTTTTCTAAATTAAATTATAGATATTTCACATAATGAATAAATAAATAAATAGTGTATTCATTAATTACCGAATATTGGGGGGGTTCAGTTCATTAGAGCTGCTCTTATAACTCAATTAACATATACATAAAAATGTTTAAGATGCAACTAATGAACCAATAAAGTTAGTATAATTTTCTTGAGAATTAACTATTCACTGATTTAATAAAATTTTCTTGTATCTATGTTTAAAGGAGGTTGCAGATAGGTGCTATCGACGTTGATAGAGCTATAGAGAGATGCTGCGGAATGGACAAAAGTTCTATAAATTAATGTTAGCCTATAATGAGAAAATTGATAATATATCTACATACCTAGGATTTTTTGAGTGAAATAAGGATCAAGGAGTTCAGTAAGTTATTGAGGAGTAGAGGTTTTTATTAACTTATTTGTGAATTACGTCAAGTAAAGTTGTATTCTTTCAGTCAGAATAAGCCATTTTAATATTTTTAATTTTTTCGCTAACACGGTTCTTTGTCAAATTACAAATAAACCAGACACATAAGTTCTGAACTTTCTGAATTCTTTTTGCGATAGTTTACTCAAGATAAGGACCGTAAATTATATCGCAGTAGTTAAAACATGACAATACTAACGAGTCGCACAGCAGTCCTTTAAGCTTTTAATAGAGAAAATGTCGATTTGAATATAATTGTTTTAATGAAATATATGTTTTTCCAATAAATTATTATAAGTGGAATACATTTTAAATCTACTTCTAAATTTTGATACATAATTATGGTTTTCTACAAAAATATCAAGATTATCATAGATGATCCTTTATTTTGATCAAATAATATTACTGTCGATTTTTGTGCATTAATTTTTTAGCAATGCTTATGAGAAAGTTGTACTAGGTGTTCAATATCATTATTAATGTCTTCTTCTGCCTGAAATACTAACTCAAATTTAAAAATGCGATATATCTGATTATCATGTGCGTAATAATAAGACTGACATTATATCAACCTTTTATTAAAATCAGAAGTATATGAAACAAATATGAGTGGTCCTAATATTGACCCTTGTGGCACACCAGACCTCAACATGCCCAAGCCCGATTCAGAATTATTTATAATTACTTTCTGTATCCTAGAAAAAGAATATTGGATAAATTTCAGTGCATTATCAGTAAACCCATAAAATATTAATTTTAATATAATTGATCTATGGTTAATAGTATCGAACGCCCCAGAATAATCCAGCATTAGTAAAATTGAGTTATCACTTATACATTTGGATGTCATCCCAGAGACGAATTTAAATCTAAATAAAATGAAAGAAAAAGAGATATTTTAAATTTAATTTCAGTATGTTTAATATAATATTAATTATTTAACGCGTCATGAAATTATCCGAGTTACCTACTCTTAGTAAACGTATTTTCCAAAAAAATTTTTAACACTTGTGGCATAACATATGAAAATGTTGTGACGTTTCAATATAAATATTGTCGAAACATTTCTCTGATCAAGTAATTCTAAAAATACACATCAAGCGGTATATTTTGATTAAAGTTAGTTTCCGGAATTAATAAAGCAACAAATTTTTATGAACGTCATCAAAAAATTGTAATCAATAATAATTATGATACATTCGAAAACTTCTTAAAACTCAATTATCAACTGACATTTTCATTTATAGGATGCCACTGAATTCTTCCTTATTTGACACATTCTTAGTGACAATGACAATGAACTGAACTTGGTGGCCTTGCGAGACCTTTTTTGAAAATCTTGTTAATGAGATTTAATTAAATCAATGAGTTTATTTATATTCAGACATTCAGAAAATTGCTTTAAAAATATAACCTTTTCTGCTTTAAGGCAGATAAATACTAAGCCGATATAAAAACAAAGATTGTGCTATAAAGAAATATGGTTCCATATACATATGTGAGTTACTGATGGTAATTAATTAATAAATTCATTAGATCATGTGGTTGTGATTATAAAATGTAGTGATAAACTGGTTCTGTGGATATTTCTCAAAACAATTTATTTTATTTTAGTACACGGTAATAAAAAATATTAATTTTACAAAATAAGTTAAGCATTTAAAATAAGAAACCTATAGCCATAAGTAATACATATAGGTACAGTGTTCACGAATGAGGTTGCCAAGAGGAAAAACTTCTTTATTTAATCATTTATGAAAAAAGGTCAATCTATATAATAAATTTTGCTTCTTTTAAAACCCCTAAATACCTATTCAGATTTAAGTTTATATACAGGGTATCCAGGGGTGAAGTAAAATTTTCTACATATTTAGTGAATTATGAAAATCTAAAAATGTGCATTTCTTAAAGACTCCAAATATCCCTAGATATATTTAATAATTACCGGGTGCCTCATGGCAGAAGCTTTTTTTTTGATTTGCCAAAACTAGTTCTTTGTAAAATAGGAAGCTTCTCTCAAAAGTTTATAAATAACTATTTAAATGTTGATTTGTGTATCCCAGGGTCATCAATAAGAACAATTTTTAAAAGGATAAATATTTTTTTTAATAAAATTACCACCAAATCCATAAGCCGTATTATTATTATTATTTTTCCGTTGATCGTATTTCCAAAACCCTTATTATAAGCAACCTCTTGATTTAACTGCATAAATTCGACGTCGGTCATTGCCTCTTGGTGTTTTGTAGAGATTACAGTTGTTATTCGTTGTTTCGAGTTACTGTTATCCCACTCAAATAAAAAACATTGTATTTTTAAAACAGGTGTACATTTGTGTATATTAAGGTACATAGTAAAAACGATTAATATTGACTAAATGTTATAAATTATAAATTTTAAATTTCGTATACTTATTTCAAACTTGGCGTTATAACATTGTAATTCCACAAAAATTAAATTTCAAATTACAATTTTGATTTCCCGCTTTTATTAATTTGTAGCGTGTAAAACTAGTAGTCAAATCAAAAAGAAATCTCTAAGCTTCTACCATGGGACATCCCGTAATTGATTAAACATTTGTATGGATATTTGGAGTTTTCAAGAGATGTACATATTTTTAATAAAGAGTAATTTTTTCGTATATCACTAGCGTAGAAATTTTTACTTCACCTCTGGACACTCTGTATATAATCTTAAATCTGAATAGGTATTTAAAGATTTTAAGAGAAGCAGAATTTATTGTATAGATTGACTTTTTTTCGTGAATAATTAAATAAAGAAGTTTTTTCTCTTGGCCACCCCATCGTTGGACACACTGTATACTTAATTATACAAAACAAATTAAGTTCTTAAAATTTTGTGTAAAATTAAACAAATTAAACATATGTTATTCTAAATGTTTTCTTGAAAATAATCGGAAAAATATTCGAATCTTCGTGCTACTTCGATAATTAAAATTTTGTATGCAAAAAAAATGAACCGTGTGTAATTTACTTATTAACACTCAACTGAAGATAACTGAAAAAATATTTGAATCGTCAATGAATTCATAGATTTATTTTAATTTGACAAATAAAACAGATCTAAAGTAGGAAAATATACTTAACGATATATTTATATAGCATCGGATTACACCATCAAATCATGACAGATCGATAGCCAATATCATTTGTGAATTCCTAACCAGACATAGACCAGTTTCGAACTTATTTGTTCTCCTCAGTATGCCATTGGTTATGGAACAGACAAATGATAGTGGCCAACCTGCTAGTCATATACTAACTAAGGTAAATTGAGTAATGGTGAGAGGTATGAAACTTCCCGTATGGTCTAAATGCTACTATCCAACCGACATCATAGATGCAGGTCGGGGTATTTGCCCGCTGAATAGTTGTTTCGTTCAAATCATATTTAATAACAGTAGTTTAGTCCACCTGGGCTAGAGGTCGCCGCTCTCGGTACTTGCTTCGCAATTCGCTATCCGCCACAGAGACATCTATGATGTCGGTCGGATAGTAGCATTTAGACCATACGAGAAGTTTCATACCTCTCACCACTACTCAATTTACCTTAGTTAGTATATGACTAGCAGGTTGGCCACTATCATTTGTCTATTCCATAACCTATGGCATACTGAGGAGAACAAATAAGTTTGAAACCGGTCTATGTCTGGTTAGGAATTGACAAATGATATTGGCTTTCATCTATCATGATTTGAAGGTGTAATTCAATGCAGGTCGGGGTATTTACCCGCTGAGTAGTTGTTTCCTTCAAATCATATTTAATAATATTAGTTTAGTCCACCTGGGCTAGAGGTCGTCGCTCTCGGTATTTGCTTCGGAAGTCGCTATCCGTCTATGATGTCGGTCGGATAGTAGAATTTAGACCATACGAGAAGTTTCATACCTCTCACCACTACTTAAATACTGTATACATACAATTTAAATATGATGAACAAAAATATAAATATAATTAAAAATTATTACACTGTTTCCTTAGTATTATTATTGTTCTTTTGTCATATATCTTACGAAATTGGAAATAAAATTTGAAAATGCTCACCTTTCTAGACAAAAAATGGAAACGTATGATAAATCAAACTACGTAACATGTCCTAATTGATTACTTTTCTGGTAAGTAAATTGTTAACCATATTAACCGTATCTCAAGTTGTGGAGGACCCTTTCTAAATAATTTAATGTAGTTAGAAATATTTGACTGCTGTGCCTTAAAATTTTCTATTTTATACCAATATTTAATATTCATTTAGGTACTTCAATATTGAAAATAAGCCTTTAAATTTTAATAAAATAAATGTAGACAGACAAATACAAAATTAGGCTTAAAATATCTGTTATGGTAAAAATAAAATATTTATCAGGATGTCAGGTTCAATTTTGGAAGTTCTTCATGTGTCATCGAAGTTTTATGAATTAATGTGACGTCCAAAGATGGTCACCTCTTTAACAACAACACATCACAATTAGCTGAGTATTTATGACGGGCATGGTGTCATGCTAAGCGATAATTAGAATCAGCAATCAACAAACAGTCTGCAAATCACTGGTTATTTGATACTATACACTGATACATTTTATCTTCCACGCCATTACAGGGTGTATCTAAAAGTGGTAAATTTTAAATTAAAAGATTATATTATGTATTTCACAACATGTGGAAAGGTCATGAAAAGGGAGATATACCGACAAAAATTCCGCCATGATAATTAATTTTAATTAAATTTTTCCTTAAGAATATTTTTTGTGATAAGAACGATTTAGTTCCAGCACAGTGAAAAATCGTTTTGCAAAATTTTGTACAATGTTGTGGAAAAGGTTCTGTTGCATTTTTTTTAAACAATTGTAACATTCAAGCACAAAGTACAAGACAGTTACTCCAAAAACATAATAACTTGCACCAATTGTTCCTGTTACTTTTTTTAAGACCAATTTGGAGTATAATTTTTAAAGTTGGGATAAAATGTTACACAAATTTTTCTCTGTAAGGTTTATAGATTTCTAATTTGTAAATCGAATTAAACAATTAATAACTAACATTTACTAATTTTGACCTGAAAAGTTCTTTTAAAAAAAAGGTATTACATTTTTAGGTGGAAGCTCTACCCTATCGTTGCAGATGTAGCTCTACAATTTTTACTCTATTTGCAAGTAAATAATTTCTCTTCATATACCATTATCAAAAATAAATATTGGAATAAATTAAATGCTGAACATAATTTGAGGCTTTAAGTGTATCAAATCGAGCCAAAGTTTCAAAAACTTTGTTCCTCAAACGAAGCTCGGGGTTCTCTTTGACATTTCGTTGCCTGTAGTATTAAGCTTATTCTTCTGTGTTCGACTTATTATTTCATACAAATTTTGTATTGCCAGCAACAACCAATGGATAAAGGTTTATTTAAAAAAATTCTATATTTAAAAAATTTCAAGGTGGTACAGAAATTTTGTTCCTAATTTCCAAGGGGAACGTGGACACCATATGGTGGAAAACCGATGGACTAACGTATCCAAACATTTGAAATGGTGTTGGAGGTTTTGTGAAACAAAAAATGAAAGTATTCCTCAGATTTGTTAGAGAACTTCATTGTAAGTGTACCAAAAAGATGTAGGTAGAGTAACAATTTATTATTCATGCTCATTGGGGTGCAATTTGGCATTATAAAATTGTAGCAAACTACAATAAGATTAGAGAATCGGTATATAATGCTTTGGTTAATTTCAATTTTTTATAAAGACATTTATTTGTTATTATCGTACTATTTCCTTAGAAAAATTTAGCCGTACTTTTGTTATATTTATATAAAATATATGAAAACTACTTTTTCTTTAAGTGCTAACTTTTTGTGATAAGTATTAACAATAATAATAATACTAATTATTAACAAGCTTGAGTTATTGACTAGTTATATGGTTCACATTAATAGAGTAGTTTAGGGTAACTACATTTAACTTATTTAAACACACTGTATTCCATCCACATGTCCATTTTCTGATTAGGCTTACATATTTACGTTAATTATTTTATGATATCTCAACACGAAATTGTTTTTATGGTAATTAAATTAGCCGTTATTTACGGTGGTACTTATGGCTGAACATATCTACATATCACTTTACTAAACCCACTATTATTTGTGGTTTGTGGCAGCTTTTTCAGGAAATATTCAAGAGTGTCTAATGACTCGAGCTTGTGATGACACTAATGGTTACATAAAACAGATTCATAAATGAAACGTGTCAAAAGATCTACAAATACTTTTAATTGCTTTAAAATTATGGTTAATTACTTACATAATTTAACAACTATATTACAGTAATATAGATACACTTTAAGTGCGTAAAGTGTTAATTATCAAATAGTTATCTATTACAGAATCATAAACATATTTTAACAACAACATTTAAGCATTATATTGTGATATTACACATACACACAGCCCGATTTTCGAAGAAATGTATCATTAAGTTTGGCATCTTGCATATTATTTTGTAAAAATTAAAATTTATAAACAAATCTTACGAGATCGCTGAATCCGAATTTGAAGTCAGTTTGAACCGTACACCCTCAAATTGAAAAACCGTAAAAGATAGCGAAAATTGGGTGTTTCGGTAATAAAAAAAATTTTGTGGATCTAAACCAAGCCTAATTTTTATGTATTTGGATCCGCTGAATACGAATCTAAAGTATATTTAGACCACAAGCCGTTTTAAATCTAAGTAAATTGTAAAAAACCCTCGAAAATTGCTAAAAATGGCAACAAATTGTGATTATGTTGATGAAAAAAATTTTGTAGACCCGGATCGAAGAGGATTTTTATGTAATTTGATCTGCTGAATCCAAATCTGAAATATATTTGGCCCATTAATCCCTCAAAATCTCAAAAAATCGCAACAAACCGATAAAATAGCAAAAAATTGCAGTTGAAAAAATTGAAAAAAATCTATGAAACACGATTAAATACGTTTCTTGTATTTTTTTATGTATAAAATACAAGTTTAGAATCTGAAAATGTGAAAAATTGTAAAATCTATAAAAAATGACGTATAAACAGAATGAAAATTTTTTTCATCAACATAATCACAATTTTTTGCCATTTTTAGCAATTTTCGAGGGTTTTTTTAAAATTTGCTTAGATATAAAACGGCTTATAGTCTAAATATACTTTAGATTCATATTCAGCGGATCGAAATACATAAAAATTAGGCTTGGTTTAGATCCACAATTTTTTTTTTATTACCGAAACACCCAATTTTCGCTATTTTTTACGGTTTTTCAATTTACTCGATATTTGAGGGTGTACGATCCAAACTGACTTCAAATTAGGATTCAGCGGGTCGAAATACATGTCGGCAGGTAGGTGGCGTCAAATGTACAAACAACTTTTTTTTTATATGCCGGTGTAATTTTTAGATACAAAATTTTTAATATTTGATCCTGGTGGTATCATTTTATTTTTACTTTTAGTTATTTTGTTCGAAAATATTAAATAATCCACAATACAATTAGTCCACAATAATCCACTTTAACAATTAGAAATCCGCCCTCGTACAACAGAAACCGAATTATCGACTCTTCATGAAATTTTCTTTAAAGGGGATTTTAGATTCCCAAGGAAAATTTACCCTAAAAACTAGTTACACACATAGATAAGTACACACGCGACAATACCATGAAAGTCCTAAATGACACTAACATTAATTAAATTGTAAGTTGAAACGCAACAAGAGCTCGCAGAAGAAGAAAGAAGGACAATGAACGAAAGACAAAAGATGAGACAATGGTTTTTTGATATAATAAGTAACCTAGGATTTGCTAAGAAAGATCGGGGAATTGTAATATGACTTAGTTAACAGTAATAACAAAAAAATAAATTTGCAAATCAAATAGAAAAATAATAACACAAAGCCTGGAGAATCAAAATATAATAAAAAAATCAATTCGAGTCCTAGATACTCACCCATATGTAAATTAAAAATATCTGATGTGACCAGCACATAACTTTCTTATACCAGAATACAAGGTGTGCCAATAAAAACTACCAGGTGAAATATTTCGGAAACTACTTGAGATATTTGAGTTCTGTAAAAGCCCATTGCTAGAACGTATAAATGGCTTTAGTTTTTAATATAAATAGTTTTTAATATGTTAAGGGATAGATGGCGCTGCGCTATAAAGAATTTCTTGGATGACCGAAACTTAGAAATGGTATCTATGTTAAAGAAAATCTAATTTCAATTAGATTTCGTTATATGAAAAAAATTCGAAAATCCAACCATTTTCGAGAAATTTGAGTTTAAAATATTTAATTTTTGAAAAACTAAAATCTCCTTAACTTTATTACATTAAATTTTAGGCGATAGTTTATTTGAAACTTTCTTCATAGAAAGATAGTGTGAATAATGTGGCAATAAAACTTTTTTTACAACTTCAAGTTAAACCGGTAATTACATTTTTTTCAATTTTAAAGCGCCCGTCCCTGTATTTTATTAAACAATATTGAATAAAAATATGTTTCATGCATTTTTTCTAGTGCAACCATAGTAGCAATAGTGGAAGTATTTTGCTCATCAACGAATTTTTCATTGTCTTTGGTCTTTAGAAAAAGTTTACCAAATTTGAAAGCTTTAGCTCAAAAACTGTAGCTGCTATGGCGATAAGACAGACATGCGGACAGTTTTTCTTTTTCATAAAGTTATGTTTTTTCATTATAATTCGTCGATATTCGTCCAGAAATGCAATAAAAAAATTTTAATTTTTTTCCCGAAATTGTCCCTTTTTCCTTCTTTCATTCATTATGTCTCTTCTGGTGGTACCACATTCAGTAAATTTAATGTGTCACCTAAAATATTGTTGACAATATTAACTGCCAAATTTGGAAAG
The DNA here is from genome assembly GCA_029963845.1 of Rhamnusium bicolor. NCBI lineage: Eukaryota > Metazoa > Arthropoda > Insecta > Coleoptera > Cerambycidae > Rhamnusium > Rhamnusium bicolor. Next base: position 300,200 of record JANEYF010002804.1, on the reverse strand, counting down.
TCTCCCATTAGTATTTTTTGAGTTATCGCTGATACATACTTACACACACACACATACACACACACATCCACACACACGCACCGACAGACATCATTCGGAAAATAGTCAGAATGGATTCAGAAGGGTTCAAAACGTATATATATATATATATATATATATATATATATATATATATATATATATATATATATATATATATATATATATATATATATATATATATATATCAATCAAAATCTCGAGGTCGAAAAAAAATCACGATTACTATACTTCCTTATATTAGAAAGTAATAAGTCGTTTGTTAAAAATATACCCATACTATATTTCCCATCAACAATCAAGAAGTAAAGAATCAATCGGGAAGGATAAGAAATGACATTAAAACAGAAGAAGTGGGCATTTTAAAAAATATTATATATGGAAGTTTTTGGAAATCATGTCACTTTTTAGGCATAATCAAAAACTCTAGGGACTGTAATTTAAAAAGTTTTTGGGAACCGAGTTGGATAAACAACAAGAAAGTCTACTTACCCTAACGAAAGGATCCTCATTTTTTGGGATGAGACAGCCAATGGTCAACCGGAGCTCGTAGGAAATTTTCCATCTGAATCATATAAAAGACGGTAGAACCACGAGAGATGAAAATGAACAAAGATTTCGAGATTAAAGAATCCAAATGTAATAGAAGAGATGAACAAGGGTTGAGGTGAGAGTTCGTGGTTCTCCGTTTAAATGACCATCATCGGAGGCGTTATTTTCTTATCTTCCTCCTAGCAAGAAAATTAGGAGAAAGAGAATGTTATAAAAAATCGGTTTCGAGATTATGAACTGTCAGATTTGTCAATAAAAGCCATGGACAGAAAAAACCAAAGCGAGAAAAGAAGTTGTTAAGTTATGCAACAATTCACATTTTCTCATAGTAAAATCTCCAAAATATTATAGAACATCGATGTCGAGAAAAAAGAAATATAGGTTTCAAGTACCACCCGATCCAGATCAAGAATTGACTGTTTGTTTCATAAACTCTACATTCAATAGTGTCTAGAGGTACGTATTTTCAAACTTTGATTTTGTAATTTATTTTGTTACAATATATTTAAAAAAATTCGAGGTCGCGAAGGTTACCAATCCATCAAAAGGAAGACAACTGGACAGGTGAGTGGCATTAACCTGAAAGTTCGTCTTAGTATTTATGTCTAAATTATTTCACGCCTTGACAAAATAAATGATATCTCGATTTTGCTTATTGATATTTAATTTCAACTTCATTATTTCCGCGACTTATAAGATACCTTTATTTTCTATCATGTTGTTATAGGTAAAGAACTCAAAACATCACTAGTGCGGTAATAAAGATCTTAACGAAACTCAAATTAATTTATTTAATAATATTTAACAACACGTAGATAGAGAATCCATTACCGCACCTCCTTTTTTCTAAAACAAGAAATGACATACATTATTGAAGCAGAATTTATTTATTTAAAGAATAATAACAACAGCAATATTTATTCCTTATATAAATTACCATATCAATACATACATCGATCACTTTTAAAGCTGAAAATAATTTGACTTATTTTGAATTTGCCGTAAAATTTTCTGACATTCGTGAACATAATTTGTCTTGCACATAATAATAAGATAGAAAACTTATTATTTTCACCGACGAAGATAAAATATAGAACAATACACCTTTGATTATGGCTTTACGAAATTTACTTGATTGTCCCAGAACTCTGCTCATCGTCTCGTTCCGGCAATCAAAACTCATTTCGTTAAAGATCAAACTTGTATCGTTAATAACTATTACGAACCTAGACCTCTTGTAATAAGAAAAAACTAATTTTCAATCTGAATAAATTATCATAACAGTTTTTGGGAGCTACCTTCAGATCGCTCCAAGTATGTCATCAGAGGCCCAGCGAGTGTTAGTACCTTCTTCTGACAAGTGGTGACTGTCAACTTTCAGTCACTTTAACAGGTGACCGGATTGTTGCCACTTGTGATAGTTACCAGGTTTAAAAAACTAATTATGAAGTTTCACTTTGAGAGGCTTTGTTCCGACTGGTTAGGAGGACTCATTTCTTTACAGTTATACATATTAGTTCATTATTGAGAGGTATTTTAGCCCGAAAGCTGTGCTCGGTAAGTGGCTTCGTTAGTTGTTCGTCCTCTAGAAACTGCTCTTTGCACGTACGACCGTCAAATGGATTCTCAATTCGTCAGACACAAAATGTAATCGTTTCTCACCGTAAACAAGAAATCTAAGAGCCATTAACTCTGAGGTCACAAGTACCTATGGAGTTAGAATTCTGTAGCTTGACAGTTACTGGTGTCCAACAATTGAATACACCACCAACAAGAAATAGATTTAGAGTACAGCGCATGTATTAGCGTGCAAGATATGATAAAAACTAAGACCGTTAAAAGTTAAATTTTATCCTAGTTCACAGGAAGACAGGTGACTTCTCGCAGACGAACATGAATTACAATACATACACTCATTGAGAGGAGGAAAGGGGAAGACGTAATGGGTCTGAAGAAAAACTGGCAATTTGTGAATTAACATGTGTTGGTCACCGAGAGGACTGCCAAAGATTACAATTAAAATACCAACAATCATCTCCGTGTCATCCAAACATTATGACAAAGTACGATATTATAATAATCTTAAATTATTCTACATTTTTAAATTAAATTTGTACAGTTTTGTTACAATTATTATATGTTAAAACTAAATTTCGTTCAGTCAAGCAGCTCTATAATATTGCTCAATATTAACTTATCGCAATTCAATCTCTACAATTTCAAGTCGACGACAAATATTTCAGTGTTGTGTATTATCATCGGTTTTTGCTCACAATACCATCCATACCTTTGATATACCACTTCATAAATCTGTCATGCTGATACGGCTTTAAAACTGACGCAATTCCCTCGGAAATATGCTGAAGTTATTTAGACTTAAATGACTACAGAGTTTTTATTGGTAATTGTTTAAAAACTGGATTACTATAATCAAAATGATAAATATACTTCTTCGGATCGGAGAACAAGCGATATTGACAAGTCATTAATTTCATCACGGTGTTTTTTGGTATTATTTAGCTATCATTATTGCGGAAAGGACTTGTTCACCAATAAAGGTATAAATAATATCCTTACAGATATCTTGTTTGGCTTTGCAAGACACATTTATCTGATCCATTTCGTTTATTATTAAGTTTAAAATTAAGTTTCAAAAATTAAGTAAAATTGTTTGTGTTTATGCAGTACATTATTAAAACAAAATCATTAAAAACTAATTTAAATATACGGTGCATTTCACTCAAGATGAATACACCTTAAAAACTTTTTTATTTTTCACTGAATTTGATACTTACAGGTTATTTCAAAGGTAAATGTACATACGATAGTTGTGGATTGAGAGAGCACGTTGGTGGTTCCAAGTCACTCATCATTGATGTGTCCATCTTTCTTCGTTACTAAGATACAGGAGGTTTTATTGATTTTTGCCAAATCTTTCTTTGGTCATAATTATTGAACCACCTTGTATAATCAGTGCATACTTGGTATGTATGTTTCACTTATTTTACTTGATAAAACTCCATATAAACCAAAATAAAAATCCAAGCCCGTCTATAAAAAATTGAAAATTTCTTATATCTCGAAAACAACACACCGTATGGGCTTTTGTAGATCTGTTTCCAAATTTGAAAATACTGGAAAAAATCAAACAAAATAGTGTACATTTTACGTTTGCGCATTTCATTCAAAAAGTTTGATTGTTTGCCAAACATTCAATTACATAAAAATTTGAGACAAATAAAACTTGAAAAAAAATATTTTTTCTTCAAGCGTATAACAATACTTACATTATATATTGCAATACGTCCTGAAGAAAGAGTCTATTTTTGTACTAATACAAATATTTTTAATTTTTTTCCTAGGACAAGAATTAAACAATGTACACTGCTGTGCAAAAGTAAGTAGGACAGTGACAGTAGTGGTGTAATATATATGTAATATAAATATATTTGCTTTTCCACGCAGATAATTTACTAATTGCTGATCGTGTTCAACCATCATTTATCCTCCGTCTCCCAGTTAAAGACCTTCTTTTAATACTCCTTTCTTCTTATCTCGATTTTTAACTCTTACGGCCATTCTCACCGATTACTCTTTAAGCAACCCTTAATTAAGGTTGCTTAAATATTTAAATATGCTTTAACCTTGCTTGCATTGCACCGTTAGATATTTAAGTCCGCTTTACTAAGTATAGATTTTACTTGTAAAACACCTACTTTTAGTTCATTTGTACTTGTTGTCAACTTCGTTACGTTATTTGTCATTCCTTCCCATATATCTATTAGATATATGTTCCCTCTTAACCTCATATTTTGTATTTGGTTACTTCTTGTTACATCCATATAAAACAAGATAGTTTTATTTTATGGTATAGAATGGATGATACGATGATAGAATGGAAAACCCGAAGAAGAGAGCGAGGTCTGCAAATTTTACAAACGACGAAAAGATTCTCATCTTGAATCTTATTAGTAAATGCAAACATATAATTGAAAACAAAAAAACTAACTCTGTTTCCTGCGAACAAAAAGCAAATGCATGAAAAAAGTGGCAACGGAATTTAACAGTTCAGCGCCTAACTTCTACAGAAGTGTAGAAACAATTAAAAATTTTTATGATAATGAAAAAAAGGAAGTTAGGAAAGTAACAGCTTATGTGAAGGATGAAATGAACCGTACCGGTGGCGGAAGTCTTCCCAATATTAAAATAGACCCAAGTCATGATATAGCCTTATCACTGTTAAATAAAAAAACTGTTTATGGCTTGGCGAATGCTTTTGATACCACATACATATCACTGGGAAACTCCAAATTGGCTTCAATTAAAGTTAAAATATACAAAACAGTATCTTTGCGCAATCTAAATCGCCTAAAGAAAGTTAGATCATCTAGCTCATCAAAATAATCTCTTCTGATGTAAATTCTTCTGGGAAACCCGAAATCGATAATTTCCAATATGTCAATGTCGTCCTCAAAGACATCTTCTTCATCAGATTCCATTTTATAATATAATTTAAAATTTTAAATATTGAAAATTGAAATCATATAAATGACAGTAATGATGACACATAATTTGTAAAAATGCGCATACTCAGAACAAATCTAAAATTTAAACCAGCTTTAAGCCACCATTTTTCAGAGCTTAAATTTAAGGAAGGTTTAGGGCAATTTAAGTACGTTTAAGCAACGGTGCAACGGAAAATTTAGATTTAAGCACGCCTTACCGTTAAACCTTCCTTAAGAAGCACGGTGAGAATGGCCGTTATAGGTACAGTAATAAGTGCTGCCCTACTTAGTTTTGCACAGCAGTGTACCTATCAGGCAACGAATTAAAAATCCACGTAGCTATGACTTGTCATAACTGTCAGTTTTAAATTTGACGTCGGGTCGGTTTTCAAATTTAAAAACAAAAATGTCTGAAGAAATGCAGTGCACACCACCTGAAATTGCAAATTCATCAGTGGTCACATTAATTCCCGCGAAATCCAAAAAGTTTACGATAACGCGTACGATAAATTTATATAATGGGCCAAGGACAACAACGTACATATGTATTCGGAAAATGTGATGATAGCATATTTTACACATTTATCCAAAAAAATTGAAAATTTCAACTCTATGGGCGCAATATTTAATGGTAAAATCTAAATTAAACATCTACCCCAAGTAAAAATTGACAATTATTTTAAATTAATTGCCCTTTTAAAGCGACAAGGCGAAAATTATAAACCTAAAATGTCAAAAGTTTTGTCTAAAGAAGAGTTTGATGAATTCCTTAATAAAGCACCTAATGATAAACATTTAGCAATAAAGGTATGTACACATTTTAAAATTATATATACAACCATTTCATATCTGTAATATAAAATTTTGTTATAATTTGTGAAATTACAGTTATTTTATATCGATCCGCTATGAAAATAATACATAAAAGAATAGAATGGTTTGATTACGTCCGGATATAGCTCAGTGGTCAGCTTGTTTTACTCGTAATTTGAAGGCCCGGGTACGAATCCTGTACCTTTAACTTCTTTTTTTACTCTTTCTAACTTTATTTTACTTTTATAAAATTAATATAGTATATTTTTTAGGTTGTACTAATATTTGGAGTCGCAGGAGCTCGGAGATGTGATAAACTTGTTCATATAAAAGTTAATAATATAAAAGATTTGGGAGATATAATCTTAGTAAATATTCCCAACACAAAAACTAAAATACATCGCTTATTTACTATAATTGGAGATTTTTATTGAAATTTATACAGAAAATATGCTACTCTTCGGCCAAAGGACACAACTTTTGATAGATTTTTATTAAATATCAAAATAATCATTGTCATCGTGTTGTGATGGGCACACATAAAATTTCAAACATTGCAAAAGATGTTGCGTCGTTTTTAAAGTTAGCCATAGCTTTAGAAGAACCTCGGCAACTATCTTAGTTGATAATGGTGGAGATATAACAACCCTAAAGCGACATGGTGGATGGAAATCCACCAGTGTTACTGAAGGATACATTGAAGAATCTGTAAACAACAAAAAACAGATAGCGATGAAAATACTAAACCCATTAGAGTATAATGAGCCCAGTACTTCAACTCAAACTGAAAACATTTTTACTGAAGAATTTTCTGCCAACAATGAAAACATTTTGAACAATCAAACTGACAATCTTATTACAAGTAATCTATTCGACAGAACTATTAATCTAGAAACAAACAGAGCCAGCAGTTGCGTAAGCAACTGTACTATACAGAATTGCACATTTAATATATTCATGTTAATAAATAATGGTTTTTGGAAAGACCTATAAGTAATATAGATTTTGATATTTAAGAACTAAAAATGTTATACTTAATTTTAATTCCAATTAAAAAAAAATGGTACCCATGTTTAATTTATAAATAAAGTGGTTAGTAGTATGTTATGCTTAATTAATAAATAAAACGGTTAGTATTACCAATATTTTATTTTTTTGCCAAAATTGAACATATTTGATGTCATTTTTCGAAATTAATGTCGCAATTTTTTTTACTTTGACGCTTGAAGAAAAATAGTATGTCACGGCAAGGCACATTATATGTTTCGCCCTGTTGCAAACTTCTGTTCTCAACATGTAATGTTCTGCTTCTCCTCCTAGTAACATAATATATTATTGTGATATATTAACAAAAATATGTTACTTGTAGTAATAAAAACTCTAAAATTTCGATACCAAGTTGGCTTCATACCATAAAAGGATATTAAAACAAGGTACAGGTCTGGGCTTAATATATATATATATATATATATATATATATATATATATATATATATATATATATATATATATATATATATATATATATATATATATATATATATATATATATATATATATATATATATATATATATATATATATATATATATATATATATATATATATATATATATATATATATATATAAGCTTATTTTTATTAATGAGGATGCGGTCCAAATTTTGTTGGGTTAATGTAAAATACTCTTTTCTACTTTGCCAAGCTTTCGAAAATATTTTATTTTCTTTCTCAAGACTACAAAAGAAGATAAAATGGGTTCATAATTACATGTCAAAAAATCATAAAAAAACATTTTTTTACCTTATGCCAGTAAGTTGAGGTTATAAGTTAAAACTAACATCACGTTACACATTAAAATTTTTCACTATACAATGTTGACATCTACTTTATGTTATTTAATACATTTTAATTGCTGCATAATGATCAAATTAATCGAATAATAAACAGGGGGATTCAACCCTATGGTGGATGTACTCCACTACTCTAGTACATGTCAACTGGTAATTGGTTCAAATGCAAGTTACTCTACACCACAAATATTTCACACCAACTCACCAAACAATCCAACCAAAATATAACTAAAAACCGCGGGCATTTTCAAAATTCTACATTTTATGAAAAGTTAGAATTTATTCAAATTTTCTTTCAGACAGGTGTGCTTGAACTTGGTGGAGTCCACTCACCGGGCTAAAAAACCTCTTATATTGTCACTAAGTTATCTAGTTTCTGAGAACACTCCCCCCGAATAGAATCAACCCTCGATCTGATTTAATTTGTGAATTTGCAATGTAAACTTGGCAAATTTTTTCCTTAGGATCGGTGCTATGGTCTCCGAATCGAACGTATTGTAAAGGACTACCCTCCATTGATTGTCACAGGGTTAATTCCTGGCAACACGCTGAAACCAAGACTGAAACAGCGAACCGAAACGGAAAAAACTGTCAGTAACTTAACTTATTCAACTAAAAAGTGAAGCCTTCGTTGTTGGAAATAAATCAAAAGGTGTATTCAACCCCCTATAATTGTCACTGGGTCTTTTTTGCCCCTTGAGTACTCCTCTCAACGTGTCTTTCACCTTTTATTTTCTTTCAAACACAGAAGTAAAATATATTATACTTACTCTTCCCTATGTATCTAGTTAAAAGAATGTAAAATAGAATTTTTTCCCATTTGTTGTTTATTAGGTTAGTTTTCCCTGAACTCGGTATCGCGGCTCCTGATCAGACGTCCTGTTGGGATTAAACCCCCCAATGATTGTCACAAGGTTAATTCCCAACATCACACCGAATTCAGCGAAACCTATCCATATTATTTTAATTTAATATTTAATTGATAAATTAAGTTAAGACCAAGAAGAAAGATATACTATACTTTTTTCTGTGGAACCAGTTCCGAGAAAGCATCACAATGGCCTATAAGAGGCACGGTTGGATTACAGTAGAAATTCCACCCTGAGTAGTGAATTGTCACTGATCCCCTATTCAGAGTGACACTCTACTGCACCACCCAAAGTAAACAAAAGTTAAAAATTTTTTTAAAATTATTAGTTTCGCAAGTCTCCAGACAGGAGTACAATCAAGGATGACCTCCCTATTTTTTGTCACTGAGTTCATCCTTGACAACAAACCTACCAAGAGCAAACGTCCCACACTGATGGAACCTGATTTGAAACTATGGATTATTTTTACCCCCTTAGTTTTGTCATGTTGGGACCCAAGTCCTCAAGTCGAAATACAATCAAGGATGACGTCAAAATTCATCCCTGACAACAGACCCACCAGGGACAAACATCCCAAGATGGCAAAACCTAATTTGAAAATGTGGTTTAATTGTTGATGCGAAGCAAATATGAATAAATACTACTTAAACTATCTATATCAGTTCTCCTATTCATTGTATTATTTTCCTTGTTAATTTCTACCATTTATGTATATATATATATATATATATATATATATATATATATATATATATATATATATATATATAATTATATATATATATATATATATATATATATATACATATATAAATTTTGCATTTATGGTTTACAAAGTATAAAATGTATTTGACAAGGGAAGTACGTATCCGATGAATCATTTTAATTTTCTTATTTCAACCCTCACTGGTCCCAGGTGGTCTCATGTCATACTAGAACTTTATACTACATGGTCATCTATTTCCTACTACTGTTGGATGAAATTTACTAATTCCGATAATGCATTAAAGTAAAAATAAAAATCGAATTAAAATCAAATATTGGCCATCTAGTAGATTGCTTGTAATGCATCGTGCAACTACGAGGCAATTTGCTCAAAGTAAAGTGGCCTGTGCCAAACACGTGGCGTAATAATTTGGTCGCGTGCATATGTTTTGTTACATTTGAATGCTTGCCCTCCTGTCAAAATTAACTCTCGTCACTACCGTAAAAGTAGTATAATATATTTTATGAGATGCACATATATCAATCTTTTTAAAAATCTCGGTATTTTAAGGGTATACATTTCTATGTATATCTTTTTAAAGACGCTAATTATCTCACGGAAGCTATACACAAATGGTCATTCCACGCACATATCAACTTTGGTGTTTTCATGGAAAAATCCATTTTGCATAGGTTTTGGAAAGAAAAGTCAAACATAATGTATGTCTGTTACTTTGATATTCAAACCGCTTCAAATCTAGAATTAGTATAATTGGACAAGATATGGCTGAATTTATCGAAGAGAAAATAAGCAATGTACCGAAGAACATGCACGATAAAGTTCAAACAGATCACCTGGAAGCAGTTTGTGAAAATGAAATGATGTCGAATTTATGTGTGTTACAAAAACTGTTAATTATGTTTCTGAAATGATCTAATAAAATACGGCTCGTGGCTTAATTTTTTTTTTTATATTTCTGTCTTTTATTGAAAACTCAATCGTGTCACTACACAAGACCACTCGTCCTATGGACTGGTGGTATTGTCGTGAGGCAACATTATTTCATTTCTGTTGACCACGATCTGATTCTAGAAAGTTATATAGTATTACAATACGTGGAGTTGCCTATGAATTAGCGGTATCACACCTACAAGAGAGAACGCAAATCGTGGTCATACATAAATATAAATCAGACAAAGGAAGTTACAATGAGGGGTTCAATTCTAGGTCCTTTATTCTTCAATATTTTTATAAACGACATCTTATTCTTTGATATCCTCACACAAAACGATAATATATGCAGAAAATACAAGTAAATTAATAGCTGAAAATAATTTACACCGTTCAATCCCAGTAACTAATTTATCTAGAAATGAATTTTATCAATTTTATTTTATCAAACATTCTTATGCTGTTTCAAGAAAAAAATATTAATCATAATACCAGTCCACTTATTAATTAAAATTATAAATCGATAGAAAACATGAAATCTATACAAATTTTAGGAATTGTAATAGACCAAAAAATTACTTGGGAACAACATGTGCATTATGTTCCTTCCAAATTAAGTACTGTGTTAATATGATACCACAATTGCGTACAATAGTAAATATATTTGTTCTCAAGTTAACATTAGATATATATCTAGTTATATTAAAATAAAAAGAGATAAAATTCATTTATGAAAGTAATATCCATAAGTATAATACACGTAATAACGGCAATTTATATCAAACGTATTCAAGATTAAGTGTATGTCAAAATTCTTTTATTTATCAGAGTATATTATGCTTTAATAGGTTTATAAATGTTTAAAATGTTTTTGGTGACATGAAAAAATAGAAGTCAAATAAAAAACTGGGATATCATCCCAGTTTGGATTTTATTAGAAGAAAACATTGGACTCTTTTACACCCAAAAAAAGGTAAATCTGCATTTCTACTATGCATTCCAGTAAAGGCATTGGCGATAACAGTAAACCTGAAATAATAAATTTTTGCAACTCAACAAAAGGCGAAGTTGACATCTCTGACAGAATGGTTCACTTTTATTCTGCTTGTTGTATAACAAAAAGATGGGTTTTGCGATTTTTTATGACATGCTTGACCAAGGTGATACCAACAACGCCTTTGTTCTCTTTGACATAGGAAGAAAAAAATATCTGGAAGAGAATTCCTCACTAATCTTAGACTCTAGTTAGCAAAGCACCACATGGATGGAGTTTCGTTAACAAACAATTGCCTAAAGAATTGAGATCTGCCATTTATAGAATTTTGGATGACCACAAGAAGAGCCAACAACAACCAAATCCACAAAATTGGAAAAACAAACATTGTATGGTTTGTATAGTAGGTCTGCAGACCGAAAAACAACGATTATTTCTGTCAAATGTCAACCCCAGTTTATAATGACCATAGATTTGATATTAATCCGAACTGTTGTATTTTAACAATGTTGGATAGAAAAAGGCATGTTTCAAAAACCAACCTGACTGATCCTTTTGGCGCAGAGGTTTATTTATCAATTTTTTAAAATAATTTATAAGACAGTGGCTTAATACCCAAAGAAGGTGAGAAGAAACATTATAGGATGCCAAAATAAATAACTACAGGCAATAACAATGTTACTTCGGCAATATGAAAAAGAAAGTTTTGTCCTGTGAAATTATTTATGGGATTATTGATAACCCTACGTTAGTAATAGCAAGTATTCAACTTATTTATTATTTGTTACTTAGTTCTTATCCTTATTCTAAGGAACTATAACCGCCACTGTTAATAGACAACTAATTATATTAATAGAAACAAAATTAAAATTTGCCTATACCATACATGTATAAACTGGATTATGATATTTTCAAAAATAAATGAGTTTATTTATTTTTGATACAATCAAATGCAAATATTGTGATAATTTTTATACTATTATTTTCCTCATCATAATCTTTCGTTAAATTAAATCTAATTACAATAGGCTATTTCATTTAGAAATTCTCTAATTTAATCACTTCGAAATAGCAAAGAAACGTGTTAACAGAAAATATGTGAAATTTCATCAATTTGACAGTAACAGATCTATTTTGTTCTTAACCATTAATTAAATTTGGTATTTTATAAATTCAATCTAATTAATAAAATGTATTACCAAAAATAAGACTGGGTTTGATTAGAACTCTGTAAGTTTGTCAAGAACAACTGTGTAGCACTATCCATTGCAACTAAGAAATTGTTTGTCCGAAGTGTGTCCCTCATGTGCCTTCCAATCGAATTCATCATGCGACTAGATCCATTTACCCGCTTTCAAGCGCCTCTTCGAGACCTGCATCACTGATACATCTCCGATATATCTCTGGTACTTTAGTCGGAAATCAGTTTTATCAAATTCACGTTGAGCTGCTATGCCGGATATTTACAATTGATAGGAAGATGACTCGATAATCACTTTACAATGGTAACTTTGGCAGTCGGTGCAACAGCATACGAGATTGAATCATTCCAAATCGATAGGCCAATGTGTTGGTACGGTAAAATACACTTAAATAAGTCGTTGCGTGAATATGTATTTATTTAATGTTTTAATAGAAAAATGTATAAGTACATACATGCAATATTATATTTAAAACAATAATAAATGAAATATAGTTTAGTATAATAATAAAAATGATAATGGATTTATTAGTAAAGAAATGGTACAAATTCTATAATATATACCAACTGTCATTTGTCCAGCCAGTAATTAAATAAACTGAAATCTAATATTGCTGAATGATATGCCAAATAACGAACAGAATCAGAATCGTGTGTAGTGTCCCGTACAGCGACCCTTCAGATAAAAAATAGAACAAAAGCAGAGGAAAGGAAAAACAGTAGAGCATAGGAGGCACAGCAGTATTGCAGAGCTATTTAAAGTTATGTTAATAATAATAATTGGATTTCAATATAAAGGATCATAATTTTAAGTGCCTCACTCGATTAAATTGCTTGATTTTTCACCTCAAAAAAAATTTTAAACTATACTTATTTTTCTGAGGAATACGAATTCTAAAAAAAAAATAACCATTGACTGGCATATAAAAAAGTTATGGCCGAGAACCTGAATAATATAAAAATTAACACCCTGTATATTAATGCAGAAATGGATATGTGACATTCAACTGATTTTAAATGTGTTTCATACACATTTTTCACTTCCGGTTTAATCGGAAATTACCTCAACTTTTTTATTTTAAGTGATATACACTGTTTCTTAGAGTTCAGTTTAGAGAAAATTTCTCTACGAATTCAGAAATACATAATAAGTTGTCATTATTTTTCATACTTAATATGGCGTTGGAGATTAAATTTAAAATGATGAGTCATCTATGAAAACAAATAAAAACATTTTAAGTAATATATTTACATTAACCGGTACAAAAAGTGGAACAAGAAAAAATTGGTAAATTTTTTTTTAAATTTTTCTGTGTACACAAAATATGTAAATCCGTTGATTTTTTTCCTTCCTAATTTTTTCTTCCCAATTTTTTTCTTTTCCCTATCATTCTAAAAACTGCCGAATTTTAACATTTTTAATCAATATGAAGAAATCGTTCACTAACATTGGCTTGCATTCTGCTGATTGTTTCAAGTGTTGGACGGTAATTTTCTAAAATGCCCTTATCCTCGGAAGATTCCGCTAGAACAGTTGCTTTAATTGATACTGGCTTTAGCATACGCAAAGTCGTTGAATGATTGAATTTTTCTTAATTCAGTGCCCACAGGGTAGTTGTCCCTTTTAGAGAAATCAACGAATACCGCAGGAGGCCGAAATGTTGAAGAAATCGATCACAACTCCTCAAGATGATCGACATATGACTTCTGTTCAAGTTAAAAATGAACTGCAAGAAATGCGCCAGGTCAAGTCAACGATAGAACTATTAGGAGGTCTATTTGAGGCAAATCCATCTGCTAGAAGACCAGTAAAAGGACCCCAGTTAAAGGACCCGAGCATCTCCGGAATCATGCTGTGGCCAGGCTCAATTTCCGATGCAAACATCTCAATTGGAATAATGATCAGTGGAGCAATGAAATGTTCTTTTCTCCTATTAGTTGTGATTTGTCCTGAGGTTTCCAGATGAACGAGAGAGTGAGTGTGTAGAAGATGAGGAGAAAGGTAAGTACAATACAACTTTAGTGAGAGGGTGAACTTCGGTGGTGGGTTTGTAATGGTATGGGCTGGCATATTTTACGAGACTCGCACAGAGCCTATGTCTGTAGATGGAAGTGCTTTATCGTCTAGAAAGTACTGAATGACATTTTGGATGAGCATGTGGTGGTTTTTGCTGGGTTTATTGGTGAGAATATCTTTTAATGCACGATAATACTCATCCACATGTGGCCAGAATTGCTAGAAACTACTTCCATGACGTCGGTATTGAAGCTCCAGACTGGGCAGCACATAGTTCTGACCTAAGTCCCATAGAACACTTATGGGATATGCTGGGAAGACGGATTAGGCAGCGTTATGGGCAGCTGTTAATATTGCAGCAACTTAGTGATACACTAAAGGAAGAGAGGGACAACATTCCACAAGAGATCTTCCAACACGTAATTTAAGGCATGCAACGTAGATCTGAGAGTGTAATCAAAGCCAAAGGAGGTAATACTCGTTATTAAATAAAGAAATTTCATCGCCTATCCTTTGTTCATTTCATGCACCCAAATTCTTGACGGACACATTTTATGCTAAACATTGAAGTTATCCTTCTAAAACAACTAAGTTTTTGGGCGAAAAGGTTTAGAAATGACACCAAGAAACAGTTTTACATGTTTCCTTTACACAGACAAATTTTAATTAAAAATATATCGTTTTTTCTTGCTGTTGCGTTTTTTGTGCCGGTTAGTATTTCAAAGTTTAAGGTAATTCCATATATTTTATTCTGTTTTCTTTGAATCTAGGCACACTTAGATCATGTGGTACTTTTAGACAATATAACAATGCCTTGTGGCACACCTGCCTTCAAGGTTTACACTGCATTTTATTTTAAAATAATACACTGATTAGATTACATTAATATTGCTTTGAAATAAAAACGAGATTGTTAATGTTTACGATTCGAGTAGCTTTAATTGCTAGGATATTAGTAGTTATTTCTTTATACATTTTTTCTAAAACAAAGAATTTTTAAAAACATGTCGTATAACACCGCTGATTGTCTGTTGAAATTGGGCTCTACTTGTTGGAAGGGTATCCATTGATCTGTGCTGGTAGACAATTTCAAAGGAAAACATGATTAATGAGTGAAGAAGAAAACAGTATGTAATAAATTATTAACTCAAAAAATAAAAAAGTGTTTGCCTGCGTGTCCGTTCTCGTATCTGCCATTTCTAGAAACATAATAACTTTTGATGCAGTTTTATTAGTCGGTTTGGATAAAATTAGTAAAGAAAACCTCAAATTCTAATTTAGTCGACGTTTCGACAAAATTTATTGTCTTCGTCAGGAATAAATTTGGTCGAAACGTCGACTAAATGAGAATTTGAGGTTTTCTTTACTAATTTTATCCAAACCGACTAATAAAACTACATTAAGAGATTGTGGATACGAAACTCCCTAGATAATAACTTTTGTTAAACTTCAAATATGAACATAGTTTTTCTAAACACCAATGAAAAACAATAAGGAGAATATATATTGTCTGAAAGTTATTTGTGGCATTCTCTAATTTTTTCTTTTTCTTTAATGGGACACTACCACATGAATAATTCTTAGTTATCTAAAAAATACGGTTAGTTATTCAAACCTAATATACTACTGGAAAAATAAGCCTGTGCGCTTGTAGCTTTACGTCAAAAGATCAGTCAGAGGGTGTTTTTTGACAACTAATATTAGACAAGAAAGTAATACTATATTTCCCTAACGTTTCGGAAACGAAACTGTTTCCTTTTTCATAGTTATATATTTTTATTTTTATAGAATACGCCAAGCGTGAAAATTGACACACATTATTTGTTTATATACATATGTATACATATATATATATATATATATATATATATATATATATACATATATAAGACATAGAACTGTTGATACTTAAAAATTATACCATATTAATTTTGTTCAATTCTTCTTTTAACATTGATAACCACGTAGTACCAAAATCCAGAGCAATGAGATAAACATTTTTCTTCATTCAATAATATTATTGCGATTTCTTAATTTTGTTTTCTCATATTGTCGAAAAAAAACACCCTCTGACCTATATTTTGACGTAAAGTCAAAAGATCATAGGCTCATTTTTCCAGTAACATACTGGATAACTAACTGTATTTTTTAGACAACCAAGAAATATTCATATGGTAGTAATCTCCAAAAAGAAAAAAATACGTTTCCACTTCACCAATTTAAAAATTTTATGACTTTTTATATTTCGTGCTGGAAACATAAAAGCCGTAAGGTAATCAATGTTTTTAATTGTATGTTTCACAATTGATGTCTCAGAGACAATCTAGACAAAATCTCTTTTTAAACAGACTATCAGAAGTAATTGAGCAGTGACATATTAATCTAATCTAAGTGAAGCACTCGTAAGTACAAAAACAGATGGAGGCGGTTGAGTTAGCACCCCTAAACATTCAAATCCTTAAATCTGCTGGCCAGTTGATTACACTGCAAGAAAATCGAAATGAAATGAGACGTAATAGATCCCTTCGAAGGGGCCTAAACAATTTGTAAGAGAGCGTAATTTGCAAATTGATTCGATTGATTATGTTACAGCACTCAGTAAATAAGTAAAAGAAAGAAATGGATTCGTAAACGTGAGTAGAATAAATGCATATGTCCATTATTTTAATCAGTTTTAAGCTAATGAAGGGTACTTTATCCCCTCGAAAGCATATGGTTGTCAAATTATACTTCATTTATCAAGAGATAATTATTCCAATACGTTGTGACTAAAACGTTACCAATATTCTTAAGTGAGAATACAGAACTATTTTAAAAAATTATTAACGTATATTCGGATTAATATTTAAGCTATAATTGCTACTTCACATGCAACATGGCATTTCTGATAATACACTCTACCAGAAATCTTGATATAACACTTAAATATTTTGAAAGAGTAATTATTGCAATATTTACAACATATGGAGCACTTATTATAATTTTTTCTAATGAATTATTTGAAGAAAGTTTATTCTTGAATTTTGTACTTATTGCTCAATAAAACGAAAATGGTTGCAATTACCCATAGGGAATTACTTACAAAATAAGTTCGTTTTCATTTCTGCATCACATCGTTGCAAAAAAATAAAAAGATATTCCATTTGAAAAAATTGAGAAAATTCTATTTAAAAAGTTCGTAATTGATAATTAATTTTTGACCACTCCAAAAATATTAAATAGATGTCTCGTAACTAGCATTCACATAAGTTTTCTTAAAACCCATAATTGTGACTTTGGTGATGTTTTATATGCATTTGCAGATGACATTATTCAACAAAAACAATCATTACATCCAAGTGGTTGGGATATAATTAATAATAATATAGAAATGAATAAGGTCTAGAAAGAGGCTTCAAAGATTATACTGATATACATAGCACTCCATTTAAAAAAGGTACTTGATCCTGTAATTTCGTCTTGGCTCGCCCTGTATATTGAAAAATAATTTCTTTGTATTTTTAATTTCTAGCTATCGTAGAACTCGAGATATTGAATTCTGACGCACTATTGCCCCACCCTGTATAACACTGTAACATACACTAATTTAGCAGATAATATTAAATCTCCTCCTGTAAACAGTTTTCGAAAAATGGCTAGATTACACTTTTTTCTCTTCAATAATTTAGGATCTAGTACATGTTTAGCATTACTTTATTTATTATTGCAACGTAATTTGTTATTTTCTAAATTTTTATACTACACATTGTTTTTGATTTATCTTACAATTACCTCGGTTTATTTTTGATCAGGTTAAGTTGAGTATCGTAGGCGAGGCTTCACACCTATTTTAAGAGAGTTTCGTAGGCTTTTCTTTTAATATAAACACTTTGTTATTATTATTATCATTATTATTATTATGTACCTATCAGTTATAATCTATCAGTTGTTAACGAAATCAGGACCTATATCTTCTTTGCTCTCTTAAGATGATATAAATGTGAAATTTTGGGTAACCATATTATACATATATAAATTTGAATTAATAAACACAAAATGATTCTAGTACTTCCTGTTTGACCGGAAATGAACCTAACTTCTGTTTTTTAAATGAATCATCCTATACATTTTTACATTTTTGGATTCAGTGATTCCTTTAGCATGCTTTAAAGAAAAAAATTATTACCTTAAAAAACAGTTTAACGAAACTTAGTGTATATCCTCCGACCAATAGTTGTAGAAATAACAGAGTTTTTATATTAATAATTTGTTCACAAACAATTAAATATTAGATATATTTTTGCTTTTAGAATTTCTCTATATGTAAGTATACAAAGATTCTATTTTTTTTGGATTTATTTTTATAAAGAAAATAAAACGATGCTGCTCCTCTAGTTTAAAATCACCCCGCAATACATGGTTAAGTTTGAGAAACATGTGTTAATATGAAAAAATGTTTACGCTTTGAAATACGTACAATTGTATTATACCGTTGACACTTAAGTTTGCAAAAAAGATTATAGTCATTCTAGTATTCAGTAGCAGCCACATATTAGTTTAGAAAAGTACTGGGTAGATAAAAACGATAAGACTTTGGAAAAATATAAATAAATTATTAAGACGACTCGGTAGAAACCGACTAAGTTTTATATCTAAAAGTTAAGGGTCCTATCTTTCCTGGAGAAACGGGGAAAGAACTCATGTATATATAAGTCTAGAGAAATAGTGTTCCATTTTGAAAGGTGCCCCCTCGGTTGTCATGGAAACGTACTCAAGAAAGTAAATCTGCCGTTCTATAGCCAACTTCGGTCATCTAGCTAGCCATTTCCGAATGCACTTCACACTGTCGCACATGTGGACACAGTCAAGTGTGAAATCACTGTGTTGACAACAAAACAAAGTTGTTTGAAATATGTCCCACTTAATGTCGACATAATTATGGCATTTTGAGGAACAAATCTTTTAGAGCTCTTCCTGTTTTAATATTTGCACTCATTTTCACACGTTTATAATACTACATTAGGGTTTTGTGTTTTACGGGGTGTATCGCGATGCTGTTATATTATAATCAGCTGGAAATGTAACATAGTTAGACATTTAATAATTCAGAAATTAGGTATTTCGGATATGGTGTATTCAATGTCGATACTGACTGTTTCCTAATGCTTTCGTTTATGTAGGAAGTGTGGCCTAACTTCTTAATATTAAATGAACTTTTTTTCTCTTTTTGAAAATTCTGAAGTTACTTTGAAATACCTATGTGCTGCATTTCCGACATATCCGTTAATTATTGTGAATTTTAAAGAGAATTTTTTTGTCAAATTTAAATATTATAATAAATCTTAAGCAACCCAGTATTACGTTTCTTTATTAAAAGATGTATGCAAAATAAGCACAGTTTAAACGTAAATTTCATTAAAAAAATTGCCAAAAGTTTTTTTTTTAACAAAATACCGTCTGTTTTGCAGAAATGGATTGTCTGAGATCATTTAAAAATACGTCGAAATTTGTCCTCACTATCATATATATAAAAAAATAGTTTTTGATGCAAAAATAAATTTTACCAAGAGTTGACACAGCGAATTATTTTAAACTTGGAAATTATATAAAGAAATTTTTGAATATTATAACTATCCTCTATTAGTACGACGGTGTGGGGACAGTAGCGCGTGGTCCCACTCAGACCGATTAAACATCCCTATCCCATTATAACGTGGGTGTTCGGCAAAAGTCATATTTTGCTGATCTCTTAAAGATAAATTTTTAAATAATTAAAATATTTCCTGACCATTCCAAAATGTCAAACCAATGATGGAAAATATATAACGTAGTTCTATAAAATATTTAAAATTATCTGCATGGTTTTAAATAGTCTTATCTAGTTTTCAAGAAGAAAGAGGTAAAACTATTTGATTTTCAAAGAAAATACGATCCAAAACACTTAAAGGATCACTTTTTGAGAAAATTATACATTTTCGGCGAAAACTGTCTAATATTTCATAAATTTATTATACAAGTTTGCTACTGTAATTCTAGTTTATTTTAGCATTGTTTATTTGTTGTCATTACAAGTGGCACTGTTACAAGTGTGAAAGTAGACAAGAGTCAGTGTGATTTAGTAAAAATCGAAACAAAAACTGTTGTTCAATATATGTTACACACGTTTTTCTAATTTGTTATTCTCTGTTATTGAAAAATGAACGGTAGAAGACATCTCAACTCCAATGACGTGACACGAGCAGTTACGCTTTTGCAAGAAGGGAGTTCTCAACGATATCTAAGCCAAATGTCCCAGTCTGTGATCTCTATATTCTAGAGACGGCATCAAGAGACAGGGCGACAACTGCTGCCCAATGACAGATTATAAGATTACAGGCCCTCCGAAACCATTTTTTAACTGCACCCGCTGTAAATAATGACCTCTCTACAGCTAGAAGAGTTAAGGTTTCATTTCAAACAGTGCGTAATAGACGCAGAGGTCAATTTATGATTTAGACGACCACCTAGAACACCTGGATTCATCAGAGACCATAAGCAGGCGAGATTATTGTTCGCTCAAGAACATCAACTTTGGTAGTTACTGAACTGGAGCCAAGTTATATTGTTAGATGAGTCGCGATAAGATTATGGGTTAATGATGAACGAGTTCTGAGAAGGCACAATGCATACCAATTTTGACCAATATATCATAATTTTAGAAAAACCAATTCAAGTTTTAACTTATGATCCTTTAATTGTTTTGCGTAGTGTATTTGGAATTTGAGGAAATATGAAGAAAACGAAATTCCGTTTTCGAAAATTATAGCATCAAGTATGATGTATACTTTGCCATTAACTACCTGTACATTGTACACATAATTACTTGCAATTATTTAATTTGACAAAGAGTTACTGTAATTATAACGGAAATTAGAAATTATTATAATTAACAAGTCTGGTGTAAAAATTAATATTGTATTTGAATTTCAAGTAATGGTTAAATTTACTTTGATTTAACCGTACTAATGATAAATGTGATTCTGCTTTGTTGAGGGCACGTTGATGTGTATGAGTTATTTAGCTCTTGATTGCACACAAATGTCACACCGTCGGCGTTTGGACTGAATTATGAGCTGGTATTGTCATTGTCATCGGCAATATGACACCGCACTTGTTATGATGGCTTTATATGCATATACACGTCAAATGGAATTTGCAAATTATTACAAAAATACATTGCATTCGTACACGTTCATTAAAGTGATGATAACTGACAATAATTGCATGGGTGTTGCAAATAACTATTCAATAAATTACACTCATTATACAGAAGCAACAATATTTTGGATTTTTTTAATAATAAACACTAAAGCATGCAAGTATATATTTTATTGTGCCTACAGGCATTCAGCATGTACATAAACGAATCAAATTTAAAAGAACAGGTACAATATATCTTAGTTGATATGAAATTCTTAATCAAAACAAATTCTGGATAGTGCTCCTCCTGACTAGTATATTGAATCATACAAGGATGGAATCTTTATAATGCTATTCTTTATTTTCATTTAAACGGATTTACTGGAAAAATTACAATTCAGAATACTAGCAAAACGAGTAGAGATTTACAAATTGAATTTAAAATTTCTTTTCAAGGCACGTGCCATGTATTTCTATTGACTTTTGATTCAATTTTGGTGTGCGTATAACACAAAGAAGGCTAATTTTGCCTGGTAGTGCGTGCGACAAAAGCGCACCGGTATTGCGATCAAACGTAATCCCACCGGACCGTTTTTGTTTTGTTTTAGTATCTACCCAGTGGGAGTCGCGCGTTTTTCTACTACTGCGGCTAATCTGCGGCTGATGACAAAGCAGGCTTGTATGGCCTACTGCTATTAGCCCTCTCAGTGACTGACGTAATCCGCAAGATGGATTGACAGAAGTCATTTAACTGGAAAGTGTTTTTTCAACAACCCTAAAACAGATTTGCTAGTGGTCCTCACATCAAAATTACATATTCAGGCTTTCTTAATGAGCTCACTCAATCCTCAGTAAAAATCTAATTTCTGAATTTGTACAATTATTGTGAAACTTTGAAGAGCATATTTTTTAAATCTAAGCTGCTCGACAATTAATAGAAAATTTGAAAATATGGTTTATATTCAAAACCCCTTACTTTCTGAATTACTTAACTGACATTAAATCCATTTTTAGGTTTCAGAACTTCGTTTCGTTGACAATTAAACCATTGAGCCTATTTTCTCAGCAGAATTTGAAGAAAATGTTACAGGAAATGAAATAAAAGTGTGGAAATTTAAAAAAATCGTATTATCCAATTTTTGTATCTTCTTGAGCAATTTATACAGTTTTTTGACAAATCTTCTTCTTTAAGCATTATGTATAGGTTTTTATGGTTTTTGTGTTATATGAGGCAAATAATTGACTTTTACAAATCAAATTAAAGGATTGGAGAGTCCTTTTATGTACGATATTTTGTAATATTTGAGACAAATTAAATCTGATTTATCAGACACCTTGTAATGCATGTAACCTCGTGCATTGGTCAACCTAAACAGCTGATAAAAAATAGAATCAGAAACCATAAATATGACTGCAATATTATAGATAGGGACAATCCTCAAAGGAATAGTTCTAGTTTGCACCATTTTGAGACAGGGCATGTGTGTTCTTCAGAAACAAACATTTTAGTCTTAAACGAAATAAACTTCCAAAACTCTAGTATTATTTATCTTTTGTATTATGCGAAGGTCTTTAAAGGTAGATTATGACACAATTTAGAAGCAGTTTCATTAAGAATTTCAACAGGGGACGGTTGATTTATATTTTTGTTCGTAAAATATCGTGTACTAATTATACTAACAGTACCAAGCACACCTAACAACTGTAATGTATGTAACTAGTAGTATATTGGTCAAACTAAACAATGTTAAAATAGAATCAAAGACTATAAGTTTGACTGCAATATTACAAATAGGGACAATCTTCAAAAAATCAGTCTTAGTTTACACCATTTTGACGCAGATCATATGTAGATTCTGAAACGATTTAACAAAACAGGTTCTCTTTAGAAATGGTTTATATTACCAATAATACGATCGATGCAAAGTTAGATACTAAAAATTTATGTTAATTACTATTATAACACATTTTAAATTTCATTAAAATGTTCTTTATTAAAATTAATTTGTAGTTTTTTTAATTATTATTATTTTAAGACATAAATTCATCCATATACAGTAAGACACGAGAGAAAAAAGTAAAAAAAGAAACTGCACAGTAGAACAATGTTTAACTAAAAATAATAATACAATAAGTCATATTGATAAATATTTTATTCTGCAGTGCTTGATTACAGTGTATGCTGGGATGTCAATTGTTTAAGTTTTTTGTATATATTTTGAGTCCTTTTTTGGAAATGATATCAAGCCTTAATTTTAATTTATTTTGTTTAAACTAAGGTAAGAATTTATATCCATAAATTTAATTATTTTTAAGTGAGGTTCTTGATTGTAGCCCTAAAGATGAGAAATATTTTTATCGAAAAGTCGGATACAGTTTAATTTAATATATTACGAAGTCTCAAAAATTTCTTTACCACCTGTAAAAATATATTACACAGAGGAGACCATAACTTATATATTTATATAAATAAAAGCAATAATAAATTGATCGGTTTGTTTACAGAAATTGAATAAATCTGCAATTCACATTTTGTTTAACCAGTTTTTCTATTAACTCCTCTTTTAAATGTGCATTTTTTTTAGTTTGAAGAGCGGTTTTTTTATTATGAATTTACATCAAGGTAAAAAAATGTGCGAACGGTGTGTATATAAATACAGCTTATTTATTTTAGTTTAAAAGTATTTATAAATTACATAAAAACTGCAAATTGTGATCCTCGATTACTGAAAATATTGAAAAATGTATAAATAAAGGAATATTTAAAATCAGTATCCACTAAAATATCAACGATTATCAAATGATATAAAAATCATTAAAATTAATGTTTTGTCTCAGGTTTACATCGACCATGAAATTTATTTGGTGCTATTACGTTATTTTCAATCAATCAAGTTTTGCAGTTTTATAATCGGTTGTAATTAGGAAGTTCATCAATTACTTATTTACAAATAACAAGATATTAAATTATAAATAAATAGTAACTATATATTAGCAAGGGCGTATATAGAGAGTTATTTAGGGGGAAGGCAAAATTGAAACAGATGTTTTACTAATATTCGTATTGTATCAACTATCAACTAATATTTTTCGACATTCAAAACAATCAGATTCAAATAATAAATAACATTAAACAAACTAATTTATTATAATTAGTTACATATATTAATTAGGTGATAAAAACATATGAGAGAGATCCTGCTGTTCTGTTAGATATTATATATAAATATACTGTAGATATACATAAACTAGATATACATTAGATATACTATTATAATATTAGATATTATATACTGTACTACTACTATACCAATGGTATCCTAAGTTAGTAGTTTTGATATCAGTGTATACTTTTGTGTTAATTGCTTTTATTTTAAACAATTAAGACATCTTTTATTATTACTATATTATTATTATTATTATTATTATTTATTTTTTTTTTTTCGGAATATCCGATGCCGGTCAGTCCTCCCGTGGCCTCCGACGCCTCACGGAAGTCGCGCCGGCGCATCAACTACAGCCACTCCCCACATCCCGCAGGGTTAGTGACTGTAGATACCAGAATCGTGTGCCCTAAGCAGACGGAGAGAACCCAGAATGACCGCCTTCTGCATTTGACCTGCCAGCCACTCGGCTGGTTTTTGGCAGGCCGGTATGATCTTCAGTTCCGAGAGCAGCGTAGGCTTTATCCCTCCGAGTACACCGATAATAAGGACGACCATTTTGACCGAGTAGCCTGGGTACAGCACTTGGAGCTCGTACCGGAGATCGCGATATTTGGTACATTTCTCCTCCTCCTTCAAGGTGATGTTTTTCTCCGTAGGTGCCGAGAACTCGATAACATACATCACCTTGAGTTGATGGTCGAGGAGGACTATGTCAGGCTTGTTGGCTTGGATTAGCCTGACAGTCGGGAATGAGTAGTTCCAGTAAATCCGGCATTTCTCGTTCTCGACAACGGACTCAATATCTCCGGGGACGTAAGGCAGCACTGGTGTCTGGTCTACCCCGTACGAGTGCCTTAGATGGTAGTATAGCACTCGTAAAGCCGCGTTATGTCGGTGGATGTAGGCCGAAATCGCATATATGGGGCATGCAGAAAGTAAGTGCATGAGCGATTCCGGCGCCTGATGGCAGGTCCTGCAGTTGATATCAGGGACCTCTACACGCCACACGCGGCTACGGTAGACCAAGGTGTTGATAACACCATCTTGGCAGGCCATAATGAATCCCTCGGTCTCCGACTTAAGCCCTGCTGACCTTAGAAAGGCGAAGGTCAGCCTGGTCGATAAACCCAGTGTTTCTATGTTCTTATAGAAGACACCATGCTGGGGTTTATCGACGTGCTGCCGAAACAGATTTTCCTGTTCGGCAGCTCTTATTCGGGCTTTCAGACGATTTGGCTGAAGTTCGGTGACTGACTCAACATCAGCACCTCGCCGGCCTCCTCGCCTGATGTCAAATGCGAGACCGAGTTCATCTGCGGCTCTTTTTGCTGCCTTGAACAATCCTGCTCCCACTCCTACAGTTTCGTGATGTTTTACGAACCGTAAGAGGGGATCTGAGCTCCTGAGTATTTTACATGCCATACTCAGAACTACTCTGCCATGCGTACACTCCAGGCTCAAGAGTCCTCGGCCCCTCCGTTGACGTGGGAGGTACACACGAGGAACGGACGATCTAGGATGAATACTTCTGTGAATATTCATCATCTTGCGGGTATCTCTGTCTAATTGACGCAGCTCATCTACCCTCCACTTTACTACTCCGAGGGAGTAGAGCAGAATCGGAACGGCAAGCATATTAGTTGCAGACACCTTGTTCTTCCCCGAAAGTTCGGAAGACCAAATCTTTCGGAGGCGGTGTCTGTACTTGCCGCGGAGAGAATCTTTTATTTGTGATACATCCTGGATGTGCCTTTGTTGCACACCCAGATATGTATAGGTCTCTCCGGCATCCAGATGTCTTAGGATGCTTCCGTCTGCGAGCTGCGCATCTTCAGGAAATTCCCCGCATCGTCCTCTCTTGAGGTGGACGACTGCACATTTGTCCAACCCGAACTCCATACCAATTGCCCGCGTATATTCTTCGACCACCCTAAGAGCGTTTTGTAGTTCGCGCTCTCCGGAGGCATAAAGTTTAAGGTCATCCATATAAAATAGATGGGTGACCTTATGCCTCCGGTCGCTGGGTGGCCCACATTGATATCCGCGGGTTTGGCGGAGCCCAACAGACAACGGCAGCAGTGAGATGCAGAAGAGGAGAGGACTCAGGGAGTCACCCTGGAAAACTCCTCTCCTAAATGCCACCTGTCCTGTCGTGACCCGCTGTGCTCCTGATGTTATGGTGAAGCGAGTCTTCCAGAGCGGCAGCAGCTGTTCGATGCATCTCACTAGTGGTGCTGGTACCGCAAGACATTCGAGCAAGTACAACAATAGCTCATGCGATGTTGTATCAAATGCCTTGCGGTAATCAATCCAGGCCAGCGGTCTATCAGCAGGCTGTCCTTGCAACCTGCCATGCCCTTCTTGGCACCACGCTGTTCGTGTATCTGCTGGAAGACCGGATCAACAGACCTCAGCGTCCTAGCATACAAGATACGTGTAAATATCTTGTAGCAGGAGTTAAGGCAAGTGATAGGCCTATAATTCCTCGGGTCGGAAAGATCCCCCCTTTTTGGGGATTAGCACAGTACGTCCCTCGACGAACCAGTCCGGAATCTGCTGCCCCTCGTTCAACCATGAGTTGAAAACTCGCGCCAGACGGCGGTGAGTGGAAGGAAATTTCTTCCACCACCAGTTGTTAATGCCGTCTGGGCCCGGGGCAGCGAAGTTCTTGGTACCAACAAGTGCTTGTTGGACTTCCTCCGTACTGATTGCCGGGCACACTTCTTCTGGCTCTTCAAGATGTCTGTGACACAGAGCCTCGAAGTGTGCAATTGATGGAGTGTCGCTATTGAATGGACGCGGCGTTTCGTAGATTCCCTTCCAGAAGGTTTCGACATCTTCTACAGTCGGCGGATTCTCGACAACACGCTGTGGCTCTTGAAAGAGGCGGGAAGGATTCGTACGGAACAAATTGTTTTGTTCCATACTCCTCACCCGCCTCTTCAATGTTTTCTTTATCGCCATGAGCGCTCGGATCCTATCTAGACAGTGCTGCTTGATGGTAAGCATCACTGTCAGATTTAGAGTATGGTGTTGACGTCTTAATCCGGCAGCTATGCGCCGGATCCTGGGAGTAAAAACTCTACCAGTCGTCTTATATTCCACCACACTCTGGATCCGAGAAGCGTGTTGTCTGGCCGACTGTATCTTGCCTTCGATTTTTGTACACGCCGCTTGGCTTTCTCGACCCCGTGATTGGTTGACCTCTCACGGGGGACGAGTTGCTTCGCGGCGTTGTACACGGCACAGTTGATTTGCCAGATGTCTACATCTTCCGGAATTTCCTCATCGATGACCGTGTCCATTCTAGCCAGGTCTTGTGGCTTTAGGTTAGCCCTGGTGTTAAGGCTAACCCTCGTCCTTAAGTCTATATCGGTGAACTCTAATGGATGATCCCCATCAGCTGGTAATTGCCGCGGTGGAACTGCGGCTGGCAGTTCTTCCAGCTGACGGGGTGCCCTTACGTAACCTGTCCTGAGCAAGAAGGATACTTGATCTCTCAGATGTTGTTGAGAGAAGGCGCGATGCTCTGGATGCATTTCGCACCAAAGTGCATGCAATCGCGCCATGTATCCCCTTCGCTCAGGTTCGCTACTCTCGCGGCAGGTCAGCAAGTCATCCTTTAGTTCCCTCGACCACTTAAAGCGTCCATGTACAATTGCGGTGTTGTCATCGTTTGGACCGTCCGGTAAGGCCCCTCCCATCTGTCCTTGACCTCCATCCGACTGAGGTCGATTGTGAGGGGCCCTTCTTAGGTTGTAAGGAACCCATAGCAGTAAGAGTACCAGGGTGGTTAGCCCTGGTACTCCCGGCCGGCATTAGTCAGGCAGAGTTGCCTCTGCCTGTCCAGGGTGCACCAACGTGGAGGTTGCCGGTCCTTTGCACCCCTTATTATTATTATTATTATTATTATTATTATTATTATTATTCATTAGAACATGTTTCGACGAAATTTCTAGGAGGACTAATATAGAGTTTAGCCATTTAATGAAACTACAACCTGTCGAATAGTATACGTCTCGCTTATTATTTTCCCCTGCAGTTAATTATAAATAGAATTACACGGGCCCGCGAAAAAAAAAAAAATTCTGCGGTTTTAAGTTTATTGGGTTATTTTTACTAACATTTGAATGCCGAATATAAATCTTCAACTTATTTTACTCTCTCACGTAAGAATTTTGTACCAATCAAGTCACAAGTTAAATGTGAAATATATGCATTTGTTATGAAATGTAGGTACAGGGTGAGCAAATTTCGATGTTTGTATATGGTAACTCGGTAACTGTAAGAAACAAAAAAAAATATGGAAGACACATTTTCTATCTCGTTTTTTGAGACAAATTCACTGGCGAAAACAAAAATTTGTGATCGACTTTTGTTTTCGAGTTATAAACAAAAGTTCGATTTTTTGACTTTTAGACACATGTCAATATCTTGGTTGTTTGTAAAGTTATGAAAAACTTTTACATTCTTTTTTCTGTATAATACAGTGGCGTCGAGAAAATTAAAAAGAAAAGTGCAATTTCGAGTTATGGCATAAAGTTATATTTTTTTAAATGGGAGTCATAGTTGGCCATGGTTTAGTTAAAAGGGAAATTTTTTTCTCTTCCAAACTATATATCATATGTGGGGTCGCTTTTGTTGTGTAAGTATTTAATAGCGAAAATAATCTTATAATAGATTACTTTTTGTGTTTCTTTATATTTATTTCAAGTAGGCGTGTGTCATCTATGATAATGTTTATCTGTTTGGCAGCAAATTGCATATTAATAATTTTGTTTCCATCATAATTACACCCCATTTAATCGTAAAAGTGAGGATGTCCTACGAAAATTACGAGAAATATGATATGCTAGAATGCTTTAATGAAAGTAATAACAATTGTGATATTGCATCTGAAATATATTTCAATTGCTATCCAGAAAGAAGAAAACCTAATAAAGCTATTTTTAAGAGCTTAAGAAAATCTCATTAATTGTGGGTCCTTCAACAAGCCAAGACCAAAAAATCAGATATTTATATCTAATTTCATAATACATTAAAATTACAAAATAAAAATTCAAATTAAAGTAAATGTTCAAACTGATGTCGTCATGTTCGATACATAAATTACACCTCTTCATAACACTCTGAACTGCATTATAAATATGAAGAATTGAAATGAAATTAACACAGTCTATAAAATTTTGTCTGAGTTCATTTATGACGGTACTGGTTTTCTTGTATAATTTATCTTTAATGTGGCCTCAAAAGAAAAAATCCAGTGGCGTTAAGTCAGATGATCGTGGTGGCCACCTCACTAGTCCGCTACTTCCCATCCAGCTATTTTTAAAATTCAAATTTAATAATTCTGAAACGGTCCTCATATTATGAGGTGGTGCACCATCTTGTTGGAAGAACTGATTTCTTGCCTCAATTAAAGGCAGATTGTCTATAAATTCCTCAATAATTTTCTGGTTTAAGATTTCGTAGTACCGTTGGCCATTAAGATTTTCTTGATATATATGATATGTTATAACATGCGTTCCTGAGATCGCGCGTCAACGGTATGGTGAGGGTTCATATCAGACCAATAGTGCTCGTTATGCCTGTTGAAAATTCGTACACTACTAATGTAGGCTTCATCTGACCAAACTACATTTCTAGAGAAGAATGGATTTTGTTGACTTCTGACGATACTATACGCAAAACCCCAATCGTCGCTGAAGATCAGTTGGTTGCAGGTGATGTTGTTTCCTTATTGTAGAAGTCCTGAATTTGTGTCTCCAAAATACCCAAAGCTCGACGTCTTGAAATCCTAGAATCAGCTTTAATTTGACGACTTGAAATTGACGGATTTGCAACCGCCATTCCAATTACAGTTACAGAAGTTTCTTCAGCATCTTCAATGTATTGTAATTTTTTTATCTTGGCTTGTTGAAGGACCCACAATTAATGAAATTTTCTTTTAACCTCTTAAAAATAGCTTTATTAGGTTGTCTTGAAATATATTTCGGATGCAAATATCAATTGTTATTACTTTGAACAAATCATTTTAGCATATCATATTTCTCGTAATTTACGTAAGACATCTTCACTTTTACGATTAAGTGGGGTGTAATTATGACGGAAACAAACTTATTAATATGCAATTTACTAACAAATGGATAAACACTGTCATAGATCATACACGCTTACTTGGAATAAATATAAAAAACGCAATAGTAATCTACTTAAAGTTTATTTTTGCTATTAAGTATTTACACATTTAAAAAGCGACCCCACATATGATATATAATATGACTGAGAAAAAAATGTCTTTTTTTAACTAAACCATAGCCAACCATGATTCCCATTTAAAAAAATACAACTTTTCTCCATAACTCGGAATTGCACCTTTTTTTAAATTTTCTCGACAACACTGTATTATACAGAAAAAAAGTGCCTCAAGAATGTAAAAGTCAATAAATCTAGAAACTAAAAAACAAAAGGCGACAGCAAATTTTTCTTTCCGTCATTGAATTTGTCTCAAAAAAAGATATAGAGAATGTGTCTTCCATTTTTTTGTATCTCTTACAGTTACCGAGTTACCCTATAGAAACATCGAAATTTGCACACCCTGTACATAAATAAATTTATAGGAATGAAAATATAAAAATTATGACTTGCATCTAAACAAATTTCTAATTAAAAGTGATGAACAAAAAAAATAAATAAAAAATAATATACAGGGGATGTAAGTTTAGGATGAACAAGTTTGCTCTTTGTTTCAAATGTGCGCTGAGTTGATTTTCGTTTATGTTGATCTTTTACAGTTTTTCGTTTTAGAGTACAACTGTAATCGGCCAACTTGTTTACATACCATAGTCCTTGATAACGTCACAATTTGTTATATGTCTTGATGGAATCTTTCACACAACAAAACGAGACCAACCAAATTGGTAATGTGACTTGGTCATATGGTCAAGTATGTGTATAATAATATAATCCTTGATGTGCTCCAGTGTTTATAACTGCTGTTGGAGTGGTAATTAGTAAAAAAAGCTTTCAAACATAAAGGCAATATGTGAAATAATATTATACTCTTGCAAACGGGACTAAAATGCATTTATGAAAAATCTGTATGTGATACATAAAAACTGGTGTCATTCTCGGCTTTAGCGTATCTAATATAATAAACATTACCAGTTTTCATATAACTCACCAAAACTTCGCAGGCTTGTGTTATACATAAAAGGAAAGTAGTGGAAATAAATGTAGATTTTCCAAAAAGTAATGTATTACTTTAGTTTTATTTTATTGACTTTTGGATATTACCGTTTCTTCACTGGAGTTACCTAGCATCTATTATACGCTTATGGAGAAAAGTGGCGCTCGTACCCTCTAAAGTAGTAACCAGAACCCGAAATGTACCGTATAAATATTGTAAGGATGTCAAAGTGATGACTACAACCTCTTTGGGGATACAAAGAATTCGCAAGACTAATAGTTTTCTATTAATTGAAAATAAATTTAAAAACTACGCAAATAATTAACAAGTATTGTAAATTGATCGAGTATATAACATTTTCACATGTGTATATGTTAGTAATTATTTTTGCATATGTATCAGTTAAGAGTTTTCGAAGAAATATGATACATTCTGTAAAAGTAATAACTAATGACATATAAGTAAATTGTCATCAATTTACACTTTACACAACTATGTTATTAGATAGTTATTTAGAATTAAAACTCTGGCAATACATCCAATAAAGTGTTATCTGCACCAGGCATCGGTATGTTTTATAATAACTTTTCTATGTAATTAGTATCACTTTACATTTGTAGAATATGTCTCGGCACATGCAACATCAACCATCTGTATGTCTCAAATCCACACGCAAACCAGCCAATTTATTATTTACACAATTAGATTCGTGCGACAGATGCATATATTAACACCAAATTAAACAAAATTAAACATGAAATAGTGGTCCCTATCGCATGACATTATGATAAATAAACAAAATGTTACATTACGTAAACAAGGTGGCATATGAATTTTTCAATGTATCAGAAAAATGGGAAACTTGGTGAATATTATATTATAACCAAGTAGTATAGATCCTACTATTATATGGAATGTTTATTTCTCAATACTTTATCAATTTTCTTCAAAACGTAACTTAAAAAAAAACTGTATTAAAGAATAGGTTGTTAACATGGATGAAGGCTGTTTGCAAATGAATCTATTACCAATTTTCGTTCTGCCAATGTGTTTTCAGTATATGTACAGTATGTACCAAGAAGTCCGTATCATAAGGGATTTTATTTATTATTTGGCTTACATAAAAATTTATTGTGATGATAGTCTTTGCTTGTCTTAAGGCTAAAAAATTTCATTGAAAGTTATCACGTGCCTTAATATTATGATTGGCTTCGTGATCGAGCGGTAAGACACTTGACACTCTCCCAGGAGTCCCCAGTTGAGGAGCTGGATTTTTTCAATAGCAGAAATTAATCCTAGCACACTAGGATGTTGGGTGGATCTGCTGTCTCTAGATATGTAGCACCCTCTCTCATTAGGTATCTCGAGATATCTTTAGGGATACATGGGATTGTATTCCATTTGGTGTTTAATTTAATAAAAATAAATAATAGTGTAGTCGATATTAAATATTGTTTTCAAAAATTCACTGAAAATGGTATTGTTTCTTAAATTTTGACAAAACACCATTAAGAAAAGTTGTTCGTGATCAGTTAAATTTACAGAAGAAAATTCAATTAATAAATAATTTGACAGTTTTCTAATCAGAAAAATGTTTCTAGACAGAACCGTCTTTTTACATTATGCTGAAATGTTCCAAATAGCAATATCTGAGAAATGATTAGAATTCATCATAATAATTCTATTGCATAAGGTTGGTTACTATATAGCCACTCAAACCGCATACCGATTTTATTTGTCTAAATTGATTGAAACGGTAATAATCTGTATCTACCGGATTCATATCGATAAGATGTCGCCAATTTATGTATTCTCGATATATCACTAGACATAGAAAAACTTATTACATGCCAGAAAAGAAGTTAACCCTTCGATTATGTTCCTTATTAGGCGCAATTAATTTAATAGTAATAAGAAGAAACTGTAATCTCTTACACATTGAACTTTTTGACGTCGGCATCAATGTGGGGTCGTCCACCGCCGTGAAATATAAAGTGGAAGATGAATAATTTTTGTGTCTATAAACATGTTTTACTCTACATTAGTAAACATAATGCAAGTAAATGAAACTTTTTCACGCAGATTCACAATAATCTGATTATGTACGTGTTAAAATATATTAATTTTAATAATAAGAAAAGCAAAACGCACAATAAATGTTTCATCTAATGTCATATGAGTAATATTGGATGCATTGAAGTGAAGACACGCCTTTATAAACAGCAGCTGGCCATACATTTCTCCATAGGTCGGATTCGCAAGAAGCTGTGACTCTCTCGTGCTGACGAATTCAGTTTGACAAAAAGATTGAGGGTAAAGATGGTTTTTATTTACAATATATATTTTCTGTTGTAGTGCCTTTGCAGACTAAAGAATGGAGAGGAAGTCTTCCGAAACAGTGGGCGAGTGGATTAGGAATTATCCTGAGTTGTATTTTCATGGTGTGGAGCTAGTATGTAAAATGTGTGACATTAAACTGTTCCATATACAGAAAACTAATGTGATATAACATGTAGCGACGAAAAAAACACGAAATAAATGGTTGAATAAATTTCAACATAAAAGCACAAAAATATATTCATTCACTGATTGAGAATCACTGTTCACCAATCTTACGCTACAATCATCTAACAAAGTAGTTGTAAATAAATCACATGTGTATACGTATGCACAACTGGTCTAACTCACAATTGAGAGGAATAAAATTATGCAGAGCACACGTGTGTAGCATCGAGAAAACTGAATTTTTAGGTTATGTCCCAATACTTCATTATAAGTAGTCGATCTATACGGTGAATCGATCTCAGTTGTGACCATATGTTCATTTTATAACTGATGCATGAGGCATATATACAATATCGAGCGTGGATCAAGTGAGCATAGCCCTAGATTTATTTAATTTTTCTTCATTAAATACAAAACGTCCACTCAAAGCATTTGTGTGGCTTTTTAAGATTTAATAAGACACTTATCCTAAACCAAGTTTGGTTTTATGACACTCTTCAGATATTCTACGAGTAAATATTTGGACAATTTGTAAAAACTTGAATGTATTAATAGTAGTTTTAAAAAAGAGGCGTGTAGACCATTCCCTAGGTGGCCCCTGTACTCTTTTGATGGCTTTAAATTAGTTTTATGGAGTTCTTTCGGACTATTTATGTTTAAAAGTAGTCTTAGAAATAAACATTGAAGATATCTTATAAAACATTTTAAAACTATAATCGTTACTTGGGTATTAGACATAGAAGGAAGAAATTTGGCATCATAACGCGCAGTGTTGGCCACACGACAGCTAGAGGGAAAATGAATTCTCTGCTCTGCTAACGCTAACGCTGACTAGCGGCGGCTTGTCTGCCTTTGGTTTACATAATTTAATGCACATACTGTATTGTCAAGTTAAAATATCTGTTACATAAAGTAATCTCGTGCAAAATAATTGGAGTGCTAATTTCCAATGTATTTAGTTTGGATATCAAGCATTATGACCAACTAGAACAAGCACTATCTTTATTTGGTACAGAGAAAACGATTTATAAATAAATAACCTATAAGTAATAATATTTTAATAATGAAAGCCTTCAATTGATAGAAGACAGCTAAACTACGGAACCAATTAAATTATTCAGTAATTTATTCTCCTGAAATTTCAAACAGATATATAAAACATTTTATGAGGCATAATCATTACAAATACGAGAGATAATTTCCTTTCTGTTTTATCATTGAGGAAAATGTAAAACTGGGTTGGTCATGTAACAGAGAAAAAATAAATGGCTTGGAGATTCAGCGGTCTTGGCTGTTTGTGCGTGTTAGAGAAAAGGGCAGATAAGGTCGAAGAATGAGTGTCTATTGTTTGTACAACAAGGGCAAGTTATTTACTGGCTCCGCGTTTCTCGGCTCTAACTAGTTACAAAGATAATGTCTGTTAAGATTTGCAATTTTAAACTCCGGCGGTGGTAGAATGAAGGACCAAGTCAATTAAAACATGTCTTAATAATTCAGATGAGTAAAAAAGGTTTGGAATTAACCTTGCAGTTTTAATATTTACTCCGTAAAAGTGAACAATCTGATATTTGCTACCAATTTAATCCACCTTAAAATGGAGTATTAAAATTGAATTTAATATTCTTAATAAATAATGTATATTTTGCAGTAAAACACAATAACGAAAACACAGGTATGAACTTTAAGATGTTTAAATAGAATACTAGATTTAATTAAATGTTTTAATTACGTACAAAGTAAAACAACAGATAGCAGTTCATAGGTTTTGTCATATAGCCATTAGCACAGGGCCATGTAGGTGAGACTGGAGCAATTTTTACTTTATATTCCAACCTCTGGTTTCTCTTATTTACCCAGTATTACTGAATAAAAAAATAAAAATTTCCTCTTTTTTTATTTAACAACTAATACTATTACAAGAAATACATTTTTTCTCACACACATACGCCTACAGTGCATTTCACTTAAGACTGTAACACCCCTATAATTCTTTTAGTTTTTATCCGATTTATTCCTGATTTGTCTCAAAAGATAGAGGTCGTCAAGATCTACTTAGGGCCACAAAATTATTTACCAACTACAAATATAAAGCCAGCTACGATGCAAAATTTAATGAATAAAATGCAAGACATTTTTTTTTCACCAAATTTAGAAATCAATCTACTGGGACGACTTTTTTCTAATAAAATTTTATAATTTTTTTTTATCCGCCTCTCAAGTCACCGAAGCAACTCCCAGAAAATCCTAAGATTTGTGTTGAGTAAAGAGAGAGACGAGGCCCTACAGTTTATTGTGGAGTCCGGACCACATCTAGGACATCAACGGTTCTCTCCCAAGTAAATAGCTATAAGCGCTTTACTTACTGAGCTACCATGCCCCTGTTTCAACTGTTTTGACTAAATTTGTTATTTTTAACTAAATTCCGGATATGGCCTTTCGGGATGATTCTGAATAAATTTTCTTAATAATTTTTTTTCATAAAAAAATATCTTATACGTTTTTTGAATTTTTTTCAATCATTCTTGCATCGTAAGTGAATTTAAAAAGGGGGTAAACGATTTTGTGGTCATAAGTAGATCTAAATAACTACTCCCTTTTGAGACTAATTTGGTTTAATCTGATAAAAACTAAAAAAAATTATAGGGGTGTTATAATCTTAACTGAGACACACTGTATGTGGGGCTTTTCACACCGAGCTCGTGATCCCAACCATTTTTATTTTCTCTGAAATTTTTTTGTCTTGTAATGCCATTTGAAGTTAGTATCCAGGTAATTTTTCGATTTTTGTCTCAATGCTTCTAGAAATAGTGAATTTTTAATGATTTTCGATCAAAAATCCTTTGAAATGAACTTTTTAAAAATCAGGGTATCCAAAAAACTGTAGAGATCATTTTTTTTTCGTTTTGAATTATACTTTCATAAAAAATTTACAAGAAATCCTAATTAATGCCTTCAGCATTTTTTCTTAGCTTGAAACAAAAATAATTTTTTTAACGAGCGTCGATTGTTTTTTTTAAAGTATAGCAGTTGTGTTAAATAAATAAATATATCATTTATCTATTCATTCTTATTTCGAATAAATGATCCGGACAAAGAGACAGGGCCAGTCAGTAACTCTAAATTACGAATAAAGCAAAAAAGTAGTTTGACCGTTAAGCTTGACAGTTGAATTGGGTTAAAGTGAATCATTGACTGATTTAGAGCTTTGAATCTGCGAAAAAAAAATTTACTCGGTAGTTTGTGCGTCTTAATCTCAAAATGGTGATATCGAATTTTTCATAGCAAAAGAAATTTGTTTTCAAAGTCGTACGGAGATGAAACTAGGCTTAAAATTTGTTAAATACAGAACATTATTTTTGGAATTTTTTTTAAGAAAAAAAACCATCGCCGCTCATCTTTAAAAAAATTGTTTTTTGTTTCTAAGAAAAAACATATTAATTAAGAATTTTTTTATATTTTTTTATGAAAGTACAATTCAAGGTGAAAAAAAAATTATCCCTATAGTGTTTTAGTTATTTTGATTTTTAAATAGTTGTAGCCATTTGAAGGTTTTTTGATAGAAAATCATTAAAAATTCATTATTTTTAGAGGGATTGAGACAAAAACAAAAAAATTTGCCAGGATATTACTCTCAAGTGATACCACTTAAAAGAGAAAAAAATTTCAGTGAAATTATAAATGATCGGGGTCACCGACTCGGTGATTTGGCGCGATATATATATATATATATATATATATATATATATATATATATATATATATATATATATATATATATATATATATATATATATATATTTATTTTCTATTTTTACATATATTTTATTTATTTATTTTTTTTCGCTTGATTATACATATATACATGTTTTTATATATTCTCGTTTTTTTATGTATATACAGGCTGTTCAAATTGAACCTCCACCATGGTCATCGCGCTTATCTTAAGAGATAGGGGCAGTGGCGGAACTAGCTCAAATTTAAAAGTGGGCTACAAGTATTTCTGTTGGGTCTATAAACAACAAAAAAGTTAAATCCCCTTCCTTCAGCTTATAAGAAGAGGCAAGAAACGTGCTTGGCCTATGGACGGCAAAACTCTAGATGTATTTTTCTTGACTAGCAGGTCGGCCCTAGGGTGGGCCATAAATTTTTTGAGTGTGCCTCGAGATTTTGATTGGTATATACGTTTTGAACCCTCCTGAAATCATCCTGACTATTTTCCGAATGATGTCTGTCGATGCATGTGTGTGTATGGATATGTGTATGTGTGTGTGTGTGGATGGGTGTGTGTACGTGTGTATCCGCGATAACTCAAAATTATCAATGGAAGACTTCCCAAATTTGGCAGTTAAGGTTTTCAACAACATTTTAGGTGACACATTAAATTTGGTGAATGTGGTACCACCAAAAGAGACATAATGAATGAAAGAAGAACAAAGGTACAATTTCGGGAAAAAAATTTTTTTTATCGCATTTCTGGAAGAATCTCGACGAATTATAATGAAAAAACATAACTTTATGGAAAAAATCTGTCGTCATATCTGTAGTATCGCGATTGCAGCCACAGTTTTTGAGATAAAGCTTTCAAATGTGGTACACATGTTCTAAAGACAATGATAAATTCGGTGATGAGCAAAATTGGCCAGCTGAAAAGAGGTCCACGGAGTCCAAAGTTTTTTGTATTTGTCTTTATAAAAAAATATATGACATGAATACTGGATTCATCTACAGAGCTTTTACTGTCTGTTATAATATAATGAATATGTTATTTACATTTATATTAACTACATTATTTGATTGCATTATTTGAAATTGTAAAAAGAATATTTATAAATAATGCAAATTTTTTAAATTGTACGAAATGTTGCGTTTGCTTTTTGTGTAATCAAATATCATCGGTCTGAGGATAATATTTAATTGAATATGATTCATGTAAAACACATGAATAAAAAGAAAAAAACATCTTGTTTATAAATCCGTTTTGTAAAATTTTGCAGCTAAAAGAAAGGGTTATGATTTGTGAATTCGTTATTTAAAAAAATTCGCTATTTAAAAAAAAATGCAATTGCCGAAATTTTAATAAAGATTGTAATGTACAAATATTTATCACCATTTATCGTTATAAGTATTAATGATCACTATAATTACATTACAACAAAACATGTAAGAGAATAACTGTTTCCAGTGGCAATACGACAAATAGTTCTTGGTTGAAATTCGGTTTAAACGTGATATCGCATGACCACATGCAATAGTTCTTGTCTGCTCTACGAATTGGTATATGATCTGGTGGGAGTTCTATTGCTATTTGCAACACCACGATATATCCGTCTATCCACAAGAAGGTTTTCTTCCCCTTGTCTATCTCTATTCCCGAGAGAGGCCATTTTGTAGCTATCCCCTTGCTATCAGCGATACACATACCCGGAAAAGAAAATTGCGATGGACTTTTGATGTGATCAACCTTTTCTAAGATTATATAAAATACAAAATTGGTTTTTTGTGTTTTGTATATTTTGTTCGTTGAGAAATGAAACATTGCAGAACACGATTTATAAAAACTTATATTTAAAGGTACTGTTTAATTTTGTTAAATATATTATAATGCTTACCTGTCTATTATCACAGGGTCTGATGGCGTTTCATTACGATTTCCACAACTTTTCTTGTCACAGCAACGACTGAAAAAAAATTGAGCGTAAAGTTTCAAGCTGACACAATTTAAATCACTATAATAACTCGGTTTATATATAAGTTAATCGTAAAAAAGTATCTAATCTTTGGATCAAGAAAATGGTCGTTACCTTGTTAATTGATGTATAAAAACGCAATTTTAAATGTTTTTTAGCTTTCTATTTAGGTCACTACCTACGAATAATACAGTATTTATTGTTGCATTTTTATATACAGGGTGTTTCACTGAGGACAGACTAACTGGCATGGCGTAGGGCGATAGAGGACCTCAATACGCATCGATTTGACCCCCATTTTTGTTACGAGAGATTTGTTACTTAGGTTTTTGTTTATTTTTAGTAAACTCCGTTTTTGCCCAGAAACTCCGTCATTCCGGCTTAACTATTATTACTAGCATCATGAGTTTTTACGAACGTAGTCCAATAGTGGGCCTATCATCCTAAGAAATAATTCTTTAATTGAAACTGAAACTATTTGGACAAAAAAATCTGAATTTCATTAAAACAAAAGTTATTCCTTTACTTTACAAAAATTTACCTGTCTAAAATATGTAGTTTAAATGTAAAATACCAAAGACTGAAATTCTTATTATTTCAACCATATCTTTGGCATGCCCTGAAGGTTAAGGTGAAGCTTTTAGTTCATAAGTCAGTCGATTATTGCATTTTGTACCAGTTTGGCATTTTCCTTGTTAACTGCATTGAGCTATCATAATAATCACTATATTATTAAAGCCAAACCATAGGTATAGTAGGAGAAATCGCTTTAGTGACGGGACGTGCGGGGTAAGACGCGAAATGAGGGCGGGACATATCTAACATTTGACATCTTCCATCTTTTACACCACATATATTAAAGCAAGAATGATTGTTGTTTTTGTTGGCACGCCACCGAGGCGGAATTTCATTTATATTCTGTGATTCTTCAGGTCCGCACTTGATATTGTTACCGATTTGTTTAACAGTGCGTTATATGTAGGATATAGTATTTATAATTATTTTATATCTGTTTATTTACTGGTGTGTTTTGGGAATTAATTTGAGAAGGTTATCGTGTTGCAGTGAGTTGTGTAATATACAGTAGTGTAATATTATAAGTAATAATTATTTTATATCTGTTTATTTGCTGGTGTGCTTTAGAAAATAGTTTAAGGTTATCGTATTTAATGTAAAAAATTTTGTTCCCTAGGAGGCTTCAACGTGTACATCTTATTTTTTTGGTAAAACTGAAAGTGATAGTGATTACAGTGATAAAGAAAATCAAAGTTCATCCGTGTTTTCAGTAAGAAAAAATCGGTTACATTTAAACGAGCACGCGAAACAAATTTGCTTTAATGTTTACAATAATCATTTGAAGTGATGAGCTAATGACTCTAATTTATATGATTTGGATGTACTGGGTGAAACAGCATCTCTGACTAACGTTCCCCATGCCACAATACACAAACTGGTGAAAGAAGGTGCCCTCCCAAAAAAACAACGATCCAACGCCGGTCAATCGAAAACTCTGACCCATCGTTAGCAAAACTTATAAGAACTTTAGTTTACGACGCGTATCAGAAAAATGAAATCCCAACTATCGACGTGGTAGAGCGAAAACTAAAAGAAATGGATTATCATCTAAAATATACCAAAAGAACTTTAGGAACTTGGCCGGGAAATATTATTAAACGCATGGCGATTATGGAAAGCAGATGAATAGCGGATTGGCGAGATTCATATCTAGATATGATAAAAGAACTCAGATGGGAAAATAGACCAATTATTATCTTGATGAAACTTGGTATGATAGTCATGATACTGTAAAAGCTGATGGACTGATGGATCTAGTAAATGCCAACCAATCTCATTGCCTCTCAATAAAGGGACTCGGTTGATTATATTACACTGTGGATCAGTTGATGGATGGGTTAATAATGCATTGAAACTGTGCGGAAAAAATACGAAAAACTGTAACATGGATTACCACAAGAACATGAAGGGAGAAATATTTGAGGAATGGTTTGAAAATACTCTAATTGCAAAATTAAAACCGAATAGCATTATTGTTCTTGACAATGCGAAGTGCTATTCGAGACAACTGTATACAATTCCTAACAAGAGTTCTACCAATCCGGAGTTTTTTTAATGGAACGTGATCTCTATTGTGAGGAAAATTATAATAAAGCACAACTCTTGGAAGTCCTGTAAATGAAAAATTATGAGAGGAAATGTGTTATAGACACTGTAGCGGAGAGATGTGGCCACAAAGTGTTGAGATTACCGACATATTTCTGTATTTTCAACCCGATTGAATTAATTTAGTGTAAATTGAAGAAAAATGTCAGAAAAGGACACTTTTCCGAAATTCGATAAAAAAACTCGTAGTTAATTTAAAATGATGTGTCAAAAATTAACAAGAAAAATTGGAAAAAAAAAAGAATTAGAAAAGTAATTACAATTGAGAATAATTATTTTAAAATTGCTGACATATAAATTGTGGAAATAAATTTATTATAAATTTGAACGAGGATAGTAGTAGTTCATCTGAAAATGAAGAGGATGAGAGGGAGCGAGAATTCAGAGAAAGAAGCGATGTGAGGTGAGGTAAAGTGAAGTGATTTGAAGTGAAGAAATGAATTTTGTAAATCAACTGTATTATTTTTTTGCGTTTTTGTGCCTTCGTAGTTCAGTGCTTAAGAAATATTCTTTTTCAGGATGTTATTATTTATTAATATTATTTTATTGCATTTTGACAAAAATACGTATCTGTTTTTATTATAATAGTAACTTTACTATTAGAATTTATTTTTAGTTTATTTATTGAGAAAAGCATCTGTTTCTGTTACTATTTTGAGAGTATATTTTTCGTTTTTATTTTGTTTTTAAATAATTTCTTTATTATATACTAATGTTCCATACTTATCCTTTCCTGGCAAGAAATGCTCATACCTCCTCATAGTTCTTGTTGGGTAGTAACAATTTATATTAAGCGAACATGACTACTGCAACTACTATATGTATTGTCAATACATTAAATTCAATACTTTTATTTCAAGTTCTTTTCTACAATTGTTAAATTGTTGCTAGTTAAACTGAGCACAAAAACCTATATTAAAAAGTAAACGAGCGAGCAATACCGATAAATCTGGCACTGCGTTCTGTAGCGTCTTGCCCCGTACGTCCCGTCACTAAAGCGATTTCTCCTACTATATATAAAAACCACTTTTAATGTTTTCCAAAACTCAGAAAAATTAAACTTGATGAGTTATATATAATACATAAAAGAATATAAATTATAACTAAGATACATATTCCTATTTTCACGAAATTATAAAAATATGAGACTTGTAATTATTATAGAACTATAAAGATCTATATAAAGAGAGACCTTGTAGTAAAAGTGAATAACGCTTTTGAGAGATGGTAATATATGAAATTTACTTTTCTTTAGTCAAGCAGTTGACGTGGTTGGTTCGATGATGTAGTCACGAGAATCCCTAAATATCTTTCCCCCATGGTCTTGTATAATGCTAAGGGTTGCGCGGGGGCGGGATATCTTCCCCAGGGAGTCTGTCTTTTCCCTATTCCCTTGTCTTGCCATAACAAACATCGTTCTCATTCGCCAATCTCAGCACACACCATTGTTGTGCATTTTCATCTTCCTTACATATTTGACGGAGAATAAGTCATATCAAAATATGTTAGCACATTCTTTCATGTAAACAATCTTCTCAACGGCTTTACTACACTTGACAAATTATCTAACGGTACTTACAAATTTAAATAAGTGAGTCTCTCAAAATACGAAATGTAACTTTTTTGTGTTTTCAACCTATAAAAAACATATATCTAAATGAACTACACTGTTGTCACTTGAGCAATTTAAAATCATGATATTAATGCACTGAATTAAATGAATTAATTTTAATTGATTAAATTACTTATAATAATCGTTTCAGTGTCTTAATTGAATTCCTTTAATAATTTGCTTAAAACGTAGCATTAAAATAAATAAATAAATGTATACATATATATATATATATATATATATATATATATATATATATATATATATATATATATATATATATATATATAAACAGAGAAAGGAGTTAGACGCGGGTTTAATTACATTACAGTAAAAAATAACGGTTTGCATCTTTCTGCCATTTGCAATTTTTGCATTTTCCACCGTGCAATTTTCTTTATGCGGGCGTACCCGTTGAATCATTGTTATTTTATATATATATATATATATATATATATATATATATATATATATATATATATATATATATATATATATATATATATATATATATATATATATATATATATATATATAACATATATATTGTTTTCAGGTTTTTCGCGGGTGGTGAATGTTAAATTCGTTTTCCGGGTATACTCCCGCGTAGGTGATAGGCCCATTTTTTCAGTTCGAGTAACCAGAAGCCGCAGTAAGCAGTTAACGGTTAGAACCTGAAGATGGCAGATGAGATTCTGCCGAAACGTCGTTCAGACAACCACGGTCCCTCTCGGGGCCTATCACCTACGCGGGAGTATACCCGGAAAACGAATTTGACATTCACCACCTGAAAACCTGAAAAACAACATAAT
The DNA here is from genome assembly GCA_029963845.1 of Rhamnusium bicolor. Classification (NCBI taxonomy): domain Eukaryota; kingdom Metazoa; phylum Arthropoda; class Insecta; order Coleoptera; family Cerambycidae; genus Rhamnusium; species Rhamnusium bicolor. The sequence goes on along the minus strand of JANEYF010002804.1, from coordinate 255,389 downwards.
ATGTCTCTACGGGGAGAAGACATTTCATCAGACAAGAAACTTCGAGAAAATATTATCAAAAAGAAGGAAACTTCTTTGCAATCTCGCATTTCTGCAACGCTGCCGGGATGAAAATATCATTCCGAAATGCATGGAATTGACGTTCCACAGAAAGGATCAACACACAAAAAGAATTCTCCGAAAAACTAGCCTAACCCTGATGAGAAAATCAATCCACGACACTAGACGGACATTAGACAACATCAATACACAGTTACTAGACCAGCATCTTTATTTAAGCAGAACTATCGACCCGACATTATGGACCATTATTGACCAACTTGCACATTTCAGGGAAGAACGAGATAATGATTTAACTACAGAGAGGTTAAAGAATAAATTTAACCGCCTTCAACTCCAACAAAAGCCCATCAAGAAATCCGAACAATTAGAACCTACAAGAGTAGTTCACAATGTGTCCAGTTACCATCTCAATGAGGCCTCGTTGAATGTATTAGCCAAGGGATTTAACTTCGCGATAGCACCAGCACGTCTACCGGTAGAAGACATAATCTGTGGTGTAGAATCGGCCATTGGCAATTTATATACAAACATAGCGGAAACTATACGCCAGGACACGTCACGTATATTAAGAACAGCCCGTATACCAAAGAGGAATCTACAACACGAAGAATTAGAAGCACTGAAGACCTTACGACAAAATGAGGACATCATAATCTTACCCGCAGACAAAGGAAACGCAACAGTAGTGATGAACAGCGACGATTATCATACAAAAATAGAAAGTCTACTAGGAGACACTGCATATCAGCTTATTACCACAGATCCTACTACTTACCTGGAGAAGACGACAAAAGCCAAAATCAAAAGCCAGTCCAATCGACAAAGAGACACAGAACCAGATCATCCCGCGAGAGAAGTCTTCAAGATGTCCCAAATTTTATGGTCTACCAAAGATTCACAAAGAAGGAGCTCCTCTAAGACCAATTGTTAGCTCAATAGGGTCACCCACAGAGCAATTAGCAAGACACTTAGCCAGACAACTACAACCGTTTGCCGAGGAAGTTAAATCCTACGTGAAAAATGCAGACCATTTCATTGAGTTATTAAGAAATCAGACCGTCCAAGCGGAACATCTTCTAGTGAGCTTCGATGTCATATCCTTGTTCACCAACGTACCCGTAGAGGAGTCACTCGACATTATCAAGCGAAAATATCATCCAGCAGATCATATTCTTAGGCTAACTCAACATTGCCTAAATAATACCTATTTTACATACAATGAGCAACGATACAGACAAACCGAAGGAGCCCCGATGGGCTCCCCCCTATCTCCAGTTATTGCCAATCTCTTTATGGAGGATTTAGAAACTCGAGCACTACAATCTGCACCATTAAAACCAAGCCTATGGCTAAGGTACGTCGACGACACATTTGTGATTTGGACTCATGGAAGAGAATCTCACTAACTTCTTAGAACATCTGAATAGTATACACGACAAAATTAAGTTCACCATGGAGGTAGAGCCTGACAGTCAGCTACCATTTCTCGACGTACTGGTCAAGAAGAAGCAGGACGGAAGTCTAGGCCACACAGTTTATAGAAAAGCCACTCACACTGACAGATACCTAAATGCACAGTCACACCACCATCCAGCACAACTAAACTCAGTAGTAAAGACATTAGTCACACGCTCGCAGAGACTAGCAGATGCAGACAACCTCAAAGAAGAAATGTCAACTCTTCACAAAGCGCTGCGAAAGAATGGGTTCACACAACAAAGAATACAGAAGTTGTCAAAACCATCTCGGCCGAGAAATCAAGAGGACTCGAACAACCCATAGCAAAAGCCTATCTGCCATATATAAAAGGAACAACGGATAAAATAAGCAAACTTCTACGTAAACATAAAATAGAAACAACTTTTAAGACCGACAAGAAAATCAGTACCATTCTTCGAAATCCAAAGACCAAAATTGCTCTAGAAAGTCAAGGGGTATATGAAATACCTTGCCAAGATTGCAACAAATCATACATAGGACAGACCAACAGAAAAATAAGTGCAAGACGCGAAGAACACATAAACGCTGTTAGAAAAGACGAGAGAACATCATCTCTAGCTCAACATGTCAAAACTACAGGACATAGGATTGATTTCGACAAAACAAAAACACTAGCCAATATCGAGCATTACAAGTCAAGAATCATCAGGGAGGCCATAGAAATAGAGAAAAGACCACACAATCTAAATACACGAGATGACACCCAAAGACTACCTACCACATGGAAACCTGCTCTAATATTACATGCTACTATCCATGAGGAAGCAAGAAACATAACGCAACGAACACACGAAGAGGAACCAACCAGAGCTAATCTAATAGGACCAAGTACACGGAGTGTACAGCCAGATCCAGAAAACGTCATTTCAGTTCGAGTAATCAGAAGCCGCAGTAAGCAGTTAACGGTTAGAACCTGAAGATGGCAGATGAGATTCTGCCGAAACGTCGTTCAGACAACCACGGTCCCTCTCGGGGCCTATCACCTACGCAGGAGTATACCCGGAAAACGAATTTAACATATATATATATATATATATATATATATATATATATATATATATATATATATATATATATATATATATATATATATATATATATATATATATATATATATATATATATACATATATATATATATATATATATATATATATATATATATATATATATATATATATATATATATATATATATTAAACTTATTTAGGTATTTGGATGGATCATGTTTATACTGGACATTACAATATATATATATATATATATATATATATATATATATATATATATATATATATATATATATATATATATATATATATATATATATATATAAGAAATAATTTTTGTTTTAATAAAATTAAGATTATTTTTTTTGTTCAAATATTTTCGGTTTCAATAAAAAAATTATTTCTTAGGATGATAGGCCCACTATTGGGCTACGTTCGTAAAACTCATGATGCTAGTACGGAATTTACCTAAAAATACACGAAAACGTAAAGAACTCCTAAACTAACAAATTTCTCATAACAAAAATTGGAGACAAATCGATGCGTATTGAAGTAATCTATCACCCTACGCCGGTTGGTCTGTCCTCAGTGAAACACCCTGTATATAAAAGTGCAACAATACATACTGTATTATAATATAATCATATTTTTTATTTTTTAGGAGTTATTAAATATTAAAGTGTCCCAGAATTGCGGAATTTTCAAAGTATCTCTAATGTCTTACGGTTGAACGAAACATTTTTGTACAAAGGTATCTTTATTTAAGTCGAATTGACTCCAAAAACCTGTCATAATCTCTGTGCACGCAGAATTTTGAGACACCCTGTATACAATGTGTCAACGGATGAGGTTGATGATAGGCATAAAATTTGTTATTACTGACTTCGAAAAAATTTAATTCTTTAGAAAAATGTTTGCTTATCTTGAAAGTGATACCAATATTTCTATTAATTCTTTTTTTTATTAATAAAGCTTAATTAATTTTCAGTATTTTTCGAAATTACCTAGTGGGCATAGAATACAAGTTTTTATAAAACAGATTTTGTTATTAATTCTGATAGTTTTGAGTCACTAATTAATGTAATATCGATTTACAACATAATGTAGATGTACTGAAACAAAAAATCAATCGGGCTGTTTGTTGCAGTTATTACTGTGGAAAGAGGATAGAAAAATTTTGGCAGATTGAAATATCACACGTTGAATAGAATACAGTTTGTTTGCGTATAAATAAATTTTGTTTACTGAACAGATGCTGATTGTTTTTTAATTGTATACAATTAGTTGTTCCAAAATTTTTTTATCTGATTTTACTTTAACATTTCAAATAAATTCTTCTAATTACGTTTTGATCTAAAATGCGAAATAAGGCTCACTTGAGCTAGTTCGAAGTTTTTCAAGTTTTTGATCATCCGGTAACTAACAATCATATGATTTTCAAGCAAATATTTTTACGAAGAACAATTTTTTGTTTTTCGGAAAATCAACACAAAGAAGTGTATACCTATCATCTACCCCATCTGTTAGCACGCTGTATATAGTGAAATCAGAAAAAGATTTTGGACTGAAAAACATTTTCCACCAAAACTACGACAGGTAAGCACTAAAATTGTACAAGTTACAAAATTTGTGACAAATAGATGTATCTCGGCGAAAAATAGATTATCGTGACATACTCAAAAGAATTAAATCAAAATTGTTATGTCAAATACAAAAAAAAAATTCAAAACAGTTTCATTAACAATTAATAGGAACAATGTATATGGCCCTCACCGGACACCCAGTCCGTTACCGACCTAGCATCCCCGCGTAAAGTGTTAGGTCGGGGGGAGAGGGGTCGGTCCGGGCTTAAAACTAAAACATTAACAACAAATACAACACCGAAAAGAAACATTTTTAAATTGTATAATTACGCCGAAAACGGAAACCAGAGACGCATACAAAAGCATGCGCCTTTAATATAAAACTTTAAAACAATGCAAAAAGAAAACATAAAATTTTATAAATTTGTATAATAATTTTGAATTTTGATGATGCTTCGACGAGCCAAATTGTCACAGTAAAAAAGCTCGCCTTTAAACAATACTGAATTGGGAAGCGGGAATGTCCAACCCCGCTTTTTTGGACAAGTTTGTTATGTGGTAGATGTTGTTCTTTTGGCTTTTGGATAATTGCCATTTTTTATGTCCATAAAAATGGTATTTCTATGGACATATTTCCACAACAAATTAGATTTAAATTTTAAGTTTATTAAAAAAATATATATGATAACTCTGATGCCTTCCAACGATTGAATGGATCTGGAGGTAAATTTAAGCAAATCTATTTTGCTGTCATTCTTTTTATGCCACTGTTTTCTGAGACACCTAGTATATCTCCAAAAACCATCATTTAATCAAGGGTATTCCATGTTATTGTTAGACAGGGCGCTAGACTCGTTTTATAGATCCCCTAAGCAATAAGATAGTCCACGATGACTCGAATGATTCAAGTTGAGTTATTGTTTATAACAATTATTTAAATTATGGGATTTCTGCTTGAGTAAATGATTAGTTTCGATTTTAATCCTTTATGAAATGTAAGGAAATGACCAAAATATATAGAATGTGTTAAAAAAATCCATTTATCATTAAGAGAACTCGCTATTTTACACTTTCAGAGACTACATCCCTTCAATAATGCAAGAAAAAAATAAGAAGCGATCGCCAATTACTTCAGTGGAATAACTACACACCAAATATAGCATAAGGAGTGAAATTGGACTTGCTCTGAGTGAAACTGATGATGACCAATGACTGATAACGAAGTAGCAGCATTAACCAATCATTCACAGTGCATACCTACTCAACGATGTTATATACAGGGTGTTTAAGAAATCTGTGTCATCGTTTAAGGGGAGATTCCTCACCCAAAAATAAGACAAACAGGAATATGGGTTATTTCTGGGATAGTTAATTTTTTTTCAGTTTTTTCAAAATATGTCCAAAACGACTTTAGTAATTTGAATGATATTTATACTGTAAAAGCGGCTTAAAATACCACATATTTTAGTATTAAAATGCTATGAATATCTTCATCATTGGCGTGCTTACGGGCTTGCAATTTAATAATTTTGTTGAAAAACCATGTACGCCACTGACTTTTTACTTTTTGATTGAACGTTTATGTAGATATGTCTATATGCCTAAAAATAGTTACTTCTTGATATTTCTTTGATTTCAGCTTTGTTTAAGAGATAACTGAAATTTTATTATATAAGGTACTTAATATCTCCTAAACGGTTAAAATCGGAGAAATATTAAGAGACAACTTTTTTAGGCATTTATCTGTCTAAATAACTTTGCAACAGAAAAGTATACTATACCTATTTTTAAAAATAATTTTAAATTGCAAGCAAGTACGCACGTCCCTGATGAAACTATTCACACCATTTTAATACTAAAATATGTATTATTTTAAGTAATTTTCACAATCTAAATATTCTTCAAATTGCTAGAGGCGTTAATAATAATTTAATTTAAAATAATTTTACCTGCACATAATTTCGTGTGTTAGGAGAACTCGGCACATTTCAGGATTTTTGTCTTGTCCCTCATATATGATAGCCTGAAATAAAAAAAAACTGCATTCAGTTTGAAATATAAAACGATTGATATTTCAGTCAAATAAAATACCGTGTTTAGTATACATTTCACATAAAATATAATTAAACTAAAACTGAAAAGAGCAAAAATTCCAGTGTGCTTTTTATTTATTTATTCTTGAATAAATAAATAAAAAGTAATTATGTTGCGACCAAATGACAAGCTGAATTATATATATTGTATCAATATTCAAACACACAAAATTTTATTCAGTTCTGTTTTTAAAACTTTCCCTGAAATAATTTTGTAACTTTAGTGCATTCAATGCAATACGATTATAAATACCTTCAAATATATTATATGAATTAACATAATATAAAATACACTAATATTATATATCTAATGATAATACTAAATAGTACTGACAATTTTTATTTTCACACAAAAAACTTGTTAGAAATAAATACAAAATATTTGATTTTTAATCAACTACTTCCTTGGGTGTTTACCATGATAACTATTAAATTATAAAAATCATAATAACAACATACATAATCATTCTTTCAAACCTATCATGATAATAATAATAAATACCTATAGTTTTTTATTTTCATACTGTCATTCTTATCTGAATGTGTTAGTATATAAGTTTTAGATATATAATAAATCAAAAACAATACCAATACATTTTATCATAGAAAATATTAAAACAACTGCTCAATATAGGAGCAAGAATTCCATTGAAATGAAATTATAAAAATATTAACTCTCCAAAAAAAGGAACATTTTCACACTTAAGAAATATTTTTTTCATGCTTGTATTGTAACTGGAGGAAATCATTTCTTAAAAGTAAAAATTTTCATTTTTTGGTGAAAACATTTTTTAATACAAATATTTCTTTTGATTCTAATACTAAGAACCCTGTTATTTAATTCTATGCAATTCTTGCTCCTAGACTGAGTAGTTGTTTTAATACTATCTGTAATAAAATGTAGTTATTGGAAGTATTGTTTTTGATTTGCTATATATCTAAAACATTGAGATAAGAATGTTGGTATAAAATATAAAGAACTGTAGATATATATTAGTATTATCATGTTAGGTTTGAAAAAATGCCCGATAATTATTTTATTATTTTTTTTGTTTTTGAAATGCATAAATACAATACATCAATATGTCACATTTTTTAACACAACACGTCCGAGATTACGTCCACAGACCTCGTACCTCCTTTAGGTCTTAAACTACTGCCCTATAAATTACTTAAAAAAATTTTGTTAAATAAACCTCAGTGCCAAGTCATAGGTTGGTTTTTGAGAAAAACGTTTTTGGCTGTCCAAAAATTTGTTACATCAAAAAAAATATTAACTTTAAAATAAAACAAATGTCAAATGTATTAGATGATTAAATTTGATGTTTCCGAATACTCATTAACTAATCGTTTTGGCGCAGAAGTGTATTTAACAATTTTTTTTTTTAATAATTTATGGGACAGTGGCTTAATACTCAACTATAAACAATAACGCAATTGTTTTATTCAATAATCCCGTATGGTAAAGTTAAAAATAAAACCGTAATCGTAAGATGGTAATTACATTAAACCTTAAAAATATAAAGAACGCTTATTTTAGTACTATGACCTTTTTTAAAGCTGAAAAACTGGGAAATTGTAGCAAATCAATTTGCAGGAATATCGATTATTTCACTATGCAAGATAGTATAATGGGCGTAATAACTGTTTCAGAATAGGTGTCCCCATAGTATAAAATTCACTGAAGAGAATAAAATTCGAATAACCCCAGGTATTATCAACATTTTTAAGGAATCTTTAGCTTAAATGGAGTTTTAGTGACAAGGAAATGCAATATAACCAATTCCAGCAAAATATAAATCGAGATATACGAATGCCATTAAACAAAATTTTTAATTTAAATTATAGGATTGCTATCTGATGTTTATATTTTGTTTGCTTTCTAGTTCTTAAAACTCCGTTTAAGTTAAAGGTTCCTTTAAAATGTTGATAATACCAGAGGTAAGTAAAATACTACATTAGAATTACCCAATGCAGAGAATTGTGAGCTAATCACATGGATTGGAAAACGAAAGTTTTCAACCAGGTATATTCAAATTAACGCAGACTCCTTATTCTATCTAATGACAAAGCAATCAGATATAGCTTAAATAACTTTATCTTTAAGAAATTGGTTTGTTAAATAACTCAAGTATAGTAGTTTGTACTTTTTACAGATAGACCTAAAACACGCACGTATACAGGGAGGTGCAATAGTGCGTCGGATTTCGATATCTTGAGTTCTGCGATAGTTAGAAATTATAAAAAAAATACAAGTAAATTAGATAAAAAAGTCTATAACCGGAAATTATTTTCGAATGTACAGGACGAGCCAAGACGAAATTATAGGATCAAGTGCCTTTTTCATAAATGGAATGATATGTATATCAGCAAATTTTTTGAGGCATCTTTCTAGACTCTAATCATTCTATATAATTATTGACTATCTCCCAACCATGTAATGAATTTTTGGATGTAACGAATTTTTTTGTTGAAATAATGCCATCTGCTGATGCATATTGAAAAAATCACCAAAATCACAATTATGGATTTTAATGAAAACGTATGTGACCACTAGTTACAAGATATCTAATTAATGTTTTTGAATCATTTTTACTTCCTAAAAATGTACACGGTGGTCAAAAATTAGTTTTCAATTAAGAACTTTTTTAAATTGAATTTTCTCAATTTTTTCAAATAGATATATATAATATAATATATACAGTGTGGAAATTAAGTAACGCATAAATTCAGTAATTCCGTTGATATTAATTTTTTTGGAAAAAATCTCGAAGGGGTATAGCGATTTTGCCTTCAACAAATATTTTCAGTCTATTTTCAGTTTCTTATGCCATTTATTTTTTAAATTCTGACGTCATCGACTTTTTTTTAAATGACAACCTATATTTTTTGTTATTGATTTTGGTAGTAGCTTTTATTCCGGTTCCGACCGTATAACATTTTTAATATGTTATATTTGAAAAAAATCGAGAAAAACAGTCTTAAATTTCAAATAACAAAAATTCATTAAATTGGGAAAATTTATCTAGTTGCCTAAGTTTGACGGAAAGTAATCGACGGCACATTCGTTTTTATTTTGAAATTATACAAATACCTAGTTGAAAAAATCGAACTAATGTGATACACCGGCAACTAGATAAATTTTCCCAATTTAATGAAATTTTGTTATTTGAACTTTTTAACGCATAAATTCAGTAATTCCGTTGATATTAATTTTTTTGGAAAAAAATCTCGAAGGGGTATATCGATTTTAACTTCAGCAAATATTTTCAGTCTATTTTCAGTTTCTTATATCATTTATTTTTTAAATTATGACGTCATCTACTTTTTTTTTAAATAATAACCTGTATTTTTTATTATTGATTTTGGTAGTAGATTTTATTTCGGTTCCGACCGTATAAAATTTTCAATATGTTATTATTTGAAAAAAATCGAGAAAAACAGTTTTAAAGTTCAAATAACAAAAATTCATTTAATTGGGAAAATTTATCTAGTTGCCGGTGTATCACATTAGTTCGATTTTTCAACTATTTGTATAATTTCAAAATAAAAACGAATGTGCCGTCGATAACTTTCCGTCAAACTTAGACAACTAGATAAATTTTCCCAATTTAATGAATTTTTGTTATTTGAACTTTAAGACTGTTTTTCTCGATTTTTCTCAAATGTAACATATTGAAAATTTTATACGGTCAGAACCGGAATAAAAGCTACTACCAAAATCAATAATAAAAAATACAGGTTGTCGTTTAAAAAAAAGTTGATGACGTCATAACTTAAAAAAATAAATAACATAAGAAACTGAAAATAGACTGAAAATATTTGCTGAAGTTAATATCGCTATACCCCTTCGAGATTTTTTCCAAAAAAATTAATATTAACGGAATTACTGAATTTATGCGTTACTTAATTTCCACACTGTATATAATGAATATATTTTTCAGCAATGTGATATAGAAATGAAGAAAAAAAATTTTTTTGTAAGTACTTGCCTATAGCTAACGGCAACCATTTTCGGTTTATTGAGCAATAAGTACAAAATTCAAGAATAAACTTAAAAGATAGAGGTCTCTTCAAATAATTCATTAGGAAAAATTATAATAAGTATACATCATATATCATTTTCTCCCATTTGTTAGTACGACTTACAGTATTGAGTTAAAATGAAAACTGTTTTGAAACAAAAAACAGTTTTATGGTACTATTAAAAATAATACGCTTATTGTAAATCTCAGCCCTGCCCAAATTTGTTATGTTTTAGATCGATCTAAGGAAGTTCTGTCAAAAATTATCTGGATTTATTCTATGATACATTAAAGATTTGGCATTGAATTTAAACCAAGGGATCAGATAACCTACTTCTTTAGAAAATACATAATTTGTTAATTCGTGAATTAGTCTGCATGACTTTTAAATTACAAGATGAATTAATTATAATAATAACTGTTCTTAGTGTTGTCCACTGTGTAATTATTCTTCAGCAAAGTATAATAACAAAATGCTGTTTTGAAGATCACACCAGAGTTGTTACAAAAAAATAAAATAATCGTGTCAGAAAAACAATGGAAGCTCGCACAAAATGGCTACAGTTATTAATTTTATTTCTTTAATTGAGACATCTTGTATATTTTTACATTTTAGAATACCGATTACTCACGAACACAAATATGTAGGAGTTGATAGGTCTATCTCTATAATACTAAAGTAGGTTTATACCTACACACAAAGTTTTCCTCGTCGAAAACTTTGTGTGTACCATCTCCGTTAACTTTGTTATTTCTGACTATTCAAAAATAGTATATAAAAAGTTACAAAATCACCCTGTACCTATTTTATTTTTCATTTGAGAGATAATTTCATTTCCTTTCAGCCGCAAGTGGTTGCGTAAGAATATCAAATTTTCATCCAATATTCTGATAATAGAACTGATTTTTGAATCTATATTTGGATTACAAAACGTAGGTAAGTACTTAAAAAAGCAAAACAATTTTTTCTCATTTAAATTTGTGACTTGTTACATAACGATTTAAAAACCGTCCCATATGCTTACCTAGTGTTTCTTTATCCAAACACATGTTGCTCAGTCCAGTAATCTTACTTGAGCCTCCCAAACAAAGCAAAGCCAGGGGTTCTGCGCGTGTTACATATTCAATTAAACAAAAATCTATCAACTGCTCTAACCTTAAGCACATTAATCCTACTACTGGGGAGTTAAAATCCTTCGTGTAGATAGATATGTGTACCCATCGTCCTTCTATGGCTAGAAATTTACACATTGGCGTATCTGTTGTGTATATCTTATGTCTTATACTGTTTTATAAATTATTTTGAATTAAAATGCATATATTATGGTAATTCTTGAAAAAATAAATTCATTGTTTGAGTATTACGTACCTATATAGCGTTTCAAACTTAATATGATAACAATAAACTACCAATAGTTTCCCTACATTTTACACTGTCATTCTTATCTGAATGCGCTACACGGTAAAAAAAGTATTAGGTAGACATTAAATTAAATACAACATATATATTTTAAAATTACTAGGGTAAGGTCGATAAAAAGGTAAAAACAAGTTTTAATTAGTCGCCGTTTCGTGCATTTTGACACATTCTCAAAACTATTTAAACGAAGAAATTATTAAAACAGCTATTTTTACTATACGCAAGAAAATATTGGATTAAATAACAGTATTCATACTAATATCCAACTTTTAGATATATAAGTGAGATGGTGCACTCATGCCCTAATACTAATTTTATTTTCGCTTCTGTGACACGTACCAAATATAATCGGAATCTTAACAAAAGAATTGATAAATTTACTTATGCACTAGAAAAATTTACACACAAACTTGATTTTTATAATGAGGGTTCTTTTTATTATTTGGATGTAAACACCTCGCAAGCAACTGCTGCAGCTAATGATATTGCAGAAAATAAGGGTGTAAAAAAAAATCAAAACTTAAAACATATTACACTCACAGTAGAGAAACAGTTAACACTAGTAGATGAGTCTTTGGATATTCTGGAAATTCTGGATGAAGAAGACACATCGATTGTGGAAGAAACAATGACTATGCAAAATATCAGAGAATCTGGAAATGATGAACAGTTTTTTCTGTGCTCTGAATAACTTAAATATCATACACCAAAACATTCAGTGCTTATCTAATAAAATTCTTGACTTAGATAATGTTTTATGTGATGACTATAACTGTGATATACTCCTGCTTTCGGAACACTGGCAAAACGATGAACAGTTAAATGCTATGAAATTGAGCAATTTTACTTTAATCGACTCCTTTTGTCGGAAAAATATTAAGCATGGCGGTGTCGCCATATACTTAAACAAAGAGTTTAGCTCAAATTTTAGTATTTATACTGTTGGTGAATTTTGCGAAGAAGGTGTTATAGAATGCTGCTGTGTAGAACTTATACAATATAAAATTTTAGTCCTTGCAATGTATAGGCCTCCTTCTGGAGATTTTAAATTATTTTTAAATCTATGTAATGGTCTACTTAACAAACTGTTTAATATGGGTAAAACAATTATTATAGGTGGGGATTTTAACATAAATTTTTTAAGTCATACCACGAATTTAATACTTTTCAGAGATCTTCTGTTCTGTTTCGATCTCCATATTACTGTTAACTCGCCAACAAGAGTGACCCCCACCTCTAGCTCGTGCTTAGACAATGTTCTCATCACCTCAAATATTTCTAATTTTAGATCTTGTGTTGTTGATTTATTTTTGTCTGACCATTTGTCACAAATTTTCTCAGTTAAGGTGGAAAAACATATCAAAAAAGAAAATAAATATGTATACCGCAGAAATTTTAGTATGGAAAACACCAGTCGTTTTCTTAACTATCTACAAAATCAACATTGGCAAGATGTACTTACCCAAAGTTGCCCTAATAACGCTTTAGATAAATTTTACGATATAATTTTGCACAATTTTGATTTAAGTTTTCCAATAAAACGGTTTAGCACTAACAAAAGAAAATGTAAAGTAAATAAATACGTTACACCTGAACTAACTCAGCTTAGAAATCAGATTACTATGTATAACGACCTTGCAAAGGTAAATAGAGCTTACAAGGATCTTAGTGTTCACTTAAATAACTTATATCGTCATAAATTAGAGTCTGCTAAAAAGGCATACAACGATCAAGTAATTCATCTTTCAGACAACAAAACAAAGTCTATGTGGAATATAATAAAAACTTTACAAGGCTCAAGCACAGTTACAAAGGAAATAAGTATTGAGAAAGACGGAAACAAGGTCCCCATTGAGAAAGTAGCCAATAACTTTAATTATCATTTTTCGAATACCACTAATAATAATACAACACGTGATTTTAACTTCTTAGAATCGAATGTAACTAATTTTAATAAATCTTTGTTTTTGTCTCCAGTTTCCGTAGCTGATGTTGAATCTCTTATAAATAAACTGAAGTCCTCAAACTCCAGCGGGCACGACAATGTGTCTAATAATTTAATTAAAAAATGCAAATATTTGATTAGCACTCCACTGGCTATATGATCAATCTATCCATAGAAAAAGGTATTTTTCCCAGCAAATTTAAATTGGCAATAGTGATTCCTCTATATAAAAAGGGAGATTCAAATGACTACAACAACTACAGGGCTATCAGTTTACTCTGTAGTTTTTCAAAACTTTTGGAACTCCATCTTAAGGACCAGTTATCAGGTTTTTTTACACAAAAATATGTTGCTTTCACCGTCACAACAGGGTTTCACTGCTAATAAGAGCACTGAGTCTGCCCTATGTGATTTTCATTACAGAATCATAAATGCTTTGGACAATCATAAACATGTTGTAGGCCTTTTTGTCGATTTTTCTAGAGCGTTTGATCTTGTTGATCATCAGTTGCTGAAAGCTAAACTTGCACTTTATGGTGTTCGTGGAAATGCTCTTCAAATATTTGTATCTTATCTGGAGAATAGAACGCAAATTGTAAGAATGTCGAGGGAAGTGCAGAGCAATACTTGTGACATTAGACAAGGTGTTCCTCAAGGCTCAATTTTGGGACCCCTCTTGTATATATTATTTGCCAATGACCTAATCACTTTCTTAGAGAAAATTCCAAACGTTCATGTGGTCTGTTATGCCGACGATACCAACATTTTAGTTATAGAGAGCGATTTAACTGAAGCTACAGTGACAACGGAAATAGTTTATGAAAGAATAATATGCTGGGCCCAAAAAAACAAACTAAATTTAAACAAGAGTAAGACTGTCTCTACTCAATTTTCATTAAATAGTAATTCTGAGATTTTAACACTTTTTGAAGGCACCGACTACGTTACAAAAACTTGTGATTCTAATAAACTATTAGGTGTTACTTTTGATAGTCATATGCAATGGACTCAGCACATTGATAATTTATGTATTAAATTAAGGACAAGTTGCTATGCCCTAAAATTTATGTCTAAGCACTGTAGTCAGGAGGTCCTCATGACTCTCTATTATGCCAGTTTTCACTCTCATCTGAGGTATGGAATTGTGAACTGGGGTAATAGTAGTAATGTGAAAAGAATTTTTATATTACAGAAATATGCAGTTCGAATTTTAGCAAATTTGAATTACAGAGAGACTTGTCGAAATGCCTTTAAAAACTTAAAAATTCTAACAGTTCCTTGCTTGTATATTTTTGAGGTATGTTCATATATTTTCAAACATAATAGCTTATTTTCAAGGAATCAAATATGTCATTTATACGAAACCAGAGCCAAAGGTATATTACGTCCTGATCTCCACAGAACTAGTATGTACCAGAAAAGTTTTCTCTATCAAGGATGTAAATTTTATAATGCTCTAACTGAAGACCTTAAAGTTTCCGGAAGTATTCACATTTTTAAGTCAAAACTTAAAAAACTATTGCTAGAAAAAAATTGTTATACTATCCAAGAATTCTTCTAAATGATGTTTTTTGCGCTCTAGGCATAGTAATAATAGTACTATGCCTAGGTCTTATAATAGATACACAATGTTTTTTCTTTTTTTTATATCTATACATCTTTTAATTAAGTTTGTCCTGACATTTTTTTTTATGACGTATTCATGTTATTCATGTTATACTTTGTTGTAAACGTTTTAGTTTTTACTCTTTTAAATTGTTTATTTAACATTTTCTACACTGTTTTTGCATGCCACTGTGTATATTTTTTTCAGTGAAGAAATAAAATTATTATTATTATTATTAGTAATACCAGAGGCAAAAAAAATATATTGACAACCAAAATTCACATTTTAGAAATGCTTCCTCTAGTTACAATACATAACACGAAGGAAATAAAATGTCAAATTCCTTATTATTTACTCATCTTAACGAAAAACAGAAACTGCTAAATAACACTTGTTTGTCATATTTGAATATAAATATACACGGTGGGTCAGATTCTAATCGGGAAACTTAGAGAATCGATAGAGTATTCCAAAATAATATGGATTTGTCATATAAACTTGTAACTAAAAATGCTTCGTGAAAACTAATCATTTCTAGCTATTATTTTATGTGACAAATCCATATTATTATGGCATGTTCCGTTGTTTCTTAAGTTTCTCAATTAAAATCTGGCCAGGGTAACATAATCGCAAAACAAAGTCCCAGAAAATTGTTAACACTGAAATTCATTCTACCATAGCTTAAACTCAAGTATTTATTGAAAGACATATTTGTTAGTGTGTCTGTCGACCATTCCTTTAAACATGTTTGATTAAAGAATTGGTAGGTATGTGATTAAAATGGAATAATAGAATTAACCACGATTGCAACAGTAGAGCAAAATCTTATATCAGTTTTTTTACTTTCTTATACCTAATATGAGGAAGTATAGTAATCGTGATTTTTTTTCAACATCGAGATTTTGATTGATATATACGTTTTGAACCCTCCTGAATCCATTCTGACTATTGGCCAGCTAAAAGAAAGTCCACGGAGCCCAAACTTTTTTTTCATTCGCCTTTACAAAAAAATATATTCTTGATGAAATATTATATATCATGTCTACTATATCAAGCCAATAATATATATTTTCCAAGTACTTAAATAAAACTGATGTACACTGAAATTTTTTCCACATTTGACCTCATAAAATGGGGTTAGGATAAATTTAACAGTTTGACATTTGAAATGTAATTTAGTTACAAAAATGTCAATGTCAATAAGAAGAAATTATTAAAATATATGGCATGAATTATTATTGACAGTATCGAATGACTTATAATTAATTATTTAAAACTTTTAATGAAGCGTTTCAAGGTGCCCTATTAAAATTTAATTGAGGTAAGTGAAGAATTAAATAGAATGACTTTTTTAGATTAGGATGATATATACTGGTATAAAGAAGTTATGTGATAGCCACATCAGATATTTTTAAATACAGAAATATGTAAATTAAAAATAGCATGATCAATTTTATTAGAGCTTTTTCTTGCGATACATTGTCAGATTTCCTAAGTTTAAGATGAATTTCTAGTTAAAATTTGGTGTATGTAAAATGGTTGTTTAAAGGTCATGCTATGCATATTTGGTCGTATAGTGGATGAACGAAAATGAATTGGAAACGACTCAACAGTAGTAAAAAAGTAATTCTAATGAAATATTGACCTACAGTACTTCATTCATAAAGGACCCTAAAACTGCACTGAGATCTTTTTTTTGGGCGACTACCAAATTGCACATAGTTTTGTCCAACAAAACGATGTGTAATTTGGTACGTTTATGTTTTAATGTGTGATAACGAAGATCATTTTATTTATCTTGCTAACTTTTGCAAAGGGCTACCACGTTAATCTGATGTTTTAGGTCATAATTACTTCCTCTCAAATGAGGCATGTGTTCATTCGCTAAAATATGAAAAAATGCATCTGGAGAAAAATCTCGACAAATTATGAGGAAACTAAATCATTTCAGCAAAAAAAATCTGCCTGTGTATCGCGATAGTAGATAAAGTTTGGTACATAGGTTCCATATGTCGAGAAAAATAAAAATTGATAAATAAAATGGACTTGCTGGAAAGGGAATCACAAGAATCCAAATTTTTCATTTTCATTTTTACAAAAAAAATCTGATGTGGTCAGCACATAACTTTGTTATACCAGTGTATATCATCTTGATCTGAAAAAAATCATTCTATTTAATCCTTCACTTACCTCAATTTAATTTAAATAGCGTACCTTGAAATGTTTCATTAAAATTTTTAAATAATTAATTATCAACGTCATTTGATACTGTCAATAATAATTCATGTCATATATTTTAATAGTCTCTTCTTATTGACATTGACATTTCTGTAACTAAATTAGACATTGCAAATATCAAACTGTTAAATTTATCCTAACCCCATTTTATGAAGTCAAATGTGTAAAAAATTTTAGTTTACATCATCTTTATTTAAGTACTTGGAAAATATATTTTATTGTCTTGATTTACAATCTTTCATCAAGAATATATTTTTTTGTAAAGACAAATACAAAAAATTTGGGTCCCGTGAATTTCCTTTCAGCTTGCCAATTTTGTTCATCACCAAATTCATCATTGTCATTGGCCTCTAGAACATGTGTACCAAATTTGAAAGCTTTATCTCAAAAACTTTGGCTGCTATCGCGATAGATTTTTTCCATAAAGTTGTGTTTTTTCATTATAATTCGTCGAGATTCGTCCTGAAATGCAATAAAAAAATTTTTCCCCGAATTTGAACTTTTTTCTTCTTCATTCATTATGTCTCTTCTGGTGGTGCCACATTCACCAAATTTAATATGTCATCTAAAATGTTGAAAATCTTAACTGCCAAATTTGGGAAGTCTCCCATTAGTATTTTTTGAGTTATTGCAAATACACACATACACATACATATCCACACACATACACACATCCACACACACGCACCGACAGACATCATTTGGAAAATAATCAGAATAGATTCAGGAGGGTCAAAACGTATATATCAATTAAAATTTCGAGGTCAAAAAAAATCACGATTACTATACTTCCTTATATTAGGTATAAGAAAGTAAAAATTATGAATGTTCTGTTATGATATGATTTGCTACATTCTGTGTATAGCATAATTCATTAAAATATAATCATTTTACATATCGTACTAGAGTATATTATATTTTCCTGGCATGGTTTCTCTTAAAATATCTTGTTACGTCAATAGAATTATGTGAGGGTACGAAATAGCCGGATTACTGCGGTAGTCCGTAGGAAAAGTCCGGGTAATTATACAGACTTGAGGGTTATTCTATGCTCATTGATGACTAGTATGAGTTGTGAGTTACTTTGAAGGGTGCTACCGCTGTTATAAGCTGATCTTATCGCAATGTACTTATTGAAAATAAATGCAAAATGGTTTCATTATTTTGAGAGAAGTCAATGTGGTTTTAAATATGGTACCCAGTTTTTTATTACCGATTTGTCTGCATTTGCGTTGACTGGATAAGTGAGATAGTTGTTTTATATACTAACCCCCCCATATTATCAACATTTTAAAGAGACCTTTAACATTAAAGGAGTTTAGTGACAAGAACATTTATTATAAACAAAACATAAATATCAGATAATAATCGCACAGTTTTAATAAAAAATATCTGATGTGACCAGCACATAACTTCCTTATACCAGCATACATGGTAGGGCAATAGTGGGTCCGACTTCGATATCTTGAGTTCTATGATAGCTAGAAACTTGATTTAAAAACATAAGTAAACTAGACAAGATAGTCTATAACCGGAAATTGTTTTCGAATACACAGGGTGTCAATACGATTCTACAGGGTGAAGTAAAATTTTTTTAAATGAAATGTTATGTATATCAGGACATTTTTTGAAACCTCCTTTCACTCCTGTATTATTATTGACTTTCTCCCAGCCACTTGATGTAACGATTTTTTTTGTTGAAATTATACTATTTACACGTAAAAATATCATTACAATTACAACTATCGATTTTAAGGAAAAATATGTTAGTACCAGTTATGAGACATCTGTGTGATGACACTCTGCCATTTTCACTTCCTAAAAGTATACAGAGTGGCCAAAAAGGATTTTTAAATTTACAACTTTTTGACCTGATTTTTTCTCAATTTTTTCAAGAGGAATTTTATATTTTATCCTGTAGCTATTTAAAACCATTTTCAATTCATTAAGAAATAACTGCAAAATTCAGCAATAAAAATTAAAAATGAGATTTTTTGTCGAACAATTCAAGAGAAGGTATTATAATAAGCGTGTTACATGATGCACATAAAAACATCACACCAACAACAGTCCAAAATTTTAAGGAAAGGATACTAAATGCTTTTAGAAGTATCACTCCGGCAATTTTATGAACAGTAGAAATCTCATTCCAAAGACGCATAGACATGTGTGTCAATCAAAATGGGCCAACATGTGGAGCACTTTTTATAATATCTTCTCTTGAATTACAAATATATACATATATATATATATATATATATATATATATATATATATATATATATATTTATATAGATATGTATATATATATTTATATAGATATGTATATATATATTTAATTTTTATTGCTTTATTACTGAATTTTGTAGCTATTGTTCAATAAATCGATGGTTACAAAAAGCCATAGGGATATACGAGAAAATGTTTTCTGGTAATATCCTTAATTATTGTTTGGAGCATTTTAATTGATATATTTGTTAAAAACATCGGTGTATTAAATGCTCTGTAAATGGCTCTTAACATAGCATTTTAGTAAAATTTTTTCCTGCTATAGAGCTTTTGTGAACATGCTGTATAACGTGTACTACTCAATTTTAATTCTCACAGAAGCCGTATTAATTATTATAAGAAAAGGGTCGACAGACATGCAGACATATTTATCTGCAGACGAATTTTATCTGATATTTGAGTTACATGCTTTTTCCATTTTTAAAACGCTTATTTGATTTCGTCAAATAAGTATAATAAACGCTCACACAATTTCTTTTAAAATTGTCCGAATTTTAAAACAAAAGAAAACAAAGCAAAAAATGATACTGAAACACATAAATTGAACTGACTAAAACGCAAACCATTTCTCTGACAAAAATAATTATAAAAATACTGAAGTATACGAAGAGTTGTACTGTAGTTTGGAATAAAATATATAATATGTAACAACGTTTGTAAAATGACAAGATTTGTCCGTAACTTTCTCATGAAAGCATTTCTTTATAGCCACACATACCTTTATACTTTGCTACCAAATTACATGAATGAAACCATCTGGGAAAGTTTGAAAATATTATTTTAATTCCTCAGAGTATGATATGTTTTGTGCTCAAGAGACCTCGATAGAGGAGTCACCCATCTCAAGAGAATTTCAACCAAAAACCCAAAAGACTTATTAAAATATTCCCGAGGGAATTACTTTTCTTATCGCTTGAGCTAATGGACGTATCTATGTTATCTTAGAATTTTAATTAATTGTTTCGTGCTGCATATTCATATTATTCATAAAATTACATCAATGTTCCCCAGGGATTAGATGAATACAGAGAAAGGGAAAGAATATATATGCATATCATTTCTGTATAATGCCCTACTCATTTAAAGATAAGAGATTATGCATATTGAACGAATTTCGCTAATTAATAAATTTTAGATTATTTTTCTTTGACTTCAATTGGCTGACAAGACTCAAAATGAATTAGGCAGATACAGGGTGTTAAAATACAACTGCAGTTTGGTTCTTAGGGCGATTTCTATTTCAACACTATCCATAGGAGGAAATTATCGGGATATGTAGAACAATTTATTAACTCGGAATTCAATTTCGAAATGCTTATGATATTACAAAATTGAACTGCTGCGATAAAATTGCAAATTGGAAAAGTTATTTTTTACAATAAATTAATTATGACGACACGTTGAAATTACAAAAAGAATCTGTAGATACAATCAAATAAAAAATATATATTCAAAAATATGAAAAGATGTAACAAATTAAATTTAAATACTACTAATTGTTATATTTAAATATTATGAATCATACATAAGTTTAGTATATTGTAATATACATTATTTTCTTGACTTCTAATTTTTAGGTAAATTTAGTATACAGTGTGTTTCACTTTGAGT
This sequence comes from Rhamnusium bicolor, assembly GCA_029963845.1. Classification (NCBI taxonomy): domain Eukaryota; kingdom Metazoa; phylum Arthropoda; class Insecta; order Coleoptera; family Cerambycidae; genus Rhamnusium; species Rhamnusium bicolor. The sequence continues at coordinate 234,006 of JANEYF010002804.1, read as the reverse complement.
TGGCCAAACGCAAACAGGTAGTGGAGAAAACTATTCTAGGCAAAAATTCATATAAACACATGTCCAATTTGTTACCATTAATGAGATAAATAATTTTAAAGATTTTTCAATCGTTACCGATTAACCTGCAAATTCAAATAATTTGAGTGGTCAGTCTTTATTTGTCAGTTGTTAATACAAATTACTTTGACAGTTGTTAATCATAACGAGCTTAAGTACTTCAGAATACGCGGATGTAGTGTACGTTTATGGTATATGTGATGGAAACATTAGAATTACCTACCGTTTCCAAATCGACAACAGTATATAGCAGGATATTTCAAAGTTTATAATGTTAACGATGAAGAAAATGTTATTGAAGCCGTAACAGACAATTCCAACTTTAGTGTTTGACGTATTGCGGCTCACAAAATGTTTCAAAGTTTTTCGTTTGATGGACGCTTAATCGTAAGGTAATGCATTGATATCATCATCAATACATTCAAGTGCTATATGATGGAGATAATGTAAGGAGATTTCAATTTTGCAGTTGGAGATTCGACCAAGTAGCAGCAGATGATAGGTTTGTTTCTTTTGTTTTATACTCGGATGAAACGACTTTTACGCGAGACGGTATAAATACCACAAACATGCACGCGTGGTACCTCGATAATCATCGCAATATTAGAGTAATTTTCAACAACGTATAAATGTTTGGGCTGGAACCATACTACATTGACAATTGTTTTTTAAATCATCGCTTGTTGCAAATCAATACTTAAATTTCCTTTCAAATGATCCTGAAACAATTCTGGATAAGTTCCCACTTCCACAATTATTTCAGATGTGATTCCAAAATTATGAGGCAACACCAGTAATACCATTAATTTACTGAATACCAAATTTCCTAAGAAATAAATTGTACGTCGACGCCCTTTTCCTTGGCCATCAAAATCTTCAAATCTTACTCCTCTCGACTATTATTTCTGAGGAGACATGAAACAAAAATGTTGTAGCGTTCCCATAAATGCACAATAACAATTACAAGAAGGGATAATAAAAGCTGCTGATAAATAGGAACAAGCATGAAGTAAGAGCAGGAACATTATCCTTTATTCGTCAAAGCAATTGTTGTGTTCGTACACAAGGAACACAATTTGAACATTTACTTTTATTTTATTCAAATTTATATAATAAAACCCATATTTCTGTAGACATAATTATGGGGTTATACTTTTTAAACTATTAAATGTTAGTAAAACTTGTTATGCAGGATCAGTTGCACTACGTTCTCAATACAGATAATTCTGCTTAAATGGCTTTTTTAGACTATATTTTATACACAAATTTAAATTAATTAATTAACATACGATATCTAATTCTTGTCAATAATCTAGTATTACGGTTACTATGACTTATCATTAAGATGGCAATTCGTAGGCATAGAAATTAGAAACTTATGGTTTATGTAGTGCAATGTAGCCAATTATCGTGGATTTATTACGACAGGACTAATTTAGGACAAGGTGGCGGCAGGTGCCTGGATTAATCTAGAGTTTAGGGAGGTAATTCCGCTCTATTTCATGTTATCATTATTATTTATGTTACTCACTACCTGCTGCTTTACCACATATATGAAAATATTACAAGTAGAATTTAATTCAATAATTAATTTAAAAGTCTCCATTTCAACTATCTAGTCTATTATGTAAAGAAATTAGAGAAAATGAAAATTATTTGCATAAGACTATTACCATATTTGGCAAACATATTAAACATAAAACGCATTATATAAATTAGCTCTCATATACCATATACTCTACTTAACACTACAACCATAACATAGAATCGTCGTGACACTAAAGTTCAAATTTTTCTATATGGGCATGCATGTGTTAGAGACAAAGCTGCCCATCTTCTATGTAACTTTAGTTACTCTTAAGGATGTCTAGAAGTAGATATGTTCGATTCAATTTTTCTCCTGCATAAGCAATAATTATAAGCCATTGTGTTATTTTTAACCCCACGTTATGATTAACGTTATACGTTCCATTTTGGTAAGTTTTTTTTTGTAAATCTGCGTAAAATATGTAAGGCTTGTTTCTTCTTAGAATTACAAAAAATGGTCCCCAGAAAGTTTGCTCTTACTTACAAAAACGTGTGAGATGATTCCAGTGATGACGAACATGTAATCTTAGATGAAGATGAAAGCGAAGACGAGACTTATTCATTGCCTGATGATTGTATAGAAGATGAATTTAATATTTAATATGACAGAAGTTCATATGTTATAGAGATGAAACAGAATGGTAGGATGAAGTAAAATTTTGGTCGTAATGGTTACACATGGTACACTCAACCTCTGATTTCTAAGAGGACATGAATGTTTTACATCTGCCTTGGTCAAACGGAAGGACTAAGGATAAAGACAATATAAAATAATTATGGCAACTATTTTTTACTAACATATATTATCATCAAAAATACAAATCAAGAAATAGGATTTCACCAAATAAATTTACGACTGGCCAACGCAAGAAACAAATATGACTGAACTATTAGTTCTGTGCTTTACTTCACTGGCGTTTTCAGAAATGCACATCTTTTTCTTTGATGATATGTTATCTGAAAACTTTGGTGTTCCTATATTTAGATGTGCCAAGTCTAAAAACTGTTCTGATTTTCTCCTGATTTGTTTGAATTTTGATGACAAAAGCACCCAACCAGAGAGAAAAAAACTAGAGATAAATTTGAGACAATAGGAGGAATATGGGATCTTTTATAGAGGGCTGTAAGTTGACTATGTTTCTTCTGAGCATGTTACAATCAGCGAACAATTGTTGAGCTTTAGAGGAAGATTTTCTGTTAAAATATATATCCCTAGTAAACTTGAAAAAATATTTTTCCATCATTTGCTGGTAATACTGAATTTTCCAGGCGAAGTCCTTTTTGCTTAGTTCTTCTAACAAATTCATTTTGTACCTGTAAAACTTATTAATTCTTACAGATTTAGGAGAAACCTTAGAATTTAGTGCAAGATATTATGTTAAAATCTAAGGATTCTCTTAACCGACCAATAAAATAAAAAGCGCCTGCTTCCATCGATTGCCTTTGTCTCTAAAATTTCTAATAAGACAACAGTTGATTGTCTTAAGAAATAAGTTTTATGACACAAAATATAAACCTACCCAAATGTTTTTGGTCTTTCTGTCCATAAAATGAACCATTATTAATTTATTGATAATTTAGAATCAAAGTAAACTATTCGAAACTTAAATTGAACCTGAATAAGATAAGTCCATATTGTATTAATGCCTCGCTTATTAATGAAACAACTATAAATAAAAGTCAAAACTATTCGACTTTATGTTGATTCAATGCATTGATAGGATCTACTAAATTTAGATGAATTTTCCTCAAGAATTGTATTTTATGTAATCCCTAATAATGCGATAAAGAAAAAAATTGCTGGTTTTAAAGCTAAAATTGGGTGCCTTTCAAAAAGCAAAATTTGATAGCCTTAGCGCCAATACCGGATATCTACCAAATAAATCTAAATGCTGGTCTTTCAGAAGTTATTGTGTTCACACGAAATGATCGACAGAAGTTCGGATAACTTTTTTTCTGTATGTTGAACAACAAATTTTAGCACTTAATACAAGAAATCATAAGACTTGCTTCACTTTATTGACCACATGAATTTTTGCGGTCAAATAATACAAAACAACAAAATAATAAAATAAAAAACTTTCATCTGTTTAGATAAATATTTGTTTAGATTTTTATCGTCAGCATTATTTCGTAGTCAGAAAAGTTTTAAAAAATGTGCACTTTTGGAATCGTTAAAATTACATTAAAATGCCAGATGGGAGATGCAGTCTATGCCGTTTTAACGTGGCTAATGTATCTCTGGGGGAAGCGCCTTTTCCGATTGACATTCTCGTTCCATTAGCGTAATTTTTAACATGGTTTATCAATTCTACATTTCATTTAAATTTCCTGTAACCGGATTCTAATAAAGATTTTTAACAAAGCTGCACTTCCTATTCTGGAAGTGACCGTTCTGCCAGCAGTTTAATAATTTGGGATTTTTTTGTGATACTCTATAAGTCAACATAGAACTACCGTAGCTACACAATTATCATGCTCACACAAAAGTTATAAAGTGTAACAGGCAGAGAAACTTTTTTAAAAGAATATAAAGAAATATTTTTGAAAATATCATCATCCTGTGGCATGTTTCTTAAGGATTCATCTGATACTCACTGTTATTTCTTCACATTGACGATTTACTTTCTCTTAATCTATTACTCTGTAGTTTCGCTAATGACAATGTTCTCCATGTAAGTTCTTTCTTTCAGTCAAGAGAAGAAAATTGTACTCTCAAAGATAAACTCACAAACCTCCGTAAAATATAGATATAAATACAAGTAAGACAAACATGTTTTGAGAAGGGCAATAAAATAATAAATTATAGCACAATAAAGTGTTAAAGAAGAGTACTCGACTGGCATGAATTTTATATAGTATATCCTAATGTAAATGAAGCATGCGAAATGTTTTCAATTAATTTTCATATTTTCTGAACGTTATTTGTCGCATTCACTAAATTTTTCTTTTTCTTTCTTGGGACCTACTACCACATGAATAATTCTTCGTTGTCTAAAAATACAGTTAGCTATTAACTTATTTTTTTAAAAAAAAGAAAATGCTTTGTCATATTATAATAACTTAAATTTTCCACACAAAAAATAAAGGTAGGTACTTGAAATATGTAAACCTTGGTTAATCCAATGTAGAAAAAAAATCTTCCAGACAGTTAAAAACGTTTAAATAAAAAACTGTTACACATTAAATTAGACACTGATAAACAAAATTAGATATAGAGAAGTACTTAGAAAAGCAAAACTATTTTATACAGGGTGGGGCAATAGTGCGTCCGACTTCGATATCTAAAAATTATTATTGGCCACCCTACTTTTAGAAAGTGAAAATGTCTGAGTGTTATCACACAGATGTCTCATAACTGTTACTACATACTACATATTTTTTCTTAAAATCGATAATTGTGACTGTAGTGATTTTTTTAATATACACGTGTAAATGGCATAATTTCAACAACAAAAAATCATTACATCCAAGTGATTGGGAGAGAAATGTTCTGATATACATGGCATTCCATTTAAGAAAATGTTAGTTGACCATGTAGAATAGTCTTGGCTCACCCTGTATATTCGAAAATAATTTCCAGTTATAAACTTTTTTGTTTAGTATATTTATGTTTATAAATCAACTTTCTACCTATCATAGAACTCGACATATCAAAGTCGGACGCACTATTGCCCCACCCTGTATAATTATAAATTTTACAGTATCTCTGAGATTAAATCTCAAGAAGTTTGGAAAATCATAAACAATAACATTAGCAAGAAAAGTGATAATGTACATTCTGTCACCGAAATAGTTTCAGAAAATAACAGTGAATCCGATCCTTTAAAAAATATGTTTAATTATTTTATAAACATTCCAAAACAGTTAAAGAACTAGTTATTGGTAGTCATGTGCTAATCAATTTAAACCTCCAAAAAAAATTTTTATCCAACACTATTTAGAAAATCTAAAACCGAGGTTTTTAATATTAATTCAATGAAGATTTAAAATCCGCAGATTTTGAAGTAGTTTTATTAAACTCATTGACTTGTTTATTTTTTTGTAAAATCGGTAACACATTTAATCAAGATGTTTTTCTCGATATCTTGAAAACTGAGTAAATTATTCCTCTTGATAGAAAGGAGCTAGCAATGAAATGGATAACTGTAGGCCTATTGCCTTGTTGTCCACTTTATCTAAAATATTAGAAAAACCAATATATTTAATACAATTATAAATTTTCTTTCAGAATTAAATATATTTTTCTCTTGTCAATTCACTTTTCAGAACGGTAAGTCAACAAAGTCTGCAATAACTAATTTATTAATATATCTTCAAGTCTAAATGCTAAAAGTAAATATTAGTATCTTCTTAGACCTTAGTATAGCACCTTGTGAATCATCATGAGTTACTACTTGATAATTTAAATATGTATGGTAAGAGGAAAAATCAATAAATGGTTAAACTCATATTTTTTCAAAGGAATGAAGCTATAGAGATTCATGGTTACAGGTCAGATACACTTAATACTGTATACGGAGTACCCCAAAGTTCGGTACTTGAACCTTTACTTTTTATTATTTCTATACATGATTTAGCAAGCATTGTCAATCAAGAAAATTAACATTGTTCGCAAATGATCCTTCTTTTATTTGTTCAGGTTTATCACAAAATGAGGTTATTTTGCCGTCAAAACACTAAATATATTTGCAGAATGGTTTAATGAAAATAAATTGTATTTTAATATTTCAAAAACAGAATTTATGTTTTTTTAGGACAAAGATATCTGAAGTCTCTTCTGACCTTAATAATTTTAAATTGATATACATCACTTTCGGAAAATTACTTTGGATAAATTATTTTGCATAGTACCAACAATATTTGTATTATCCAATTTTGTTTAGGAGGTACGAAAATTGTTCATAGGCATGTCACTAAAATTATATAGAACGACAATGAACTAATTACTGAACGCACTCCCAATTTTGTTATCACCTGAAAAATATATTCTGATGTAATTTAAATTTTTCACTTTACATATGACGATTATAAACGATATATATCCAAATTGCAAGTTGTATTTAATATAGTTGATTAATAAATGGAAATAAACCGCGAATAAAAACTTTATACAATTTTTATGAACCACTCTAATCCAGTTGCAAAAACTCTAATGTGTTATTTAAATGCATTTGTATATGGACATCAATATACTTCTGAATTTGAGTGTTAATACAACTGCCTATGCATTCCAAACTAACTGGGCGATCTACTATTAAAATTTTATCACACATAACTCGATTACAAACTGAACTGACGGGATGCTAATCTTGTTTATTATAAATGCAGCACAATGTAAATTTTATTGTTCGTGTATTCGGTATATTACCATGTGCAAATATTTTTATGTTTAAATCACTCTGAATATTCTAGTTAAATTAACTCATTTGTACGTACATAATACAGTTATCAACTTTTATACAATATTTCCCTGTCAATCTCTTGCAATTTAACAATTTTTGTCATTAACCTGAAACACAGAGTATATAGAAAATAGATATTTATTCATTACTGGTAATATGTTATTATATGTACCTATTTTAATAACTAAATTACGTGAAATATGTTGGACTAGAAAATTATTAAAATGTAAATATATTTATTAGATATCAGAACGTATTTTATTCCAATTATATAACTTGACATCGATAATACAAACGTGGCAAATTATTTGGCCTATTCACACTCTTGGCGTTACTTGTGTCTGCGCAATAGTAAAAAGCAACGGCGGTTCTTCTATAGGGTCATTTGGTCAACCCACATACAACTAAAAAAATAGAGCTATTCATTTTCTGAAGTTTAAAAATATATAATATACATAATTTTAAGAATATTATATATTTTTAAACTTCAGAAAATGAATAGCTCTAATTTTTTATTTGTATGTGGGAGGTCATTGACCAAATGACCCTATTGAAGAACCGCCAGTGGTAAAAAGGGGGTCCATGGGCCATAGATAATCATTACTTAATTATCTTCCGCTCCTGGTCAGAATACGAAAAATTAGAATTCGGAATTTGTAAAATATGATAGTATTTCTGTCATATGTAGCTTCATCTGATGGTGGTGGTATGTTGCTATTACAAATTATTCTTTATATTCAACTTAATCGTGGATTAATTAACAGAAAGTCAAAAGAATTGTCAGTTGTTTTCACTCAATCAGTATATAAAGAAAATGGAAAGAGTATATTGATATGTGGCGTATTCCCATTTGATCCATTTTACCAACAGCAGTAGACATGTTTCGTCCTCCTATGAACCCATCGGTATTGCGGGCCGGAGAAAGGGTTGACATCGCAATGGACCGTTTAATTAATTAATTTAATCGTTGCAGTTCTTTTGGATTAAAACCACAGGTGATATAATGCGCCATCTCTTGATGGAAAGACTAGATTAAGCATGATATGTGTTTTAAGGGTTGCAACATATTTGGCGCTCTCAACTGTGCCGCAACACGTAAAACGTATAACATTTTGAACCTGGAGCCAGCTCTTGTAATTCTCCAATCGAATATGAAAAACATACCGGGTGTTCTATTTCAAATAACAAAGTTATTGAGGTTTTAAAATATTTAAGTTTGACATAAAATTATAGACATCCTGTAGAAAAAAATCTGAAGTATATATATATATATATATATATATATATATATATATATATATATATATATATATATATATATATATATACTATATATATATATATATATACATATATATATATATATATGTGTATATATGTATATATATATATATGTATATATATATGTATATATATATATATATATATATATATGTATATATACAGGGAAATAGCTAGACGCGGGTTAATTACGAACAGTAAAAATGATGAAATTAATCGGGTATTCCCGCATAAAGAAAAAAAATAATTGCAAGGTGGAAAAATGCAAAATTGCAAATGGCAGAAAGATGCAAACCGTGGACACGTGTTTCTGACTAATTGGTCTTCATCAGCACGGTGTAGCTGAGTTAAAATGATGGACAAAACTCAAGAAAGACACTAAAGGAAAACCACTGACAGGCAGCCAGTCGCAACCTTTGTGGCTTCCACCTGGAAGACTCTGGTATGAGAGCGACATCCAAGTTTCGCAACGTGGCGACTATAGCCACCTGCGTGGGATTCCGGACCCAGGAAAATGAATAAGTACAGGGAAATAGCTAGACGCGGGTTAATTACGAACAGTAAAAATGATGAAATTAATCGGGTATTCCCGCATAAAGAAAAAAATTTGCAAGGTGGAAAAATGCAAAATTGCAAATGGCATATATGTATGTATATATATATATATATATATATATATATATATATATATATATATATATATATATATATATATATATATATCCGGTTTCGCCGGAAGTGACACTAACTTTCGATTATTAAATGATGCATCCTGTATATATTGCATTTTTGAATTCTCCATAATTTTCTGATCCAACGATACCAAATAAGTGACATTTCAAACGTCAGTATTTTCTATAATATAATTTTAATTTTCCATTTAAGTGTGCCATGATGGTTCCGATTTATTCTAAATGACCCGTGTAATGCTAGAAAAATCGAAATCCCGCCAAAAATACTAAATTACGTGATTTATGATCAAATAAAGTTCTTCAAAATAGTTTTTGGGGCCAAACTCAATTTTTTCAAATAGAACCATATTGGTACCGTAGCACCATTTATTAGTACTATTAATAAGGAATTTATTCATATGTCGTATTAAAATGTGAGATAAATGCAAAAAAAATTACAGCTAAAAGAAAATAAGAAAATACAATTTTATTCACAATCAGAAAATGCACATAGTTTTCGTTTTTGCAAATTTAAATGGACAAAAAACATATTTGTTTAAGTTGCGTATGAAGTATTGTGCATTAGAACAATTTTAATTAGTAATTATTTTTATCGAAATTTAATATCAATATGTACATTGTACATACTGAAAATCAAATTTTTTAATTTGTTTAAGTAATATTATTATTCAGAAGAACTACAGCGTAAAGTAAAATGTAGATTGCATGTCTATAAGTAAACCACTCAGGTAAATGATTTTGTCCTGCGTCTTATAAAGGTTTTAGTAAGAGTAACTGACTCATTAGCTGATTACCTAAACATACACCCCAGCCTGTGAACATTTTCTGATTTTATGTAAGAATATTAAATATTCTACTTCACTTTATTAAGAAAGTACAAGGAAGAAAGTGTAAAATTCGAGGGCAAGTGAGGTCAGACCGAATATTTAAAAAATTACATTGAAATATTACAAAATAATAATTTTATGTATTATTTGAATTTTCTTTACCAAGTCTAAAACCAAATAATAACCGATAACATTATTATGGTTTGACAAGTTGAAATTGAAATTAAATGATACTTCCATTAAATGTTGGAGAGACAGATATTTGAATGAAATAATGTGAAACATTATTTTTTTACACATATTTGCTCATTGTTTTATACTATTTTATAATTTCAGATATCTCTGATCATATTACATATTTTATTTCGAGCAAAAATTCTACAATGTTTAAAATTTTTAGTCAGAATAATTAATCAAATCGAAGAGAGAAAAGTATGAAAATATGTTTGAAAAACCCGTATAATAAAAGAGCTAATGAATTGGATATCTGAATTTAGACAAATATAATATTCGTGTTAAGTGTGTTAAACTTTTTTAAAACACAGTAAAAAATCATTTTTGTAGCATCTACGAAATAACGATTACTTCGACAACGAAAACAACAACAAAAACTAACATACTGGCATTGATTGCGAAACTTTATTAAAATTTTTTGTAGTCTAATTTTAACGTCTAAAAATTTTAGAATGTTGATTTTTCATTTTTAACCAACATGTTTGAAAATTTTATATAATAAAGCAACTAATGGATTGCATATCTGATATTAGACAAATATAATATTTGTGTTAAGTGTGTTAAATTTTGTTCAAACACACTGTAAATATCATTTCTGTAGCATCTGTGAAATAACGACAACTAAAACAACAACAAATACTAACATATTGGCATTTATTGAGAAACTTTACTAAAATTTTTTTGTAGTCTAATTTTAATGTCTAAAAACTTCAGGATGTGGATTTTTCATTTTTAACCAATTGTTAATATTGTCCTCACTCACTGATTACTCTTATAATAATATTATATTACCGTACACCTTAATGTCCACTAAACCATATATTTACCACAAATTAGATATTTCTAAAAATAATTTAAAACTGTAATTAGTTTTGTTTTTATGATATTCCTAAATATGTTCCTTTCTCATACGATGAAAAACTACTTGTAGTATACCATAAAAATGTGTTGCTGTATTTCAGGAAATGAACAATTTTGAGGGTGTTTTAATATTATAAGGGTGGAAAGCAAATTGATTTATTCTTAGCACATGGCGAAAGATGTTAATATACTTCTATTTGTGTGTTGTAATTTGTTCTTTTAACACTCCATAAATCTTAACTGATTTTTTATATTATTGTAAATAGTAATGTCTTGTTTTCGAGAAACTGATTATCGCGAGTCCTTATTTTAGATTTTGGTGACTATGCTCATTAATTAAAACAATAGTATTCATAACATTTACCTGAGGATAGAATACATAATTAAAAGTAAAACGGTAGTTCCAATTTTCTATTTTTTACAAAATAAACATTAAAATCAACTTGTCTATAATTTTCCAAACGAAAAAGGGATAAGACCTAGGCAAAATCGTTTAAAAAATATCACTTTATCAGAGAGTCGGGCAATACATCATTTTGAAGGTCCTTTCCATCCTCATTGTGACGTGTGTCTTTTAAAAATTATGACGAATCAAATTGACTATACAAACATTGTTTCAATCCATTTCATTCTATTTTGATATACTCGCCAATTTTTTAATATTCGCTGTATGGTTTCTTCTAAAGTGTAAAATACCTAAGGAACAAAAAACGACAAGAAAAAGTTTCAGAATGAGAAATTCAGTTTAATTTCATTGTTCAGTGCCAGAGGTGATACAGAAATATCCATGTTTCGGAAGAAATCATTAAAGCCTTCACATTATCCTGAAAATCATGTTTGTGGAAAATACTTGTGAGACTTGGTGGGAAAAATCAGGAAACTGGAAATGTGATCGACGATAAATGATCTGGATATCAGCGAATGGATGAAAATACCCAAACCCAGTTATTGGTCAAATTCCAGTGAAGCAGTGAATCTCAAACAAATACTTAAACACGAAGGCCGAATTTGTTAAGTATCTGACTGAAGTATTTAAAAAATTTTGTAATAAAATGAAACTTCATCATTATAAAATAATATGAATGATATATCAATTTCCTAAGGATGACCAAAATCGTAAATTCCAGTTTTGTAATATGGTATTTGAAAAAAATGCGTAACAGGCCAAATTTCATATAAAACATGAGTTTTAATGGTAAGTATAAATTTAATTTGAAAGACAATACCTGTAGTATATTTGAAACTAAAAATTACTAAAAGAAAATGTTGATAATCTAACTGAGTTGATTAAAACCCACAGCAAATCAAATTCATTTATTAGTCCTTGAGAACTCTCAAATATAAAACTCATTGCGAAAGATATATTTCTGAAGAAATTTTGAAACAGAAATGAAGAAAATGTGTTAATCCCTTTCCTCGCACCTTTCTTTGGTATTAAGCAAGCCACTTCCTCTAAGTTATTAAAAATATTTTAAAAATATTTATTAAATAAACCTCTGAGTAATAACTTTTGGTACAGAGGTTTAGTTAGTAAATATTTTGTCTTAATACCCAAGGAAGATGCGAGGACACATGTTAAGCCATATTGCAATTATTATTTTAGTAGCAGATATGTTTCTAATATCTACAAAAATATTCAATACGCAATTGAAATTCCAGATAAATTGTCAAATCGAGAATCATTAAAAATGTTTTGCTGAGACGAAAAAACAAATAATGTTTTTACAAAATACTGTAATACTTCGATTTATAATAATCAATAACAGTAACCAAGCAAAATGTATATAAGTATCGAATCAATTATTAGACAAATTTACACAAATAAAATACAAATACCACTATAAGTTGCTATTGGCTTATTAGACAAAAAACAATTGGTTATCAATAAATATTAACTGACAGGCGTCAAAGTATATCTTGGAGAAAAATGACATGGAAAGGAATGATGGAGTGTTCGTCGGGCGAATGAAAAGCTTAGCTACAACTTTGGCATAAGAAATTGAAAAAATCTGCAGAAATAAGGATGCTGATTTAAAACAGGCCAATAAAGACAAAAATTATAGAAAATTGATTGAAGATGAATCAGAATTTACCTATGCGACATGCTTCTTTTAACAATTTTTTTTTGAGTTTTTCTAAAAGGTATAAAAGGCCGTAATATTACTAATATTAATGTTATCTATTTTTCACTTTGTGAAAAATTTGGAGAGTTTATTGGGGTGACTCTAGTAACCATTGAAAATTATTCAATATAAAAAAGTTTACAATAATTAATTATTGAAAAGTTTTAAATTATTTTTAGTTTTGGTATTTTCATGTACCTAATTTTCAATATTGACATGATTTCAAATACTTCTTGAAAGGTTCCAGCAACTGAATAAGATATTAGTACTCTTATGACCAGACTGAATTGTATATAGTTAATAATTTTAATTGATTGAGTTAACAAGTGGTTCTGTGTATTTGCTAAATGTTTTTAATGAAAAGATTATTACGATTTTCTTGTGTTTTTCTTGTGGCATGGCAGGATTTAGCTTGATTTTAATTATTCGAGTTGTTTTCTGACGAAGAAAGGTATCTAATTTTTTTTGCTTTTTAATAGCTTGCTTTATTTAGCTATTTGATATTTTTAAGTCAAAATTTGAAATTCAATGGATTTGAAGCAACATTTAGAAATAGAGGATGACACTATGACTATGTTACGCAGGAAATGCATGTGCAATTTTGCATAATTTTATGTTAAGGCATGAAAAACCTTATGATGAATTTCCTGAAGAAAATGTTGTAGATCTATAGGAGTCAAATGCTGATGTAGCTCACGGGAACAAAAATTAGTTTAATTAAGGCAGAAACATAAAAAATAAAAAATTAGGTGAAATTTCTAATACATGTAATTTTATATCCTATTTGATAATGAAAGTAACTTCCCTAATTAAAGTAATAAAAAATTAATAGATGTTTCTGCTACACATAACACTATTATATAGAAGTTTATTATCATATTTTATTACACAGAAGGTATACATAATTATGAATATATATGAAATTTGTACTATGGATTTATTTTTTAAACAAACAAGCAAATATCATGTTATAAAGCCGAAGTTAATAAATTTACTCCTATTTTTTAGTTTTTGTGTTAGGTATTACACAATAAAGGTTTCTGTTAGTTTAGTTTAACGCTCTGTTACTAGTTAGTTTATTTTATACATTTTGAAAATTTCACAATCAATTTTCTTAAGATAAGTTCTTTACAAGTTAGGTTTTCTGTTAATTTAATCATAAAACTTCATTTAACTTGAGTATTAGTTTATTTACTTAAATGTCATGACTCCATCATGCCTCTCTCTAAGGCTGCGTCTGTGTAGTTTGGTCTGAAAATAATCTTTCAGGGGCGGGGGAATGTTTGGGCCATGTACGATATCTCATTTAGATTTAAATTTATTTTAGTATAGTATTCTTCCTTTTAATAGTAATCAGGTTCTTTATTAATAGATGTCACCAGATATATTAAAAATCGTGTTTATTCACAATTTAAATGGATTCTAGTGGAATAGTTTTTATAGACTTCAACGCACTTTTTACAGAGTTAAAAATTCGAGATGCATACTATATTCAATATTATAGTTTTACACGCCTTAAGTGAAATAAGAATAGCTTAATACGCTGTTAGATAATGTACAAATAGTTTTACATGCTTTAGTGAAATACAAATAGTTTAATACGCTAATATACAAAAGTAATAATCCTAGTGCCACATTATTGTTAAAAGGTGATATTCGATATCTTACATTCCTTATAACCAATCCTGCCCTTTATCCTATCGAATTATAGGGAGTCAGGACTGTGGCGTTTGGTAAGTGAATTTTTAATTCCTAATTTTCTGATATTACTTATATTTGTATATTCCTTGCTCTTTAACATAATAATAAATACAGTCTACTTAAACGCAACAGTACCAAAAAATGAACTATTGAAAAATTAACAATGCAAAATTGAATAAGCGGTAATCTGTAGTAAAATCTTGAAATCTTATCATAAGCAGGTGTATAGATACGTCAAGTCATTATTTTAACTAAAAAAAAAAAAGATATTTTAAACATAGTGATTTACAGATGAATGCTCAAAACTAGTCATTTTAAAAGAGGACGCTTGTGGGTAATGGATTAAAGTGTTCGACATCACTGCATTTTATTCTTTTATGAGTCTGTTCATAGTAACGCTTATGACTAGATAACAACTAATTGGAATTTAATTTTTCAAAAAGCAACTGGGTTGAAATACATTTCAAATGAGGTGCAACGTGACTCACTTTATAATTTAAAATTTTTTAAATTATTAGTGCATCTGGTGTCATTTTATTAACAGATTACCTATTTCCAAATAATTTGAAACAATACTTTCCTATTTTCAAAAGTTAAGCAATTCTTTTCAAAACACTCAGAAACGGCAACATTTTTATAAGTTGGCTCTGTTAGGACAGCCAATTTCACATTGCTATGTTGAAATTATGAAAAGGAACTCAATTGACTGATATGTATCAATCAGGTCATCAGAATTCAAGCCATTATTAGTATTGTTAATAATATTAAAGCCGTCAACGTGAATAAGCATAACCCTCAATAGTTATTGACCGTTGTTCTAAATTTATATTATTGCTACAACTAACTACAACATTAATGAGCACAAATAAATCAATACAGAAATTGTTACTTCCAAAGTTAGTACTTATAATAAACATATTATGCACCATGTGGCGTACGAGGGCGTTTGCCTATAATCTCCATTCTCCCATCGGTGATTTTATCATCAAGGCAGGATCGCGAACACGTGACCGCCACGCGACTGCCCGGAATCATTGTGACCAACATAGGAAACAGCTATTTTCTATACACTCTCATTACTTCCTTAT
The DNA here is from genome assembly GCA_029963845.1 of Rhamnusium bicolor. Lineage (NCBI taxonomy): Eukaryota > Metazoa > Arthropoda > Insecta > Coleoptera > Cerambycidae > Rhamnusium > Rhamnusium bicolor. Next base: position 218,147 of record JANEYF010002804.1, on the reverse strand, counting down.
CACAAGTCGTTTAGCCGATCTATAAACACATACGACGTCAATTTAGAGGGAGCAAATCTTGAAATATTATTTTTTTATGTATACGCATTGCGTTTATCTATGTTAAAATTTTTGTTACACTGTTATCTAACTGTTAATCACCCTTAATAAACAAACACTGGCTGGAATTTGGATAAACAGCAATGTCATGTACACTGTTTTGTTTGTGATATTATCAGTTAGTTAGGTAACGCTAACAAATATATTTTCGGATGTATGGAAGAATTTATGTTAATTATGAGTATTTTATTAATTACGTTTTGTTTTAGTAATTTTTCATGCGCCCCGCTTTGTTTATGCAGCTCAGGGAACTATTTTTATATGTTATGATTTTTATCGTAATTATTTATTTCATGCGTATTCTTTTAATGCACCCTTAGATTTAACAATCTTTAACTAATTATAATCAGCTGAAGCGAACATGTACTTTTCACACATTCAATGCAACATTTTATATTTTTAATGAACTTTGATACCTACTGCGAAATAAATTTTTTTTATGGGCTTACCCTGATAAACTGGTAGGTTATTTGGCTTAAAATTTTAAAAACAAAATATTTTTATAACTAACTAAAATTTCTAATACAGAATCCTACTTATATTAAAATGTTGGGATTTCTCAGGTTTTTTAAAATTGAAAACACGTTAGTACAAATATTTTTTTTGATATCTCTAAAGCTTAGTTTATTAAGTATAGTATTAAAATTTAAAAAAAAAATCGATAAACAACATCCACTCAATCATCAGCAGGTCTTTTACTCGTTGTGTTAAGAAAAGCTACTTATGATTGTAGTTAACAAATATGATTCTAAATATTACGAATGAATAGATAGTAGAAAAAGTAGTAGGTATTGCTAGTGGTAATAATAAAATCTATTTTTTTTGCAACATTTTAGAAAAATAACAATAATAAAACTATCTCTGTACACTTATTAAACAATTTTTATTGAGCGCAGATACAAATTGGAATGCTTGCTATATGTAGTAAGCCAGGCATACAGCACACAATGACCCAACAACTTTTTTTATTTTGATTTAGCAGAGATATTGCAATTCTTCTAAATCTGAGCCGATCTAAGTTGTCACCATTTCCTCGATAAATTTGGCATTGTGAATGGGTAAATCTGATGCTGAGTTATTAGCGAAAAATATATATTTTTCTCGTAGCAAAATTCGATTCAGCATATTTTGATCTGACCCATCGACTCCTTCCGTAATTATATTAATTGATATGCATCACATGTGGCTGCTCTCCTTTTGGGTGGATAATTTTATTTTTGATATGGCCTTATAGCACAGATGAATAAAGTAATTTATTGAATTTTATGAACGATAAAGAACCAACGATTAAATTCACTCTAGAAATCGAAGATAGTAACAAATTGCCTTTACTGAGTTGAGTGTATTAGCGGAAATTATTCAAAAAGAGATAAAATGCGATGATAGCATATCAGCGGCTTCAGTTTTCTTATCAAATATTATACGAAAAGAGACTGATAATGGAATATTGAAAATGAAGTAACTGTGGTTTCTATGACTATTTCAAATAAACATTTTATGTCAAATTGACAAAACAGAATTTTTTAAATTGAACAATGTCTCTTCTTCTATTTTGTGTAGTGAGTTTTCGTTGCTTGCATTATAGTAGAAGAAGAGCCCAGAAATTGGTGTTTCGAAACGTTCCAGTAAAGATAAGTTTTATTATTATTTCATAAAATTTTATTTTTCATCCCATTTTTTTGTAATCATATTGACCTACATGTCATGTTGAGAATTTACTCGTATTCATAGTAAATTTTTCATTTTCTTCTTTACTTTTAAACAATTGCATGTGTTTTAATAATACAGATTTATTCGTTCTGTTTACAGTAGGAATTTTAATTGTTATTAAAATACACGAAGTACCTGAAGTTAATTTTTCCAAGTGAAGAAGTCTGAAATTTATCCGTGTAAATAATTAGTACGCAGAGTATAATTAGTGAAAAAAACTATTAGCCTCTCTGTAAAAAATTAATAAAAATTCACTAAATTATAAGATGGTGTTAAAATAATTTAGAATTTATTAAAGAATATTAAATAAATGACGGCAATTTATTTGATGGTTGTTAAAAATTGCCTGCTAACAAAATCAGGTTGAACAATTTATACAGGAGTCAAGTTGATGGAGTGAAAAGGGGAAAGTTTAACGCGTTTAAGTTCTTAAATTTAATTTTAGTCAATCATCTAACTTCAAGATGGTTTGAGGTAAAATTTAATTTCGCGCTCGTCGAATCTACAACGAGAGAGACATATTTAAGTGTGACGACAGAGAGAAGAGACTAAAGAGACCCATATTCCGTTTTGGATCTTATTGCATAATTCATTTAATTATTACTCCCTGCGATTTAGAATTGTTTCCACTGTTTTGTTGGTATCAGTTCATCTTCTATTTTAATTCCAAAGGACTAGGAATTTGAGGCAAAACAATATATGTCTTAATTATTATCATCTTAATCTGAAATCTGAAATTTTTCATATAATATCTGTGACGTCCAAGGACGAACTCTTTTGAATATCAGTGAGATTGGTGTACTCGGAAGAGTACGTCTTAAGGGGGAAACTTGTTTTGCGTTAAATCAAAACATGTTGTAAATAAAAAATTTTCATAATGAGGAAATGTGCCAAAAAGAACTCTTGAGAATTTCTCGTAAGTTTAACCGTTACAACTGAGAAAAAATGTTTCAAATTAATTTCATTCAATTAATAGTATAAAGTCGGTATCGGTAGTACTTCCCCATGATATTCAGTTTGAAATAAATGGAAAATGAATTATTTTTCATTCCGTTTATTTCGTTTGTCTCGTTTATCTCATTTGTCTCATTTGTCCCATTGGCCTTATTTGCATAATTTGCTTCATTTGTCTCATTTATCTCGTTTGTCTCATCTGTCTAATTTTTCTCATTTATCTTATTTATCGTACTTGTCTTATTTATATTATTTACTTTGTTTATTTTGTTCATTTTAATTTTTTTTATAAAAATAAATGAAACAAATGGAAACAATATTTTCAGTTTAAGTAATTTATTTCTTTCATTTCAAATTGCATATTATAATGATTGATGATGAAAGTACTGTCGATGAGTACTTCGCCGCAATCGATTTTATTTAAATTTCCCGGCGATTATTCGACACATCCGTTAATGAGTAAAGAAACTGACAATGTTACTCACGCCAGTGAACTTTATGCGTAGACTTAAGATTACAAATAGTGGTGCAGTGATATTTTACGCTGAGTGACTTTAGGAAAAATGTAGGAAACTTACTTTTTATAAAGAAACTTGCTTCACTTAATAGTGTTGTTACATTGCTTATGTATTATATTGTGTTTGTTCAATAGCTTAATACTGTTTTTTAATGTGTTTGAATGAGTACTCGGAAAATATGAAATTTGCGGGAAATTTAGGGTGTTAACAATTTGTTACTTTAAGTCATGTAAATTCCAGTGATTGGCCCGCGTGTCAGTGTTTAAACTATGAGTAATAGGGGCTAATTCTTGCCATCCTTTTTTTTCATTACACCGTTAATTAATTTTTTGTTCATTTAGATCCCAAAGGTTAAACCGAAGAGTAAATATATCCTAATTTATGATGAGAAAACTATTGAAAAGGCAATTACAGAAATTAAAAATGGTACATCGAAGGAACCAGTTGCAAAAAAATATAGAATATGCACATAATAATTTCGTATGGGTCCTAAATTTTTAAAAATTCGTCCTGAACCTAAAACGTATTTCAGTGAAGAAAAAAGGTTGTTGGTAATATATTTGTGACAAAACGTCATATCACAAACTGAGTTTACTGAGAGGTATGTGAAACTATGTGTATCTGTGTATGTGAAAATTCAATGCAGGTCGGGGTATTTGCCCGCTGAGTAGTTGTTTCGTTCAAATCATATTTAATAACAGTAGTTAGTCCACCTGGGCTAGAGGTCGCCGCTCTCGGTACTTGCTTCGCAAGTCGCTATCCGCCACAGAGACATCTATGATGTCGGTCGGATAGTAGCATTTGGACCATATGAGAAGTTTCACATACCTCTCACCACTACTCAATTTACCTTAGTCAGTATATGACTAGCAGGTTGGCCACTATCATTTGTCTGTTCCATATCCTATGGCATACTGAGGAGAACTAATAAGTTCAAAACCGCTCTATGTTTGGTTAAGAATTGACAAATGATATTGGCTACCGATCCATTGTCTCTAAATGTGTAGCCCTCTCCCACACAAGGTCATTCCAGACCTTCAGGGATAAAGGGGTTGTAATTTCATGTGGTGTTATTATTATTATTATTATTATTATATATCTATCATGATTTGAAGGTATAATCCAATGTAGGTCGGGGTATTTGCCCGCTGAGTAGTTGTTTCGTTCAAATCATATTGAATGATATTATTTAAAAAATTTATACAGATTTGACACCATAATATACACTTTTGTATTTTAAATGGTTAATAAACTATCTATCTATCTATCTATCCACTGAGGAACAGAAAGTGAAATTCTTGAAAAACCGTTATATTCTCCGAACGAAGCAGTTTGGTGAGATTTTTCGTCGTCAAAGATTTCTGGGCTTTATTTCTTCGAGGAAAATGGTGAAACGGTAACGGTTACATCTCAAAGATATACAGATTCAAACTGTTTCTTATGGCAAATAGAGGAGGAGATAAATCAGTATTGGTTACATCAAGATCTTGTTGTCAGTCACACTGCAAGAATTGATGTACATTAGGGCGGAACAAATGAATATAGGATATTTTTGAGATTTAGATTTTTATTTGGCCTGAGTACGGGACTGGTTCCATTTACTGTCTTGAGTAAACTGTTAAAAGTTGAGATCAGACAATCAATATCTTCAGGTTCCTAGACGAACTTGAAACAGTGAAAATTCAAAAATAAAAAACTTTTTTTTCATCTTTAGTAGGTGTTCTGTTTTATTTTGTAGCAGATATAAGTCTAATTATCTCCCGTTTTCATCTATTACCTTATTCTATGATTAATAATAGTAATAATAATAATAATAATAATAAATCGTCTTTATTAAAAAACCATAACCAGCTGAGTAAAATTTATCCTAGATGCCAGTCTCACAGCGACAAGGAAAAGCAAAATTTCACAATAATAATAATAGACTTAACTTAAAAAAATAGATCAAATTCAAAGAAAAACACAAATAAAATACAACCTATTCTAAAAAACAAAACAAATAAATGTCAAACCAGCGTTACTTATAATCTTGGCTAAAAGAGGCTCGGTTATGGTAACGGACTGCCAATCAATCAAGTCAATATACTCCTTGGCCTCAATATTTATATTTGGCACTATGAATACCACATTCCATAGGGCATGATTTTTGGCATTTAAATATGCGACGTAAAGCTAATTCACAAAAATGCTTCCGATTTTCTGCTAACATTCCTAACAGAAGGTTTTCCGGATAAGCAAAATGACTATTGCACTGAATCACTTTATCAGCTGGCTGTTTAAATTTATTTGGTAAGTACCGAGATGATTCAGTAATGTGAAATATGTGTTTGAGTCCATATTTGCATGATGATTGATATTTAATTGAAAACCAACTAGTCGCATATATTTTGACGACGTACTCGGCCAATGCCCTCAATGTTTCTGATACATTTTGAGTTGCAACGTAGATTCTTAATATCCTGTTGGCTGTAGTTAACCACCTGGAATAGGCATTTTTCTAGGTTGCCTTTCTGCTGTGATGACATATAGCCACTCTTAATTGCCAAACATATCTCGGAAAGATACTTCTGGTCGGTACTAAGTTAACCTAAAATGCCCTGGAGACAATGTAATTTCAATTTTTTTAAACGTCGCTACGGGTATCTGTTCACACTTATTAAGAAGTTTCCCTATAACGCCTGTGAAGCCTCTGGGATATTTCATACTTTATCCAGGTTTATGGTATTTTGATAATTTCACCGTAAGTTAATCTCAAGAAATCGTTCCGAATCGGGATGAAGCAACGGGGGGGGGGGGGGGGGTAATTATTAAGCAACTTAATGGAGATGATAGAAGATTTCCGAATCACACGGAAGGTTTAAGAATAATGTTTCACGTGAAATTTGATAAATGTAAATGGGGCAATTTTTTTTTTTAAGAATTATTAAACATAACTGGCTTCTAAGAGCATGAAGATGAAGCCACATACGGCTGAGCTTTTTTGGCGTTGCTGTTGACACAAAATGGCACCTATTACAACTCCAGGCATTGGTAAATTACAAAGTTAATTATTTATATAATAAAATGTAAAAAACAGGAATATCCCTGAAAAAATGAAAATTTTTTCGCGTCTGGGAACCTGAAGATGAAATTTTTTGTGGTTTATATTGACCTAAAAAAGGCAACTATTTCGAATCTAGGTATATATGATTTCTAGGAAAAAAAATATTTGCTCCGCCCTAAAAATGTAAGTACATGTCTTACGACAACCGTTCCCAAATATACTGATTTCTCACTGTGGCGACCTTCATTGGTCCTCAAGATCTCCGATTATCACCGCTTCTGTCTCTTTCCTTGGGGCTACTTGAAGAGTTGAATATTTACAAAAAAATGTTAAGAGATATGGATGAGCCCAATAAGAAATTGAAGCTGTACCGTAGGATTTCATTCGCAGTTATAAGAGTGCATTCAACATTTAAGGGGTCATTTTACCCACATAATATTACATAAGTAAATCTCTTATTCTTAGTCATTAAGAAATACTTATATTATGTGTAATTTAAGCAAATAATTTATTATTACAAGTTGAAAATTACCAAAACTTTTTGACACTCACTGTATTTCACGAAACACGAGAGTATTACTCCTCCTTATCAAAGTATGGTGTACATTTATATTTAGTAAGTGAAAAGGTAATTCAGACCTCAGAAAAAGTGTACAATCATTTTAGGAATTATTTATCTGAGGCTTAAACTAATTTAATCAACAAACTGTTTTCATTCCCGTCACTCCTGACGAAATAAAACAAGTGATACCGGAACTAAAAAATAAGCAACCCTTCGATTCTGTTGGATATTGCCTAGAAAGTTTACCAAATTTGCAAATGAAATCATTATCGAATCATTATGTGTCTTGATTCACATTCTAGCGATCAGGTGTATTAGTATCAAAAATAGTAAAAAAAGATTAGATTTAATGGCATACTATCACTACAATTATAACTTATTCTTAATAAAACGGACAAAGGTAAACTCCTCGCAGTTCTATTCCTTGACGTATCTCGAATATTTGATTCACTTAATCAGGCTTTTGTAAAAGTAAAATTATTTAGGGTGGAAACTTAAAGTAATTTTCGTCATATTTAACGGACAGCACTTCCATGTAAAAAAAAATCGGTCACAGCTAAATGGTCCTCCTACTTTCTCATCATCACATTCAATTTGACATCCAAGAAAAATATTACTTTAATTGAAAATATCGTTTCTATTTATTTCGTTTATTTATATGAAGTAATTAAAATGAACAAAATAAACAAAACAAATAAGATAAAAGTAAGATAAATGGTAATAAGATAAAAGAGGTAAATAGGAAAAATGAGATAAATAAGATAAATGAGACAAATGAGATAAATTAAACAAAAGAGGCAAATGAGAAAAACGAGATAAATAAGATAAATGAGATACACGAGATAAATGAAATAAACGAAATGAAACGAAATAAAATAATTTATTTTTCATTCATATCAAATTAAATATGATGAAGAAGTACTGCCGAGACGACTTTATTTTTTTTAATTGAATGAAATTAAGTTTAAATCTTTTTTTCTCATCAACGGATAATTTTATGAGAATTTTTAAGAGTTCTTTCCGTTACATTTCCTCATTATGAATAATTTTTATATAAAACATTATTTAATTTGATGCAAACAATTCTTTGCCCCTTGAGACATGCCCTCCCGGGTGTCCCAATTTCACTGAAGTTCAATAGGATTCATCCTTTGACGTCATAGATCTTATGTGCAAAATTTCAGATTGCCACGTTGAGACGTGCGGTCACAACAAACGACTAATACTTTTAGATATATGAGAAAGTATTTAGTACCATCAATATTTGTCTTTATTCCAGAATGATTCCGGAATTTTTAAAATTTTTCCTATTTACTCAAACTAATTTTGTATAAAAAGATATATATTATTCATAAAAATAAATAAATCATGAAATACCAATATACACAAAAATTTTAATTTTAATAAGCATTTTAAAAATGTTGAGAAATGTAATTTTTAAAAAACGTAGGACAGTAACTGTCATTTTACAAATACAATTTAAACAAATATACTTTTTTTCAGATAAAGAAAGTATTATGAATAATAGGTACTTTATTTCTTAATTTTGAAGTATCTGCTTTGTTTCCTTTATATTCTTACTTCTCTGTTTTACCCTGACTGTAGTTGCTTCAAAGTGGTAGAACAACACATTGGGTGTTAATTCTATTTACCCTCGTTTGTCCGACCTTTTCCTAACCTTAATTCCATTAGTTGTGCTTTGTCGTTTAATTTATAATGTTTTTACAAAGACTTGCGCATATTTTCTTAACTAATTTAAAGCAAGCTATTAAATAAAATGTTGTTTTCATTTCAAACAAGAAATTATTCTGCTAAGAAGTTATGTTTCGTTCTTGTTTATTTGTTAGAACTTGTAATTAAGTAACAAGCTATTGGGACAGTGCTTGATTCTGAATAAATTTAATATTTTCTAAACTACTTGCTGACGTTTTTATGTTATAACATAAAAATATAGAAAAAGACTTACCTGCTTGGTAACAGAGTCAATAAGTCTAACATATATGTCCTGTTCTTGTCGTACACCTGAAACAATAAATCAGTTTTATCAGAGATACGGTTGTAAAACCCTGGTATATTACATTGTTCTCCCGTATGAGTTTGGAACATTTCTATTAGCAAGTTTTGTTCCGGTATTACTTAGTTATGTCTATCTTATTACTGCTACAGTATTATTACACCACATTCACATCGTCTTCCTCATCTTATTTCGTCCATCTACTAAATCATTAAAATGATAATATCAAAGTTTATGGCATGAAGTGTCAATGTGTTTCTGTGTGACAAGTAACTACTAGCCGCAGGTAACAGGAATACTGGGAAGATAGATTTAACTCTAAATTAGTTGCATTAACATTTTCATCATTCAATAATAGAAGAAGATAGAAGTTATTATTATCGTACAAACAGTGTGTTTAAATAATTTTAAAATTAATTTGTAAAATATATATATTTACTTGAAAAATTATTTAAATGGTATAATTATCGCAAACTTGTGCAGCTAACTGGATTAAACAGTAAATAACTATGGTTTCTTCAATATTCTCATCTAGTTTATTTTTAATTTTTTTTACTGTTTTTTCATTTACAATAGTTTGAACATTTAACGGACTTAGTAGCTGCAAAAATAAAAATAAAAGCAATGGTGCACAGATACATTTGGACACCCGGTATATCACTATTTAAAATGCCATCCAAGTATAAAATGCCATTTCAGTTAGAAAAGTTTGTTACACATATAATAGGGGAGCACAATAATTTGCTGTAAATTTACTTTTATCTACTCGATGAGAGTCAATCGCCAGATATCCATTATGCCATGTGTAATGATTATGTATATGTATGTCATTACGCCGCTTAAAAAAGTCAATAATTTCTTTATCACACTATAGGCATCTCAAAATGTATAACGACGTTAGTCAGTTCCATGACCTTAATTAAGCGTAACATCGTCTCGATATCCCAAACCATAAGTTTCTTTTTAAGGTCTTATTTATATTAACATCCTGGCGGCATTTAGTACATCGCTATACCACCACTCAACCAGGAAAAACACACGGACAACAACTATTCCCTCCAGATATTTGCCAGATTCCGTAGCTGCAACTCGAACACAGGATAGACAGTCTGCATAGGTGTATTCTACCACACAACAACGCTTTAACCAATTGTGATACCGTCACGGTATTTAAAAACGCCACTATACGTCCATACCCTAGCCAGAATTCGAACTCGGGACCCCTTGATCTCAAGCCTAACATAAGCACTGAGCCGACGAATAATAATATTTATTGCGGGTCGCTGTAGCATAAAAAGTTACTTTACATGAGGTCAATGGCCCCATGCTATAATATTTTATATCACATGTGACCAAAAAAGGCTATAGTAAGCAGCTAAAATTACGGCTTTAGTTAATGTCTGACATAAAATTTTTAACACATAAATATTTTTGGACAGTTTCTTTACCAACAAGTCAGTAGAACTTTTCTACGACAGTTTGGGGTCTAAATAGTTCGCTAAGAATTGTGGATTATTGAAATCACAACTCTTAACGTAAATATGTAACGTTGTTTTGTCTCCATTAAGACTTGTTTGATTAGCAATGAACCACGATGCTGCTTGTGACAGTGTCTCACTCATGCGATTTATGGGTTTATCAATATATGTATCAGCATTTATGGTTGTTTTGCCGTCTGCATAACATAGGATCAGGACCTGGAACAATGTCTAATAGGTCATTTATATAAATGATAGAAAGTAGTGGACTAAGCATTGACTCTTGGGGTACACCATGTTTTGAAATTTTGTTATTGTAATTAACCAATGTTTTCTGTTTGTAAGATATGACTTTTGTATAGTTTGAGCTATTTGTTTGAAAATATCCATAAGATCAACTCCTTAACGTTTCTTGCAAGTGCAAAATTAGGTCTAATGTCAAATTAATTTCTTCTGATACAATGTAAACTAGACAGTAGTTTTCAGAATTAGAAAATGTGTAAAGTAATTTCTTAATAAAGCTCCAAGCAAAAACGCTGGTAATGTTACAGGCTAATTTTCTAAAAACTTATCCCTCTCATCACAATAATTACTTAGTATTAAAATTAAAAAGTCCCAAGAAGGAAAAAGAAAAATTAATAACTCAAAAAATAACATTTTCTGAAACCTGACTAATTGCACAACAAAATAAGATTGTTATTAAATTGCCCACCAAAACATAATTGAATTTTTTTTTTATAATTCTGAAAAATTACTTCCAAACATCATTGAAATGTTAAAATTTCCAAAATTAATTTTAATTTTTACTTTCAAACTATAGCTGTCGCTTGAACAATTGACAACAGAGGAAAATCAACTTAATACCAATTTCTTTTAAAATCGCTAAGAAGGAACCTCATTTTTTTTTCATTATTTACTAATTCCATTCCTCGTTCGTCTGAGCGAGCACCATACTGTTTATTTTTTTCTGTTAACTTTATATATAACCTTAAGTATCAGAATATAAATCATGCGTTTTTTTTTCGATAAAATTTATCGAAGAAGAAACATAAATATCCAATAAGCAATGGCTGATATCAGCATATTCACGCCGTCTCCTTTTCTTCGTCCATCTATTAAAACATTAAAATGATAATGGCAAAGTTTATGGCACGTCAAACTATTTCGATACTGCCACCCTTATACACAGCATACTCGATAAGAGTCTAGTCCGCGGTAGCGATAGCGTTGAAACAAAGACAAGGCGGCTTTGCCTTCAGGGTCCGCCATCTTTTAACTCCTCGGAGAGCATTTGTGGAGTTATTTTATTACAAATAAGGACAGGATGAGTGTTCCTGGGGGAGGATGTTGAGTGAGGTGTGTGTGTGCTAGTAAATGAGATATAAGGTCGTTTTCTACATGTTACGTATATTTTAAGGAAAATCTCTTAAGCTACATGTGATACATCTCATATTCTGGAGAATGGAAACGATAAATTTGTACATTTTCACTATTATTTTTAAACTGAAAATTACGCCATATTGTATCCACTACAAATTTTTAAGAGTTTCGGTTAAAGTCAAGATATATAGGGTATCGTTATACATATATATATATATATATATATATATATATATATATATATATATATATATATATATATATATATATATATATATATATATATATATATATATATATATATATATATATATATATATATATATATATATATATAATCATTAATAACTTGAGATATTTTCTCTATTATCAGTGGGGACAATCCTATCAAAACCAAAGAGGTGTATTGCCTTTAGCTTGATGTATTATAAAAGTCAAGCTCAATATTTTGTTTTTGCGTAATGTGATCTGGTAAATAATACAATTATTAACCATGTCGACTATCATTTCTTTTGATCGTTTTAAGAATGTTAAAATACATTTACATATGAAGAGAGCTTCATGGTACTTTGCCTTCGATAAACTAAAAAGTGAAGTACACCTTATATTATAAAAATATATTTAAGTCCTTCTGGCGACAGGAATATGTTTATTTGAAAAAAATATTTAAACTGCTTTCTTTTCCGAAAAATGTAACGTAAAATTAATGTAAGTAGCAAACAACCTAAACTCAACTAAGTATTACTGGTTTGCAACAAATCCACATTAGAGAAAGCTGGGCCTTTGGTAGTCAGTCTCCTAAGCCCTAAAGTCCGACATAAGGAAAAGCCACAGGCCAGTACAACCTAACTCTTAGCCGCAAATTCCTCAACTTTCCACCATCTCCTTATCTCTCCGGAAGACCCACCTCTCTGCGGTTGACGAGGAAGTTAGGCAGGAAAGTGTCTGTTTGATAATATAGACGGGAATAACACAATTTTTCATTTTGGCTATAAAATAGATTATATTATGTGAAATTACATATTCGTATTAAAATATATGTAGACTAATTTAGGAAAAGTTCCGTATTCGCAGCAGCAATCCATGAGGCAGAAATAAAATATTGTTTCAGTTTTCTCTTTTGCCTTTTTAAAAATTTGAGGGATAGTAATATATTCATGAGATTATTTGTCTCTTTATCTGGGCTTGAGGTTTATTATATTTATTTATTTGTTTTTACACTATTCAATAGATCGAAAAACTCAATTACAGAATAGCAACAATACAAATATATATACATATATATATATATATATATATATATATATATATATATATATATATATATATATATATATATATATATATATATATATATATATATATATATATATATATATATATATATATATATAAAAAGTATACACTTAATCCATACACAATGACATTTAACAAGTTAAATAATAAATACGAGTACACACAGACAAATGGAATAAGTAATATGATAAACAGTCAAAGAAAAAGGAGAACAGAAAAATATTAGGAAAAGAATAATAACATGGAACCAACCAAAAATAGCGAAGAAATAAGGCAAATAAAACTTCAACTTTTTAATTGACTAGATATTGCAGAATATAGTGTCGATTGCGCAATTTAGGGAGTTATAATTATTACACTTATTGTGCAGAGAATATTTTTTATATGCGTAAATGCAGTTGATAAATACGACAAATTTCCCTGCCTTGCCCCAACTCTAGGAGTGTGAAAATTTAACATACCTAAATTTTGGGTACAGTTTATATGAATGATCTTGTTCAAAAAAATCAGCAATGCTTTTATGAGTCTATGACTCTAAGCTCAAGTGAGCCGAGACAAAAATTTGCGAGAAGTTCGTATTGAGGGAAACCAATAGCAGGGTATTCTCCGTCTGTTCAAAACTTGGCATCCTTCCAAATTATCAATTTATGTAGCGTAATTAGGACACCATATGGTTGACGCATATTCTTAATTTAAGCGGACAAAGGTGGTATATAGTAGTTTCAGTGTATCAATATTCTGAAAGTTGCGGCTGTTTTTGATAATAAATCCTAGAGCTTGCAAGTCTTTGTGACTATATATGTAATGTGACTATTAAAGGACAATTCAAAATATATCAAAGATTTTTTGGTGAAGTACGACACTGCGTTACATTTTTTGATATTTGAGGGTAAATTATTTTTTATGCACCAGTCCCTGAAAAAAAATAAATTTTGTTGTAGTTCGAGACGGTCATCATCATCAATACTTGAAACTTTTCAAATCAGCAGCATGAAACTGTTAGGCTATCAACAATATCATTAATAAATAGAACAAAAAAAAGAGGTCCTAGTATCGATCCCTGGGGAATGCCTGAAGTAGCTTCGACAGAAATAGAACCACGATATTATACTATATATTGGATCCTATTTGAAAAATAAGATTTTAGAAACGTCAGGAAGTCTTGAGCGAAACCAAAATTAATCAATTTATTTAATAATATGTCATGGTCAATTCTATTGAAGGCTTTCGAGAAATCTGTATGAGTCACGTCTGCTTGAAATCCCTCATCGATGGCATCAGTTAAAAATGCTGTCATACAAAATAAATTTGTTACAGTTGATCCGCCGTTAACAAAATCATGTTTAACCTCTTTGATCAAATGTTTGCAGTGAGAAAATGTGTGATCAAATAATAGCAATTCAAAACATTTTGCAAAGTTACAGATTATAACAATTGGACAATAGTTAACCAACTTCGGACCGATCACCTTTCTTAAAAACTGGGGTTATTTTAGATGATTTTCATTGCAAGAGAAAAGTATTCATTTTTAAGGATAAATTAAAACGTTTAGATAGGGATTCTGCAAACATTAAGGCACAGTCACGTAATAAGAAAGTTGGAATTCAATCTGGTCCGCTTGTCAGCGTGCATCTGAATTTTTTTAAACAAATGAGAACATTATTTTAAGTTATTACATGTGAATTTAGTTGATCATAGTTATTAAAAATTTTAACATTGTGATCATTATTGTTAGTAGGAGTGTTATAGAATTGATGAAAAAGCATACAAATGAATTACATATTCCTTCTGGATCGAAAAGATTTATATTATCAGCGGTTAAATTAATCTATAGGTCAGCTAAGGTTGACGAAAAAATGATAAATCAACCTAAGCCAGGACCAGATGATTATTTTTAACATATTGCATGTAATGTTCGACTATTCATGGCTACCTAGAGATGAAATAGAAATAAATTTATTTTTTGAATTTTGTTTTATTTCCAGTACATATTACTAATTTCAGAAATTCTTTAGTACATTAAAATTAATCAAGTAATTGTATTTAAATATATGCAGTTGCATAAAGCACAAATTTTAAAAATTTCACAAAAGCATATATACTTCTACTCCTACTTTATACAAAATATTTTAATGTTAATTAAAAGAAATGCATTTATTTGTTTGATTTATCTCGGCAGAATAAAAGCTCTTGTTGTTTCACTTGATCTGATTGACTGATCGGATTAATTATCTATCTAATTAAAAACAACGTCTACTAGAGCGATTTGTAATTCTTTCTGCGTTCTCATCCGTAACCAGTTCCTTATAAGACCAACTCCTTACTGCGCTAAAGTGTAAATAAAGTTTTTCTACCCGAATGTAAAAGGTAATCGTCAGGCTTTGCGGGCCGGCAATAGAAGTAATTGACAATTGATAAACCATTCACTAAACTAATTAATTAATTGCATTTACAAGCACTCTTGATGGTATGTGAGCAGTTTCTCATTATTACATAAACGGTAAGACTGCTGTTATGTCAGTAAAAGGCATAATATAGCATTAGTTGTTTGATTTATTCCCGTAATAAATATTTCAGCAGCACGTGCGACTTTTCTGGAATGACGGCTTTCCCACCCAACCTCAACGACCACCTTTGAAAACAGATTTTATACAGATTTTTTTACTCCTTTCTTATCTTGGACAGTATTTCACAATAACTCTTTTCATGGGCATTTACGTATCCTATGCACTGCATAATTATATTTTGAAGAAAATATAATTTATATGCGGGATCTTTAAAAATGTACTATACAATTTTAGTGTACTATATTAATGACTATATTATGCAATAATTGAAAAACCTATATACTAAATTTTTACTACTTCTTTGTTTCCGATGTTTTTTAAAAAAATAGGTATATGTAAAATGTCATATTAATGTAGGTACACCTTACATCAGCATATATTCGTAGTTACAGTTTATTTCAAAATTATTTGAAACATAAAAACGTCTGCCCTTTACTCCCGTCAAAGAAGCCGACGTTGTTCATGTTGCAAATAAATTTTAAAGAACAGGTAGTGTTAAGTATAATTAAAATTTCACAACAAGTGTCAAATAGAAACACTCCTATAATGACTTTGGTAGTAATAATCTTACTTTTCTTGTTTAGAGGGGCTATAAAATCATGGTTAGAAGAGAATAGTTTTTTTCAGAGTATTGAAAAAACATATCAAGATATAGGTGGCCAAGTGGGTAAAGCGCTATAGATATTTACTTGGTACCGAATATCAATGGTTCGAATCCATACCGAAGCAAGTTAGAAATTTTGTAATTTGTTTCGGATTAAGATGGAAGAGGGAACTGTCGATGCTCTAGATGTGGTTCGGACCCCACAATAAACTGTAGGGCTTCGTCTCTCTTTATTCAACACAAAATACAAGGATTTTCTAGTAGTTACTTCAGTGACTTGAAAGGCGGTTAAGAAAACATTTTAAGAAAATATTTTTTTTAAGATAAGTTATATAGATGGGATATATCTCAAACATCGACAATTAGACATTATTTTTCGTAGGCTTTGGGACTTCATAAATATAAGATTTATGCGCATTAGTTCTAGGGGAGACTATTTTTTCTATATATGTAGGTTTTTTGAGGGCAATTTTATAAATTTCTACAAGAACATTCCTCAGCAGTTAATAAAATATAGCAGACCAAGTCCATTACAATCTAACCAGAAATTCTAGCAAACGAAATATGTATCTTTAGGTAAGATCATGTATCATAGGGTACCTGTTCAATAGTGTTCATTCATCATAGTGATCGTATAATGTAGAATTAATGAGCGTATTAGCCAATAATTTTGGAGCGAACGATGTCTTGTGTAACTTATATGTAACTTATATAAAGTTAATTTTAAATTATATAATTTTAACAGTATTGTTATTCCGCGGAGTTCAGTCCAAACGACTACTGTTTTACTTTTACACTCCACATCATTATGAATGCAGAATACAAACATTCAAAAAATTGGTGCAGGTCTCCACATTTATATCAATGTGTGTGTGCGACGCGACGCCGACGTGGGAATAATAGAATAGAATATAATGGAATGATATAGGACAAGTCAGAAAAAGATTTACAAGAAAAGTAATTAGGATAACAGAATAAATATCAAATGGATTTTAAATATGCATTTGTAGAATAAAAGCCATTGGTTAATATAACTGCTCGTGTAGCTGAAATATATTTCTTTAGACTTAATGTTCTTAATATCTAAATTTGATTTATTATAATAATACATAGCCCACATAATATGTTTTTTTTGTACATTTTAAGCTTCTGTGTTGGATATTGCATATTAAATCCATGTCGTGGATAAACATGATGGAAATTTTGAAAAGTAAATTTATCGGGATTTTTCTCTACTATTATGTCAGTATGTAGGTATATGTATGAAAGACATAATTTTCTTTCTTTTTAATTATTTCTTTACAACAGGCTCGATATCTTAAACTAAATACATAATAATATAAGATAATAAACACGATTTGTTGAATTAGACCATCCCCAAAAAAGTCGTTCCATATTAAATACCAATTTGAGAATTTACAAAATAAAATGTTTCAACAGTATTTCTGCTAAAAAAGTATTTTTTTTATTTATAATTAAATTGTCGTTTTTTAAACTATTTTCAAATTGATAATAAATTTGGAGGGAGGGGGTATTTTTCCCACCATCTAAAGGTTTTGCACTTGTCTACAAATGCACAATGAAATAATGTAATATACCGATCTCTATCACTTACATAAAACAGAAATAATAAAGGCCCATGAACACTGCCTGTGATACAATCACACTAATATCAAGTTCAGTAAAGTGTGCATAATGAACTCTACTGAAATTAGTAATTTGTACTGGAAATAAAACAAAATTCAAAAAATAAATTTATTTCTATTTCATCTCTAGGTAGCCATGAATAGTCGAACATTACATACAATATGGTAAAAATAATTATCTGGTCCTGGCTTAGGTTGATTTATCATTTTTTCGTCAACCTTAGCTGACCTATAGATTAATTTGACCGCTGATAATATAAATCTTTTCGATCCAGAAGGAATATGCAATTCATTTGCACGCTTTTTCATCAATTCTATAACACTCCTACTAACAATAATGATCACATTGTTAAAATTGTTAATAACTATGATCAGCCAAATTCACCTGTAATAACTTAAAATAATATTCTCATTTGTTTAAAAAAATTCAGGTGCATGCTGACAAGCGGACCAGATTGAATTCCAACTTTCTTATTACGTGACTGTGCCTTAATGTTTGCAGAACCCCTTTCTAAACGTTTTAATTTATCCTTAAAAATGAATACTTTTCTCTTGCAATGGAAATCATCTAATATAACCCCAGTTTTTAAGAAAGGTGATCGGTCCGAAATTGGTAACTATCGTTCAATTGTTATAATCTGTAACTTTGCAAAATGTTTTGAAATGCTATTATTTGATCACACATTTTCTCACTGCAAACATTTGATCACAGAGGTTCAACATGATTTTGTTAACGGCAGATCAGCTGTAACAAATTTATTTTGTATGACAGAATTTTAAACTGATGCCATCGATGAGGGATTTCAAGCCGACGTGATTTATACAGATTTCTCGAAAGCCTTCAATAGAATTGACCATGATATATTATTAAATAAATTGATTAATTTTGGTTTCGCTCAAGAAAAAAGTCGTTCCATATTAAGTACCAATTTGAGAATTTACAAAATAAAATGTTTTAACAGTATTTCTGCTAAAAAGTATTTTTTTTATTTATAATTAAATTGTCGTTTTTTAAACTATTTTCAAATTGATAATTAATTTGGAGGGAGGGGGTATTTTTCTCACCATCTAAACGTTTTGCACTTGTCTACAAATGCACAATGAAATAATGTAATATGCCGATCTCTATCATTTACATAAAACAGAAATAATAAAGGCCCGTGAACACTGCCTGTGATACAATCACACTAATATCAAGTTCAGTAGAGTTTGCACAATGAACTCTACAAATTGTTTTCTGTTTGAGAGATAAGACTTGAGAAGGTCTTTGCATTTAACGAGTAATATCTATATGATTTTAATGACAATGTACATTTTCAGTACTTGTTATGGTGCTTAATATTTGCTTTAATATTATAAATCTTAAATTACTAAGGTTTTATTTAACTCAATTAGAATTGTCTGATTACATTTCATTTTCATACATTAATTGAAGAGTGTTTATATTCCAAATTATTTTTGATTATATTTTTATAATTTTGTTTAGTTTATCAATAGAAAATTATTATAAAAACGCATCAGTAATTGAAATATATGCAGGGTGTTTCACTGAGGACGGACCAATCAGCGCAGAGTGATAGATCTCAATACGCATTGATTGGATCCTCGTATGTGTTATGCGAAATTTGTTAGTTTAGGAGATCTTGAGGTTTTCGTGTATATTTAGCTAAATTCCGGTTTTGCCCACAAATTTCGTCATTTTGGCTTAACTATTAGTAATACCGTCATGATTTTTTTTATGAACGTAGTCCAATAGTGGACCTATCATGCTGAGACATATTTTTTTTATTGGAACCGAAACTGTTTGTACAAAAAAATCTTCGTAAAATTTTAATAAATCAAAAATTATTTATTAACTTTACAAGAATCTAACAAAAAAATAAAAAAGATAGGAACAAATTTTACTAACCATTTTAAAGACTTCTATACTTTACTGACAATCAACCAAATAAATTTCATTCAGCTAGCCCCACGACTTCACATCGAAAATTTTAAATTTTATGAAAGTGTAAAAGGCTAAAATCCTACTTTTTAATTAAGAAGCAGTGGATGAGGCCCGCACAAAGGAAGCAAACCGTGGACACATGTGCTTCGGACTTATGGTCCTCATCGGCACGGTGCTTCTAAGTTGAAAGCATGGGCACCACTTAGGACTGCGACAACAAAGAAAACCACTGACAGGCTATCAGTGGCTCATTTGTGGCTGCAATATAGAGATCTGTGTATACAGGGCGATAGACAATATTACAGTGGAGACAACTAGAGCTACCTGCGTGGAATTTCCTACCCAAGAAATGCAAAATAATAGAGGATATTTCTTCACTCAGTAACATCTTCCATCCTCTATTATTTTGCATTCTTTGGGTAGAGAATTCCACGCAGGTAGCTATAGTTACCTTCATTGCAATATTGTCTGTCGCCCTGTAAACACGGGTCTTTATATTGCAGCCACAAATGAGCACCTGACTGCCTGTCAGTAGTTTTCTTTTGTGTTGTTCTAAGTTGTGCCTGTCTTTTTAACGGTGCTGCTGGGCCGATAAAGACCATAAGTCCGAAATAAAGATGTCCATGTGGTTTGCATCCTTTTGCGGGCCTTACCTCCTGCTTCTTAATTAAAAAGTGGAATTTTTTACTTTTACACTTTACACAAAATTTAAAATTTTCATGGTGAGGTCATGGGGCTAGCTGAATGAAAGTTGGATTGATTGCCAGTAAAGTAGAGAAGTTTTTAATATGGTTACTAAAATTTTATTTTTTCGCTAGAATCTTATGAAATTAAAGAATAATATTTGTTTAATAAAATTTTAAGATTTTTTTGTCCAAATAGTTTCGGTTCCAATAAAAAAATTGCTTCTCAGGATGATAGACCCACTATTGGACTATGTTCATAAAATAAATCATGATCCTGGTGCTAATAGTTCAGCCAGAATGGCGAAATTTGTGGGCAAAACTGGAGTTTATCTAAAAATACGCGAAAACCTCAATAACTTCTAAATTAACAAATTCCTCTTAAGACAAGCGTGGATCAAATCGATGCATATTGATGTCCTTTATCACGTAACATGTATTTCCAAATATTTTTGATATATTCTAAAGAACCCGTTTTTCCTAGCAAAATAAACAGTTATAAATCCATGTCTATAGAAAGATGTTATTTTATTTTTAAGCGATGAATTTGCCTATCTTTTGACATGTTCTGAAATCAGAAAAAATATTCACATGCGACTTTGACAATGAAATTTTAAAATCACATGGTTGAACTTACACAAATTACTAGTCAGGTCCTAAACTACCCAGTTTGAGTCCAAAAGGACATCCGGTTTATCTCTCCGTTTCAAAAGCATGTATATTTTTGAAAGCTGCTTACATTATTAAGATAATTTTACAACTTTCTGATTATTAGCGCATTAACAACAATTTTTAAACTGCGATAAATCATAAGCAATTAACCTAAACTGGAGAATACAATTCCGTTTATAGATATCTATTAAATTGTAATTGCAAATTGACGATACATGAAACATCGGTGTTACTTGTGATTTTCATTAAAAATGACGACTGGTTACGTGAGCTTTATTATGTGTACAACTTCTTTTGCCTTTGTTAATAACTCGAATATTATTTACGAGAGAAATTTATTATATAAATGATAGACACATATTATTTACTACACACGTCCTTTGTCAAATCGTTAGGCATGAGATATATTCTCTGAAAATTATACTGCTTTTTCTTTTGAAGTTCCTGTACATGAATTCTATTATATACATTTTTTATTTTATATGACGTACCTGTATAATTGACATCGAATTAATGACTCATGAAATTTCAATAACTAGTGATGAAAATATCTATCATAAATTCATAACTTAATTTCCTAAAAAAACAAGAGTGGATAGAAACTTACCATTGGCAAATAGTAGCTGCAACCTATATTGGATGCCGTTGTTTGTTTTTTGTCCATCGGCTTCCTGAAACAAAACACAAATAAGTATATTAGCAATTTAGTCGATCGCTTGTATATATCTTAATAAATCTAGAGTGCAGAGGCGAATTCAGAGCCAACTCGTGATAATGGTTGCTGTTGTGACCGGAGCTCAACTCTGGTTTCGGGTTTCATGATAAATGCTTTGCCCGAAAAGCGCCCCTAATCTTCTGCATCGCCACGAACACAATTACACCCCTACCGCCCCTTTGTAGTCCCCATGCCACCCCCGTGCCGTCTACAACTTCCCAGCGAGTCGAACACGCTGTATTTATTCATCTCACTTTCTCTCCATTGTACACTTTACTAAACGCGCTACCATGGCAACACATATCCAAGTAAAACGCCGCCGCTTGGGTCCATTTTAAAGTTATATCTTTCATGGAAATTATATTCTACTACTACTACCTACTTCATGGTTGCAGTAAGGGAACTTTATATGTAGGCTCGTTCTCATTCGTAAACATTTTTCTCCCAGCAAAATAGTAAATACAAGAAGTAGAGAAAACTTAGAAACTCTCATTTGATTTATCTTACAGTATAAAAAAAAAATACATAGACAAACTATTGTTACAGATATTTATTCCTACATACAGTATGTAACAAAATTATAGAATGTTCCTCTGTTGATACGGGTTTTAAAAAAAAATCTCGGGCAATTTCAGTAGCGCAATTTTTGGAAAAGAAATTGTGATAGCGTCATTGTGCTTTTTGAAAAATTTGGAAAAAGCACGCGCCAATGTCCTTCACACCACCCACCCGATACACGTAAAAATCAAATACTAAAAGTTTTATGTTTGTCCAGCCACGTGATCGCATAATAAGTTTATGTAATGTGTCTCTTTTATTATGTGATAATTTATGAGCTGTAATACGTAAACGCGTGTAAAATAATAGTACAACTTCCTGATGTTGATAGATGGAGATAAGGTGGCTTGAAAACTTTTAATCATGTGCATGAGCAACGTGCATGCATTGTTTGTTTTGCACTGCAGAAGTAATTTTTGTAATTACCATGAAAGCTGCATAACAACCCCTCCTTGTAATTGTTTTATTTGCAGTTGAGGTAATTAATTAACAATGACCGGAGCTAGACAAGATTCGTTTACTATTACTGATCAGTTTTGATACGGTTGAATTAATAACCACAAAAATTTAGGTTTTAGATAACGTACTTGTATTACATACAGTTTTGACGTATTTTGGTTACTTATTTTAAATATGCGATATATATAAAAAGATGCAATGAGAAAATTTCTATTGTTTTTCAGACGTTAAATTCCAATTTGGCGCGAGATGCAGATTAATGATTACCACAACTCCTCTTAATTCGACTTATAAAGATTTCGGAAACTCTCTTTTTCTGCAGGTATCAGTATCAAAATGCTTCAAAACATACATACAAGGAAAATTTATCCAAAGAAAGACTATAGATATTTTGTCCTGGTAAGTACTAGTAAGCAATAGTAGGTACTAGTAAGTAACAGACCGTTCTAAAATAAATCGATGGCAGCTATAACACCGCATGCAAAAATCACTTGACATTGGAAGTGTTTTTTTACGGCGATGAAAACAATTTTAATGTCAGTGTTTGTGTTAAAACCTGGGAAATTAAAACATAAATTTTAAGGAATATAGTTTGCGGCCAATTCCTGAATATTTGTAGAAACTCAAGTTTGATTACGTGAAGCAATTCTGGTTAGTCCGAAAAGATTAGAACATCAACAAGACAAAGCTCTAAATTCGTCTGAAAGGAAAATACTCCACGAAATGAAGATAAGCCATTTTCTTTGTCAACTATACTTTTTATTTTTAAACTGTAACTCAGTGATTGTATATTGGATGTTTTTCAGAAGATGCCATTTTTATTCAGAACTATTAACAAACAAAACTGTTGCCAGTGGACAACAATAGTCATCATTAAATCAACAAAAAATTTATTCATTCATACAAAGTTACAGTGTGATATGTTGTTTCCGCAGCTCGAATAGTTAGGTCGTATTTATTTAAATCAAGTAACAAGTATCAGTAACTGTAATATGTATAAGATATCTTAAACATTTTAGAAATTTTTTGCTTCTAAAATTTAAGACGTTTGGTTCCAGCAAGAAGGTTTTGCTATTCACCACTAGAATCAGTTTGGAAGTGTGTCAAAAACTATTGCATCAGTGGGGTATTTTCCTTTTTTTATTATTTGAGTTCGAAAACTAGAGATAGAAATAAAAGACACGTGTCTGTTCTTTATTTTGTCTTTTCAATTAAACTGAAAAAAATAGTTAAATTTTTTTAACATCGCTAAGCACAAATTCAAATACAGCTCCTTTTAGGGCTATTTCATAAGGTTTATTCATTAGTGTTTGATTCTAGCAAGTTTCACCTAAGGAAAAATATAGACGGAGAGATTTAAGTTGACAAGACAAATTTACTTGAATCCGCTAGAATCAGCAATGATGGAGGAAGGCAAAACCTATAATTTGCAGTTGTATGTATTGTACCAGATGACATTTGTAACTATAACCTCATTTTTCGTTTATTTATCGTCATAAAAATATAGCAGACAAATTATCTGATTTAACTCCTACATATTTCTTTCCACATTTGTGTGCTTTTAGAATGTTTTAAAACAAATACACAAACAAAAATGGTAAAACGTGAATCACTACAGAATAATAGAAGCATTATCTTGCCAGAATCCCAACAAATTTTTAGTGATTTCCCTAGTTTGCGCTTAGTGACGTAATTATGAAAAAAAAAATACTTTAAATTAAAATAATTATTTTATAGTACTATGTATATTATTTTCGGCACCAAAAAATACAAAAAAAAAAAGATTATATTTTCAATTTTAGCATTTACACTTTCATCTCAGATCAGCGAAAATACCCCATTATTTGCTAGCGTAACTTCATTTGATTTTTTTCTACTTGATTTTCTTAAAACCAATTATATAAAAGGAAACATCGAAATATACTATAATTGAAAAGAGTTATAGAAGAAGAAAACCTGAATGCAGCACCTGATGTTCTATAAGTATTTATGTGTAATTTTGTACAAAGATTAGAAGTGCATTGCAGGTCAGAGAAATTATCTAAGTTAATCAATATCTTCCTAATTAGGTCTCCCATCCATAGGCAATAATCTAATTTGTTATTTTCTTATATAGGACGTTCGGAAAGTACACCGCACAAATTCAGGGATTAACTACTGAAATTAAAAAAAAAACGTTGAAATTAATTTGAAAAACTGGATTTTTTCCTAGAAAATTGAAATATGAAAGCAAAATTTCGCACAGCTCAAACAATGTAATAAACGGATTGGACTATTTGAACAGCCTTTGAATAATAATATCAAACTACTCTACATAAATCAAAAAAGCTATAAAATTCCGAAAAACATATCACAGTTTTTCCAAACGTAGTCTGTTTTATCTAGTTTCCACTAGAATACATCTTTTATTAACTTTAAGATGCCCTTTTTATAAACGTTCCCCCTTTTCAGCAACTATAATTGGAATTTTTTTAAAAATTTGACCTTATTTTTACGCCAATGGAAATTATATTACATGATTCCAAAAAAACTAAATTTGTTTTGGAAATTAAAACACGTAAGAGTAAGAAGGCTTTTAAAAATTAATGTTTATTTCAATTTATTTTCTTTAGTTACCATATGAATGGGGGATGAGGTATGGGCATCCGTTTAATACCCGATATTCGATCAGTGAAGTTAAGCAGCACTGATCGAATCCGGCAATTGGATGGATGTACGATAGCTCGTCTAACAGTCAGTAGGATGTCAACAGACAATCCCGGGAAGGCCGCTAGCCTGATGCAGGCGGAGAGGCGAGCCCGGGTAGAGGGTCGAAGAGACCTACCCAGGAGGTTTGCCACTCTGCTAGCGGTGCAGGCGGGCAGGCCCAGGCGGTGGGTTAGTTGACAGTCGAGGACCGTGGTTCGGAGTCCACGCTAAACTGTAGGTCCCTATGTAAAAAGGGCCCATTGTGGCCTACTTGCCTAATAAAATAAGTAGCTACTACTACTACTACCATACGAATGAAAAAAAACGGAGCTAATATTGTCACGTGACCTTCACTTTTAAGCTTTTAATGTGAGAGAGACTAGTTTGTTAAAATATTGAGCTTCTACTACACATTATTGTACCAAGTTACTCGAGAGATGCAGTAGATATTATTTAATTTTTAATTTTGAGACCTTATTGCAAGAAAGGTACCTAAGTTGGGGCTATGTCGCCATTAT
This sequence comes from Rhamnusium bicolor, assembly GCA_029963845.1. Classification (NCBI taxonomy): domain Eukaryota; kingdom Metazoa; phylum Arthropoda; class Insecta; order Coleoptera; family Cerambycidae; genus Rhamnusium; species Rhamnusium bicolor. The sequence continues at coordinate 192,038 of JANEYF010002804.1, read as the reverse complement.
TTACTATTTACTGCCCCGAATCTGCCATTAAATTTGTGACATTCATTTATGATACGCCCAGTATATAAATATTCAACCTTACATCCTGGAAATATATAGTGAGTGACGCATCCATTTTTCTTTGAGTATGTAATTTTTTTTAATAGTAATATAATAAATTATGTTGTTAGATATTTTTAATTGTAGTGTGTTGTGGACTAATGTATTTTTTTAACACGCTTTTATTAGCTTCACCTGTATGTTTGCTTGTTTGTTTGTTTGTTTGCTTGTTTGTTTGTAACCGACTCTTTGGACTCGATTTTGACCCACTTTAAACGGACAGATTTAATTGAAACTTTGTACACTTACGAAGAACCGGTAACAATACAATAATTTGATAAGTTTATATCATTATCCTGATCAGGATCGCCAATCCTTTCCTCACGTATCCCTGCGTGAAAGCAAAGGCTTAATATGTGAGTAGATTCAGTAATTGTTAATTAGCTCGGTGGTCGAGTGGGTTAAGGCAGTCGACGCGAAACGACTGACTCCTCCGGCGTGAGTTCGAACCTCACGGCTGAAATAAAAAAATATTTTTTTTTTCAGAAATATCTGTTGGATCGTAATATGTTATAATATCAGCATCAATAAGCAATATAAATATAGTTTAAAACAACTAAAAAACACGCTTTCATAGCACATCAAACTAAAAAGTTAAAAATAAATATAGTTTAAAAAAACTAAAAAACACGCTTTTAAAGCACATCAAACTAAAAAGTGAAAAATAATTATTAATATAAACTGAAAACAATAATGAACGAAAAATACCAGTATTATTGTGAAAAAAGCGTGGGGTGCTTTGTGCAATATTTTTCGTATATCGAGCACCCCACGCTTTTTTCACAATAATACTAGTATTTTTTCGTTCATTATTGTTTTCAGTTTATATTAATAATTATTTTTCACTTTTTTAGTTTGATGTGCTTTAAAAGCGTGTTTTTTAGTTTTTTTAAACTATATTTATTTATTCAACATTCATAATACAGTACCAATTTAATCACACATCACAATTTGTATTGCCTTTTATATCAATTGCATCAATGTAGGTCAATTCGTTATCTAGTACCTATATATAAAAACCAGACCAATAAGAAAATATAATTGAGTAAAAATTGATACTGACCTGGTCCTTTTCGATAAAGCCAATGAAGGCCGTTCGTTCAATTTCCACGGGTTGTCCCGCTCGATCGTACAAGGCGATGACAAAGTGAAAGAAATTCGACTTTCTTAGGTTGCTTGGAGGCTGCTTCTCAAAATGGGCTCGTCCTACTGTCGACCTGAAAAAATAGATACGTATAGAATCATGAATGGATGCAGGAAAACAAATCATTACTTTTATATTACGGACATAACTTGTTATATTTTCGTAAGTTATAGGGGGGAAGTGTTTCAACTTTAATACGTTAATAGTAAACTGTATTGACAGTTGGACGCTGCATGTGAATTCATAAAAATTAGCCATGAAAATATTTTGATGTTTTACAGTAATTTAAATAAACGAAAAAAAATAGATTCTTTGTAATATTTTCTCTGGAAAATGGTTACATTACTTACCTACATTTTTGGCAAGTTAAAAAAAAATAACACGTAAAATTGCATTTAAAGATGCGCATGTGAGAAGCATACGTAATTTAACAAATTTTCACAACAAGAATTTGAGTGAAATTTCCCTGGAATTTTTCTTCATTTATTGTTAAATTGACTTGGAATATATTGAATAGATGAATGAAATCTTAAACATTTTTAAATATTATCACACGGTGATAAAAATGATTTAGATTTGTGACGTGACCTTTCCCAAATGAAATCTTATTTATAAATATTTAGTTTATTTTTATAACAAATTTTAAATCTTGCTTTAACTAAAGTCACTTTGAATACATGTATTTTAATTGCAAACGTCAAAATTTAAAGGAACTTTAAATTTAAAGTTGATTATGAAAATAGGAGTTAATTTGATTATTATTCACGCTACTTAGATTTTATTTTGCTTTTTTTTTCAATAGTAATAACTGTAAATAAAAATATAGAATACCTACATAAATAGTTAATAGAATAAAAATCCTGAGAAGGGCCCCTCACAATCGACCCCAAGCGGATGGGGGTCAGAGACAGGTGGGAAGGGCTTTACCGGATGGTCTCAACGTTGACAACCTAGGCATTGAACACACACGCTTTAAGTGGATGAGGGAAGTACGGGATGACTTGCTGACCTGCCGCGAGAGTAGCGAACCTGAGCGAAGGGGATACATGGCGCGAATGCATGCACTTTGGTGCGAAATGCATCCAGAGCATCGCGCCTTCTCTCAACAACATCTGAGAGATCAAGTATCCTTTCTGCTCAGGACAGGTTACGTAAGGGCACCCCGTCAGCTGGAAGAACTGCCAGCCGCAGTACCACCGCGGCAATTACCAGCTGATGGGGAACATCCTTTAGAGTTCACCGGTGTAGACTTAAGGACGAGGGTTAGCCTTAACACCAGGGCTAACCTAAAGCCACAAGACCTGGCTAGAATGGACGCGGTCATCGATGAGGAAATTCCGGAAGATGTAGACATCTGGTATATCAACTGTGCCGTGTACAACGCCGCGAAGCAACTCGTCCCCCCGTGAGAGGTCAACCAATCACGGGGTCGAGAAAGCCAAGCGGCGTGTACAAAAAATCGAAGGCAAGATACAGTCGGCCAAACAACACGCTTCTCGGATCCAGAGTGTGGTGGAATATAAGACGTCTGGTAGAGTCTTTACACCCAGAATCCGGCGCATAGCAGCCAGATTAAGACGTCAACACCATACTCTAAATTTGACGAGTATGGAACAAAGCAATTTGTTCCGTACGAATCCTTCCCTCCTCTTTCAAGAGCCACAGCGTGTTGTCGACAATCCGCCGACTGTAGAAGGTGTCGAAACCTTCTGGAAGGGAATCTACGAAACGACGCGTCCATTCAATAGCGACACTCCATCAAGTGCACACTTCGAGGCTCTGTGCCACAGACATCTTCAAGAGCCAGAAGAAGTGTGCCCGGCAATCAGTACGGAGGAAGTCCAACAAGCAATTGTTGGTACCAAGAACTTCGCTGCCCCGGGTCCAGACGGCATTAACAACTGGTGGTGGAAGAAATTTCCTTCCACTCACCGCCGTCTGGCGCGAGTTTTCAACTCATGGTTGAACGAGGGGCAGCAGATTCCGGACTGGTTCGTCGAGGGACGTACTGTGCTTATCCCCAAAAAAGGGGATCTTTCCGACCCGAGGAATTATAGGCCGATCACTTGCGTCAACTCCTGCTACAAGATATTTACACGTATCTTGTATGCTAGGACGCTGAGGTCTGTTGATCCGGTCTTCCAGTAGATACACGAACAGCGTGGTGCCAAGACGGGCGTGGCAGGTTGCAAGGACAGCCTGCTAATAGACCGCTGTATTACACAGGATTCTGTGCAATACAAGAGGAATCTATCGATGGCCTGGATTGATTACCGCAAGGCATTTGATACAACATCGCACGAGCTATTGTTGTACTTGCTCGAATGTCTTGCGGTACCAGCACCACTAGTGAGATGCATAGAACAGCTGCTGCCGCTTTGGAAGACCCGCTTCACCATAACATCAGGTGCACAGCGGGTCACGACAGAGCAGGTAGAATTTAGGAGAGGAGTTTTCCAGGGTGACTCCCTGAGTCCTCTCCTCTTCTGCATCTCACTGCTGCCGTTGTCTGTTGGGCTCCGCCAAACCCGCGGATATCAATGTGGACCACCCAGCGACGGGAGGCATAAGGTCACCCATCTATTCTATATGAATGACCTTAAACTTTATGCCTCTGGAGAGTGCGAACTACAAAACGCTCTTAGGGTGGTCGAAGAATATACGCGGGCAATTGGTATGGAGTTCGGGTTGGACAAATCTCTCCGCATCTCTCCGATGCGGGGAATTTCCTGAAGATGCGCAGCTCGCAGATGGAAGCATCCTAAGACATCTGGATGCCGGAGAGACCTATACATATCCTGGTGTGCAACAAAGGCACATCCAGGATGTATCACAATCACAATGGTCGTCCTAATAATCGGTGTACTCGGAGGAATAAAGCCTACGCTTCTCTCGGAACTGAAGATCATACCGACCTGCCAAAAATCAGCCGAGTGGCTGGCAGGCCAAATACAGAAGGCGGCCATTCTGGGTTCTCTCCGTCTGTTTAGGGCACTTGATTCTGGTATCTACAGACACTAACTCTACGGGATTTAGGGAGTGGCTGTAGTTAATGCGCCGGTGTGACTCCCGTGAGCCCACGGGAGGGCTGTCCGGCATCGGATCTTTCGACAAAAAAAAAAAAAAAAAAAGAAAAAGGAAAAATAATTATAACGGGATCTTTTCGACCAGAAGAATTATAGGCCGGTCACTTGCCTCAGGTCCTGCTACAAGATATTTACACGTATCTTGTATGCTAGGACTCTGAAGTCTGTTGATCCGGTCTTCCAGCAGATACACGAATAGCGTGGTACCAAGAAGGGCATGGCAGGTTGCAAGGACGGCCTGCTGATAGACCGCTGTAATAACATTTTTTAGAAAACATTTTTTGGACGGATGAACCATCTTTCTCAACGTATGGCATATTTAATAGAGAAAATACGCAACATTGCGCTATACAAAACCCATATTCCGTGGCACCAATGAAAAAATAAAGGCGTGAATTGTTGTTGTGGAATTCATAAATCTAAGATTATTGGTCCTTCCTTTATTGGTGAAAGATTAACAGGCCAGATTTACCTGAATATTCTACAAACTAATGTTGAAGACTATTTAGATGAGTTACCACTCTTAGATATATTAAAGATTTGTTGGCAGCAAGATGGTGCCCCACCTCATAGTATTCGAGAGATGACAGATTTTTTTAAATGATATATATCGTATCTGAATTGGAAAAAATGGTCTTATTCGCTGGCCCGCACGGAGTCTAGACTTGAATCCCCTATATTATTTTCTTTGGGGAACGCTCAAAGGAAAAATTTATAATGAACTAGTGGAAAATATTGAACAACTAAAAACGAAATTGAATAAAACGTAAATTTGCTAAATTTGGATGTAGCACTTTTTCAAAAAATTTGTTCGAACTTTATAAAGCGTTGTTTAAAATGCGTCGAGCTTAATGTTGAAAATGTTATGTAATTTATTTTAACAATTAATATATTTTGTCTTGTTTGTTGACCTACTTCATTAATTGATGATTGTGATATGAGTTATAGAGTACGGCTTGCTTCAATGTATCCACAATCAACTCGAAGTAACACAAAAACTATTAAACTAATTATAGGATATGTGTATATATTTATTATCAGAATGACTCAGGGAATCGAAATTTGTTAAAATATACAGGGAATTCTATTTAAAATAAACGAACTTTTTTTATGTACCTTGTATATTTAAAATGTTACTGTCAATCTGTTAGCATGAGTGCAATCTACATAAAAACTATGTAAGACCAATTTTTAAATTTTTTGAATCGGTCAAAAGTAAAAATAAAAATGGGGGATTTGCAATAATTAAACTAACCCTCTACGTACAATTTTTCACGCTACATCACAGACATTACTACAAATCACTGAAGGAAATGTTTCCCAATTGACTAACCTCATGGTGCATGGTGCAGATAAGAAATGACAGTTCAGATCACTAAACTTGACACCTGTAGATTCCTCATTGTGGGACAATCTTAAACAATAATGCCTTTGGGAGGTGTCCTCATACTCAATAAGAACTAAACTTTATTACAAAACCATACCTGTTGTTGTCAGAGATAATTCTATTATGTATTTTAGGTCGTACAGTTGACATCTACATCCTTACAATTCGACAATATTAGATGTAACATAACATTAAATTATTTTTAAATTAAATTAAGCAACACAGGTAATTAACCCATAGTTACTTTGTGCGGGAGGAGACTATATGTTTAGAGACAACAAAAAGAAATCCAAGTATGCTAAGGTTAATTTTTGTTTAAGTAAAGTCCCAGCTTCTCGACCGAAAATCGAACCCGGGACTTCCGGGTGAGATACAATCGTCCTTACCGCTAATTAATGAAGCCACATAACATGTTTTATTTATTTAAAACATAATGTTTTTTATATAGTTATATCTTCTCAAGAATAAGCATTACATAGAATAAAAATGTATAGTAAAAGAGGACTATAACTCTAAGTTTTTACATTTGTGTTTCTAAATACCTGTGTAATATTTCATAGAGCTAATGCTGTAAAGGGGAATAAAAATTCACAACGAAACCGTTTTTTTCTGATGTAAAATTAATAGGAACAAACGAAACCTGGCATTTACCACCTTCATTAACAGCAAGGTATAAATTATCGTGTCCGTATAATTCACGAAGCTCGAGGGTATATTTCAGTTTGTTTGGCGCGTCCTACGGACCAAAACCCAGCGTCGCTTTCCTGCAAAGCGGTTCTGATTGCCATTGATCCAAACATATACATGTGATGTATACCACGTGCCTGTTAAAATATTATTCATAATATTTCTAATATAAACTTTAATTACAAAAAGTAAATACATCAATGATCTGTAAAGTTATAAATTTTGTCCTATAGTAATTTAATAGTACACTGCGTTAAATAATTAACTGTCCATTATAATAAAAGTCTTCATTATTTACAAAATAATTTAAAAGAAGTACACTATTAAGCATAAAAATAATTATTAAATAGTTGCGATTACTATTGGTCCAAATTTATACAGGGTGTTTCAGAAATAATTACCGTAACTTGGGGATTGGGTATATATGCACGAAATATTAAAAGAATCTAAATACAGTTTCCCCTAAACACACATGTTAGTTACTTCTAAAGACCAATTACTACACTTACATAATTTTGCCGTATTGTAATAAACTAGTGGTGTAGAACCACTTGCTCAATACTCAATTTTTACTTTACTTTATATTTTAACACTCTGTATATCGCAAGAATTATGCATGTCGAACAGCCTTCATTCAATTTACTAGCAAAAAAGTACTCTGTTGAACCCGCTAAAAGGTTCATTTTCTAATATATTTTGATTTTTTTAAGGGGAACAATCATGCTGCGATTTTTAATTGCAAAGTTTTTGAATCTAGTATCCAACGTTGCTATTGTCACATATGATTTTTGATAAGTGTTATCTGTCAAACTAATAACTAGTTGTGAACCATTAATGTGAGTATTCATGTTACTTGCTACTTTTAATTAATTATTGTTAATTACTGAATGTCAGTATGGTAGATTTTGCTTTTTCGGAATATTCTGAAATATATTTGCTATATTATGGAGAATGCAAAGGTAATTCTGAAAAGGCAGTAAGAAGGTATGCCGTATAATACCCTGATCGAGTTTTTCCCAATCGAAGAACATTTGTAGCAGTGGATCGCCGTTTAAGAGAAAAAGGATCATTTGCCCCTATAGCCTATAATCGTGGAAGTAATAGGACAACTAGGACGCAGAGAAATGTAAATAATATTTTAGAACAAATTGATATGAATTCTAGTATTCATGTTAGAAGATTATCACTACAAACTGGAATCTCTGCAACATCAGTTTGGCGAGTTTTAAAAGAAATACAGTTACATCCTTTCCATTTCCAAAAAGTGCAACACTTTTTACTTTCTGACTTTGAGCAAAGAGTTGATTTCTGCGAATGGTTGCTTCGTAAACTGAGAAGAGACGGCGATTTTTGTAATAATATCCTGTTTATAGACGAAGCAACTTTCACGCGAAGTTACATATTTAATATGCATAATGAGCATGTGTGGCCTGATGTGAATCCTCATGCTGTAAAGACTGCAAATTTTCAGCATAGCTTTAAAATTAATGTTTGGGCTGGAATAATTGAAAACCAATTTATAGGACCTTTTATTTTACCGGAAAATTTGATTGGAAATCGGTATGTTAAATTTTTTAGGGAAAATTTAATGCTACTGCCTCAGCGCAGAATTTCCATGTGGTTCATGCATGATGGGGCGCCACCTCATTTTATAGTCCATGCAAGGAATTGGCTAAATGAACACTTTCCTGGCAAGTGGATAGGTCGTGGAGTAGATCGCCTGTGAAATGGCCATCACGATCGCCAGAGCTTAATACTATGGTTTATAGCATTTGGGGAATTTTAAAACAAAAAGTGTTTGCAGAACCAGTTAATAATCTAGATGAACTTAGAGAAAGGATTACAAACGCTTGTAGGGAGTTATCCAATTCCAAATTTACTTTAGGGAAAGTAACTAAACAAATAAAAGAACGTACTCAAAAACGATTTCAAGTTGAGGGACGTCACTTTGAGCAGTTAATGAAATAGATCCCAATTTCTTTAAATTCTGTTGATATTGTTTGTATTTTTCAACATTATATGTAATAAAAAATGCATTTTTTGTACTATCTCTTCACTCCCTACAGCACAAAGGAAGCGGTTTAGAAGAAAATTGTATTTAGCTTTTTTTAATATTTCACAGATATCTACCCACTCCCCAAGTTAAGGTACTTATTTCTGAAACACCTTGTATGTCAAAAGTTTTGTCTCAAAGAGTTTATATTTTAAATTATTTATAGTCTCAATAAATTCTAATTTCCGATAATATGTACAGGGTGTCCGATGTGAGCAGGCCATTCCGTTTCCGTTTTTTTTTTAAGTATAAGAAAAAATGGAAATTTAATCTTGTAGCATCTTTTACGAGGAATCTGAAAAAGTAAGAATAAAACATACGTGGTATGTAAAATAAACCATTTTTTACAAAATTTGGCACCCTGTATATCATTATGGAAATTGATGTATTTCATAATATAATAAATCATAGTGCATAAAAAAGTCTTAACAAAAATGTGCGGACAAGTCGAGCAAAAAATTAGAAAGTCAGTGGCGTACGCAATTTTTTTCAATAAAATCTTACTCTCGGTCCGCACCCTCCTGACGGAACAGATAACGCTTGTTTACAGCCAAAATATACCTCACTACTAGATCCTTAGGCAACAAAAATTTCAAATAATTAGTTCAAAGCCTTTTCTGAATTGTACAGAATCATCACTAATAAAAAAAAGAGTATCACACGTAGATAGTTTTTATTACCCTACCTAAAAAAAAATTCTTTTAAATCGGCCAAAAAAATAAAGGAGTTACAGGTTTGTATCACATTTAAGCACGACACCTTGTTCATTGGATTTTTTTTTTAATTCTCGACAAAAAATATTTTCTTCATTTTCATTGAAAACAATTTTTTTCCAAAAATTAAATTTTTTTTTGTAAAATATTTACTGTTGGTCAGATGAAGATTCGTTAAAAAAAATTTTTTTTTTGAAACTAATAAAAATACCAAGTACCAAGGATCAAAATAAACATTTAGTCATTAATAACATTAAAAAACTTGTTAAAACTTGTTAAAACATAGCATTGGCCACAAAGTCTGAAGTATTTACAATAAAGTAAAAGCAAAATATTATTCATTGAATATTAAGCAAATGCTTTTACTACTACCTTCTGCTTCGAAGCATTTGCTTTTACTTTTACTTCTTACTTTAAGCAAATGCTTCTATTTTATTCATTAGACCCAATGTCTCTTAAAAATAAGTATCTGTCACTGTTGTTTTATTCTTCTTTTTGAAGGTAAGTACCATTAACGATATTTTAATACCAAAATCATAAAAACTTCAAAAATAACCAAGTTATTTTAAAAAAGAACATTTTCGCTGGATGACTGTGCATATACAGTTACCATTTACGAATGTCCATATTCGTATCATTTACTTTAATTATATTTAGTGTCATTATTAATTATTATATTATGTGTATTGAGTACATGCTATCTGTATGCAGAAAGTGCGCCCACATTCCAGTGGAGGTATTTAGGGAAGAAAACACACGTAAAACAGCACGATCTGGGAAACCGTTACTAAATAAATAGAGGCCGTCAAAATGTACACAATCACTACTACAATGTCGATTAATAATGTACAAATTTCAGACCTAAGTTAAATATAAGATAAGAATAAAAACAGGGTAATTGTCTGTGAATGTTGCAATTTGTGGCAATTAATCGTGTACGTAGTAAATGTTAATCTACTTTGTCAAGTATTTCGCTAAATGCTTGAAGTAGCAGATAGCGCGTACTATGGCAGTTTTGTTAGCTGGCCCCGATATCGTGTCACGTATAGGTTCATCGATAATGTAATCTATAGCCTGTATTGCCTCTACCTGAGTTGCCTCCGAACCTCCCCCATATATTACTTGCCACTCTATTTATTTGGTATCCGACAAAATGGAAATGCATCGAGATATTGAATACATTTGAAGTATACCAACGTTTATAAAACACTTTTACGACTTAATAAAACAACACTTATACTCTGTATTGGCAAATATGAACAAGAATAAAATTAAATTATCAATAATTTTATTTGAATAGAAAATATCTAATACTGGTTTATACGATTGTTTTATTATTTGCTATAAAATGAATGTTTTGTTTAATACCTAGAAAATATTTCTTCAATTGTTATAATAGGTCGCCAATTAAATTAGATGTTAATTAAGAGGACTGAAGATGTTAACGAAACTCAGTATAAAGTAATGCAAAGTATTCTGACATACAGGGTAACAACAAATGAAAAAATGGAAAATACAAAAAAAGGGACAAAAACGAACATACGACCAAACGAACAAACGAACAAACAAACAATAGAGCGAACAGGCGAACAAGAGAACTAACCATAAAAACGGGCAAAGAAAGAAGCTAATAAATGAACAAACGAACCAATGTACAGACAAACAAATAAAAAACGAGCAAATGAATCAATCGAATAAACAAGCAAACGAACAAACGAACAAATAAACAAACAAGCGAATAAAAAACACACAATAAAACGAAACATACGAATAAACGATCTAACGAATTAATAATATACGATCAAACGACTAAGAGAACTAACGAACAGACAAACAGACGCAGTATGTAAATGTAAAAAACAAACAGAGATGCTAATTGTTTTAACAAAGTTATTAACAATTATATAATTTTGGTGTCAACTTCACATCAGCACCACAACTAGAGGCGCTAATTACGAAACCTATACAGGGTGGGGCAATAGTGCGTCAGATCTCGATATAATGTTCTACGATAGCTAGAAATTTTTTAAAAAATTGCAAGTAAACTAGATAAAAAAGTCTATAACAGGAAATTATTTTCGAACATACAGGGCGAGCCAAGACGAAATTACAGAATTTTTCTAGGCTCTATTCATTCCTATATTATTATTGGCTATCTCCCACCACTTTGATGTCATGAATTTTTTTGTTGAAATAATGCCATCTGCAGATTGATATTAAAAAAATCACCACAGTCACAATTATGGGTTTTAAGAAAAACTTATGTGAATATCAGTTACGAGACATCTAATTAATGGTTTTGAATCATTTTCATTTCCTAAAAATGTACAGGGTGGCCAAAAATTAGTATTCAATTAAGAACTTTTTAAATTGAATTTTCTCAATTTTTTTCAACGATATGATGTAAAAATGAATAACGAACATTTTTTGTAAGTACCCTATGGCTAATTGCAACCATTTTCGTTTTATAAATAAATACGTGATTATTTTTCAATTAAGAACTATTTAAATTGAATTTTCTCATTTTTTCAAATGAAACACCCTGTATATTTTTCGACGATGTGATGTAGAAATGAAAAACGAACATTTTTTTTAAGTACTTCCCTATGGCTAATTGTAACCATTTTCGTTTTATAAATAAATAAGTGTCAAATTCTAGAATAAACTTAAAAAAAGAGGTTCCCTCAAATAATTCATTAGAAAAATTTATAATAGGTGTTCGACGTGTTGCCCATTTTGATTGACACACGTCTTTATGCAATTTTGAAATGAGGCCATTTAGTGGGACCATTTCCATTGAAATGAGTAAATAGTATTTAACCAGTCCTTTACTGTAATATTTTTTTGTACATTTTTTTGCTGTTTTCGTTATTCGACAAGCAATAAAACCTCAGTTTGGTATAAATTGTCGTGTACAAAGGAGCATTTATCACACTTATCAGTCGTTAGTTACAATTTATATTGAATTTAAAATATTTGGAATTTTACAATGTGAATTTTAATAAAGCGGAAATTGTAGACATGACTTTTGTTTTGGGCGAGTCAGACAGAAATTGTTTACTTGCCAATAGAATTTATCACCAACGTTATCCTGAAAGAAGGCTTCCTGACGTTAGCAGCTTCCAAAATCTTTTCGATAGATTTCTGGGAACTGGAAATGTCGAATATAAAAAAAGTGAAAGAATAAAACGTGTTGTGAACGAAGAAAATGAGTTTCCTGTGGTGCTGGCAACGGTTGAGAATCCCCATGTTAGTCAAAGAGAAGTGACCTCATTAGTAGGAATAAGTAGACGGTCTGTGGGTCGAATCTTAAAAGCAAATAAGTTGCATGCATATCATATTCAAATGCACCAGGAATTATCTGATGACGATTTTCAAAAGCGCCTACAATTTTGTAATTGGGCCAGAGGTTAAATGCAAGTTGATGTCAACTTTTTCAATAGTGTTTTATTCACTGATGAGGCAACTTTTCATAAAAATGGATTTGTTAATAGGCACAATTTCCATTATTATGCTTCCGAAAATCCTCACTTTTTTAAGCAAGTTGATAACCAACACAGATGGTCTATAAACATTTGGGGAGGAATTATTGGAGAACATGTAATAGGGCCACATTTCGTTGATGGTACATTGACTGGAGCTATTTATCTTCATTTTTTGGAAAACTATCTGCTACAATTATTGGTAAATCTACCTGGAAGAATTCGAAATAGGATGTGGTTTCAGCAAGATGGTGCTCCACCATATTATTTAAATGCAGTTAGAGGCCACTTAAATAATACCTACCCTCATCAATAGATTGGAAGAAATGGACCCACTAAATGGCCTGCTAGATCCCCAGATCTTACAAAAATGGATTTCTTTTTATGGGGATACGTGAAGGAAAGTGTTTATAGAGACACACCAACAACAGTACAAAATATGAAGGAAAGAAAATAACTGCCTTTAGATCTATCACACCGGCAGTTTTAGGAACAGTGGGAACCTCATTTCAAAAGCGCATAGAGATGTGTGTCAATCAAAATGGCCAACATGTGGAACATTTATTATAATTTTTTCTACCGACTTATTTAAAGAAACCTCTTTTTTTTAAGTTTATTTTTGAATGTTGTAATTATTGCTCAATAAAACGAAAATGGTTGCAATTAGCCATAGGGAAGTACTTACAAATAATGTTCGTTTTTCATTTTTACATCACACCGTTGAAAAATATACAGGGTGTTCCATTTGAAAGAATTGAGAAAATTCAATTTAAAAAGTTCTTAATTGAATACTAATTTTTGGCCACCCTGTACATTTTTAGGAAATGGAAATGATTCAAAAATATTAATTAGATGTCTCGTACCTGGTATTCACATAAGTTTTTCTTAAAACCCATAATTGTGACTGTGGTGATTTTTTTTAATATCCATCTGCAGATGGCATTATTTCAACAAAAAAATTAATTACATCAAAGTGGTTGGGAGATAACCAATAATAATATAGGAGTTAATAGAGCCTAGAAAGATGCTTCAAAAAATGTACTGATATACATAGCATTCCATTTTAAAAAAAAAGGCACTTGGTCCTGTAATTTCGTCTTGGCTCGCCCTGTATGTTCGAAAATAATTTCCAGTTATAGACTGTTTTATCTAGTTTACTTGCAATTTTTTTAAAAATTTTCTAGCTATCGTAGAACTCGTGATATCGAGGTCCGACGCACTATTGCCCCACCCTGTATAATAATTTAGCACCCAGTGAATATGTAAAGAAAGCTGAGGTGCTATTTGTTTAAACAAAGTTATAACCATATTATAATTTTAGTGACAACTTCACACCAAACTACCAACATCGGTGCTAAAACTTTTTTCATCAGTTAACAACCATTTAGCAAACTCAGTATGCAAAAACAAAAGTGCTAATTGTTTTAACAAAGTTATTAACAATTTTATAGTTTTGGAAGCAACTTTACATCAGCACCACAACCATCAGTACTAATTGCGAAACTTATACTATCACGTAGTGCCCCATAAATACACTATAAAGCTATTAGCTCTCTGAACGTACGTAATAGAAACTGCGATGATAATAAGTATTAATTTGTATTGTCTTAAAATCTTTATAAACAAATTATTACTTTAGATGCCAGCTTCTGACTACATAGCTAACGGTGAGCATAAGTGTGTTAATTTTAAAATTTCAGGTGTTATTATTATTATTAGTTGAAAGAAATCTTGATATGAAATAAACCAAAAGGAAATAGAAACCGTACGGCAGCAAGAAGTGAGAAAATATTAATACTTCTCGTTATGATACATTCAATAATTTCTTTGTATAGTAAAATAGATACAATAGTCAAATTACCGTATTCATTATTCAATAACAGAATAAAAAAATGCAAACAAAATTATTTTTCTTTAAAGAAATAAAATAGGAATGCAAATGCAATCCGGTTAAAATTTAACCTAACTATTAAACATAACTTTCAGAAACAGTTCGTCATTTCAAAAATCTGACATATTGTTGCTTCGTATTTTTAGAAAAAAATAATAAAATAATTATTGGGTATTACAAAAGCACTCTTTTAAACCTAAAATGATAACACGGGCACACAAAAAAATTCTGTACCTTAAATCGAAACCATGTTTCCATATGTATTTTGATATGCTGAAACCGAATCTGGTCATAAAAATTATGGCTATTGCGTACATTTTTAGCTACAGACATTTTTAGCTACAATTATCGTAAAAATCATCTTTTTTTAACAAAAATAAAATTACAATTTTGTTAGACAATTTTTTTCGCCTAAATCATCGTAATCTAAATTTCCATGGGTACTAAACATGATTTTGACATCAAAATAGCCTGTTTGGCAGCAAAATTTGAATTTGTAGAAAAGCTTCTTCTATGTGTAAAACTATGTCACTACCAACATTTTCGAGGGTATTAAATATGATTTTAACATCAAAATTGCCTTTTTTGGCAGCTGCCTACTGTCAAACTGCCAATTTTCACATTCGAAATTATAGATAAATAGTTTGAGTGACATGCAAAAAAACTTTCATTAAGTTCTTTTTCAAAATCAGTAGATATGATTTGGTTATCGTAATTATATATCTATAAATTTCAATAGTACTTTTACAATAACCGTCAAACTGCAAATTGTAAAATTCCAAAATTTGAATTTGTAAGAAATGCTTCTTCTGTGTGTAAAATTATATCACTACCAACGTTTTCGAAGGTGAAAACATGATTTTAACATCAAAATTGCCTTTTTGTCAGCTGCCAACTGTCAAACTGCGAATTCTGACAATCGAAATTATAAATAAATAGTTTGAATGGCATGCAAAAAAACTCTCATTAATTTCTCTTTCGAAATCGATAAATATGATTTGGTTATCGCAATTATATATCTCAAAAACCTAGGTAGTGATAAAGTTCTACAAATAAAAAAAAATTCTTTGAAATTTGCGGTTTGACAGTTGGCAGCTACCAAAAAGGCTATTTTAATATCAAGATCATATTTAGCACCCGCGAAAACGATAGTGGTGATATAGTTTTACACATAGAAGAAGCTTTTCTTAAAAACTTTGGAATTTTACAATTTGCGGTGTAATAGTTGACAGCTGCCAAGGAGTCCATTTTGATGTCAAAATCATATTTAGTACCTAGGGAAACGTAGATTACGATGATTTAGGAAAAAATTTCTAACAAAATTGTGATTTTTTTGTTTAAAAAGAAGTTTACGCTATCTGCAGCAAAAAATGTCCCACTGCTAAAAATTGACGAAATAGCCGTAATTTTTATGGCCAGATTGGGTTTCAGCACATAAAAATACATAAGGAAACATGGTTCTGATTTAATGTACAAAAATTTTTTTTGTGTGCCTGTGTAATAGTAAATATCTAAAGTCATAAGAATGAATATATAAAGTTCTATAGGTATTTATTATTATTATCATGTTAGGTTTGAAACAGTGCTGTTGTAATATCCAATAATTATTTTATTATTTTCTTCTAGAAATACAGTTTCTCATAAAATTTAAGTTTTTTCAAAAAGTTAGAAACACTGATAACATGGAAATGTCTAATTGTATCAAGCTAATATAAATATTAAGTTATTGATCATTTCCTACATGCCAATAGAATTTCGAGTATCAAAAATTGCTTTCAGATTACTGATGTGAAGTTGGCACTAAAATAATAAAATTGTTAATAATTTAGTTACAATAGTTAGTAGCTCTGCTTTTTTGCATATTCAGAGGGTGCTAAATAGGTTCTAAATAATGCAATAAGTTTCGCATTTAACAACGAAGGTTGTGGCTCTGGCTGGTGTGAAGTTGGCACTAATACTATAAAATGGTCATAACTTTGTTAACAATTAGCACTTCTGCTTCTTTTACATACTCAGAGGGTAAATGGGTGCTAAACTTATAAAATTCTTAATAACTTTTTTAAAACAATTCGAACCTGTGTTTACTTTATATATTCAGAAGGTGCTAAAGTATGGTATATGTTTCGCAATTAACACCGATGGTTGTGGTGCCATGTTCACAGACCTTTTCATGCATGTCTCTCCTTAAAATGAACTACAATTAATACGAGTAGTAATAATATGATAATTCAAACATCAACAATACAAGTTATATTCAAGTTGTAAACAACTGCCCCCCTGGTTACAAGTCAAACAAAAAGTATTGATTACCATGATCAAATTTGACAAATTTTAAATAAAAAGTAATAACCCAAAGTATTTCTAAAAAAGTAATTGTTTATTATATGAAATATTACATAATGATTGAATGTATTTTTAGAGAACTTTTCGTAAGGGCGAGAAAATCGTTAAATTTATATAGTTAATTAATTCTACAATTCTTAATGTCTTAAAATTTTCTTTTATTGTTTAGCATCCAATATTTTCCTTTTGATATTTTCTTCCTTCATTTATACATTTAAATAATAAATGATGCAAAAGCACGTTATGATGAATGAATAAGCTAATTAAATAATAACTCATCAGATGAAATTCATAATAACAAATTAATATTTACTTATTTTTGAAAAGGAAACATGAAAGTACCATTACGAAATTAGTTAGAGCGACACTCCTTCAAATAATATTAATTGTCAACGTTCTTTGATACTCAGGTAATTGCATGAACTTATCTCCATGAAATCAAGTAATTATTGAATGTGGAAAGCGTTACAAATGTGTATTTTAATGAATCAGTCAAATTAAATATAGTCAATTTATCTGGTGGCGTCAATCATCCTTGATAAGGGCAGGTTTAATTTGATTCAATATATGGAAAAAATACAAATATCAAATACGGTTTTTATTGAAATGATAATTAATTTTAAATAATTTGGCACAGATGTAGACGGTTAAAGAAACATGACCAAATAATGTTTGCAAATCGTTGGGAAATTTAAGTAACTAAATTAGTATAAGTAGCACCTTTTCCTCAGGAAACCAATGAATAAAATAACTTTTTTTAAAGACATCTTCTAACCAAATCAGCAACATGTTCAAACTGTTGTTTAATCGTGATATTGCCAGTACTGATATTACACGATTCAGGTTTTAAGAGAAAGAAATGATATGCTATAGATGACGCTAATTCAATCGCAAATTGTTACTTAACAATCGGGACAATAGATGTTAGATCTAAATCAGGTAAGTATGGTGGATCCAGAAAAACTAGCCAAACTTTCTAAGTTTGAAAATCAGCTGTATAAAATATTTAGTCGAATGTTGTTATGTAACATATATTTTCATATGGGAAGGCATGATATGCCCGCTATGTGAAATTAATAAAATTGACGTAATACACCTTGCAGTGGTGGTAGTGTTGGTAGAAATATCTATTCAAAATTAGGAAGTGGACCTGGATACAAAAAAGCTTTTGGTTATGATTAATATGCAGATACTTCTTAATGATTTATAAATTTGTATCATACTAAGAGAACTGATTAAGCTTTATGTGTTGGCAAATTTATTTAATCCTCAATTACATAAATTGAGATAATTTCGACTTTGGTATCTCTTTAGGTATTAGTTCTAGTATTTATTACTATTTTGTAAATTAACTTTTACTCTCTCACTTTTATGAGTAGATATCGCTTATAGGCGTTTTCCAATTTATATTACATTGCGATTGACACTGGCAGATGGAGTTGTCTTCAACTCATTGGTACTGTGCTTTCATGTAGAGACTAGTGAGTCTGAAATTTCTTTTGCTGTAGTTGTGTATATACCTACATCGCACTGATGAAGGCAAGAACCAGAAACCGTTCTGCAAATGGCATGCACGACGAAATCAAGAGGGATTTCCATTTATTGCTTAAAAATTCTTTATTAGTGGGCAATCGGGATTAAAGCTTATTCACTCTCTTAGTATGGTATAAATTTATAAAGCATTAAAAAGTGTGTGTTGGCAAATTTGTGTAATCTTCAGTATTATGTCTAGTATTTATATCTATTTTGAAAATTAACTTTTATCCTCTCTGTTGGAATACTTTGGTAATATTATGACACAAACACACTAGTATGCTAATCCGGCGACCGAATTTCGTTCACTTCTGCGCATGACATCAGCGACGAGGATTATTTGGCGCGAAATTTAAATTATTGAAGTTGTGACGTTGTCATTGTTTTAGTGATAAGTATTTATCGGTGCCGTTGAGACAACTACTATTAATTGTGTATTTTAAAGATGCAAAATTGTGTAGCTGGTTGTAGAAATTATAATCTATAACCAAAGGAACTGATATAAAGGTATTTTAATTTTTTTTAAAAACGAAGATCTTGTGAAACAGTGGAATGTGTATGTTGATTATAGTATAAAAAAATTTGGAAAATTTTGATAAATAGAATCAAACTAATTTTCAGAGCTTTATCGTGGTTAATAAATATAATGTTGGTGCGAAAAGTTATGCCAAACATGACCCAGAGATGTTGTAGAATGCAATAAGGGAAGAAAATTTAGAGTTCATCGGTCCGTCCTGTAGAGATTTACAAATCCCCACATCAAATATCAAAGTGGGCAAACTGTTTTAAGGTAGAGAAAATCAAAATTAAACGTTTAAATATTGCTGCAGAATGGGGACATACCCGTTGAATATTATGAATCTAAGAATGATGGAAAAACATTTGAGAAATGTACCTTAATAATTAAACTGTTAAAGAAAATATTTTCATCTTTATATTTTAATAAATACATAGAGTTGTTAAACATGTTTTTTTTTGTTTCTAAAAATATCCTCCGGGAACATATATATTTTTTAATTTTAAACGTCTCTGTTTGCCGTTACTTTGGTCAAATAGAACTTATAGTGATAAATAAGTTACTGTCTCCATTGACCCCAATTAGAGGGTCAATAAAGACACAACCAAAAAAAATAAAAAATATACGATACATATTTGCAATTTTTCAAAAAATACGTTCATTTAATGTCATTGACAAGAGAAATAATTTACACTATTTGTTATATTGGTCTGTGTAATTGTATTTTGCAAATTCAACACTGATTTTTAAAAACTATCGACACCATTTTATTGTACCAGAAAAGTTTATATCGTTTTCTATCAACATTATGCAGGTAGCAAGAAGTTGCAAATTTTCTTACTACAGCACAATTTCCTGTGAAAATCACAACGAAGAGGACTAAAATATCTCTTCCGTTAAACGTAGATAAATTATGAGGTTATGTTCGTAAGTAAGTTCAGTTGAAATGTTTTGATATTTATACAACACATTTAAAATAAAAATTTATCTATTAAATTTCCTATATTATTTTAAATTATGTAGAACGTTCAGAAGCGATTACGAAACTTCGGTATTTTCTCGCTACTGACGTCATCTTTAGAATCGAAAGTCATGCCTTCATGCCCATTGGCATATCAGTGTATTTGTATCATGGGTATTGTAATTTGTATTATACTATTGTTAGCAAGTATGTTTCGAAAATTAGTCACATTAAACAACAGAAGATTTTTATTCCCATTTATTATTAAAATAATAACATTTGTTGACATATGTAGGTAACCTACAGGATAATAAAAAAAGAACTGTTCCGTTATCTACATAAATACATTTAATATTAATACAATTTCATTTCTTAAACAGTGATCATTATGCAGGTGTTTGAAAATTTTATTACATTCGTGAAGCAATATTATAACAATCGTAACATAATTCATAATGCAATATAAATCTATTTAACTGAGTTAATTATCAATCGCTTCACTTCGATATGCAATAATTCTTTTACACGTACTTTTAATAGAATCTAATCAAAGTATCAGCAGATTTTCGTCAGAGATAAAATGTACAGATTAAAAGCTCCCGGTTTTTCAGTCGTGTGTTTATAATACCTGACACGTTCGTAGGACATCGTTCTATCTAGTTAAATGGTGCCTTAGTAATTATATTGACCGCTACAGGACAATAGAGGCAGTATTGACCACTACTAGACCACGTCGGTATAACCCTTTTGCACATACGATGTTGATACTTCAAATAATAACATTTAAACCGCATTATCTGGGAGAAAATTGGATTATGCCCCTATGTTGTGACTGGTATTAATAATATTGTGTTTCATCTTTGCTGACTATACTTCTATGTGTATAAAATTTTTGTATTAAAGAAACGTTTAGTTAACAGGACAGTGTTAAAAATAATATGGGCTTTCTTAAAAGAATAATACTGTTCTAAAATTTCTTATTTTAGTTACGAGAATATTAGATACGACCGATGAATTTATGTAAAGGCGTGTGGACTAGTTCCATATACACTGAAAAATATAACGAAGATGCAGTGACTGATTACTTCGGATGTTTTAGAATGTTGATCTTCATAAATACATGCGAGCATTTTTATTGAATTGTATCCGTTGTTTTCTCTACATTCCAGTATTTATTTTAAGAATATAATTTATTTTTCTCTTTCATTTCTGCCAAATCACAGTGTGCTCCCTGAGAATACGAAAAAAATATCAGCTTGATTTACACGCGAAAACATTGAACAGAATTTGCTATTTCTATCAATTCTCCCATATTTGAGATGGCCTATATGGTTTTTAAACCTAATTTAAATTGACTGTCTTGTTTTCTCAATATATTTTTAATTACAGTCTTTACCACAAATTTCATATATGCTAGTTTTTTTCGCTTGTTGAAATTTTTTTCTTTGATTGCCTGAAAGTTGTTTGATAGATGGATGAAAAATTATCACATCTTTGTCTCTGAAAATCCTATATACGTGCGATATTGCGAAAGCAATAAATATAGTTTAAAAAAACTAAAAAACACGCTTTTAAAGCACATCAAACTAAAAAGTGAAAAATAATTATTAATATAAACTGAAAACAATAATGAACGAAAAATACTAGTATTATTGTGAAAAAAGCGTGGGTTGCTCGATATACGAAAAATATGGCACAAAGCGCCCCACGCTTTTTTCACAATAATACTAGTATTTTTCGTTCATTATTGTTTTCAGTTTATATTAATAATTATTTTTCACTTTTTTAGTTTGATGTGCTTTAAAAGCATGTTTTTTTAGTTTTTTTAAACTATATTTATTTTTCACTTTTTAGTTTGATGTGCTATGAAAGCGTGTTTTGTAGTTTTTTTAAACTATATTTATATTGCTTATTGATGCTGATATTATAACATATCACGATCCAACAGATATTTCTGAAAAAAAAAATATTTCTTTTATTTCAGCCATGGGATTTGAACTCACGCCCGAGGAGTCCGTCGTTTCGAGTCGACTAAGACTTGCCCGCTCGACCAACGACCGAACTGAGAATCTTTGATTATACTTACAATATTAAGCCTCTTGCTCTCACGCAGAGGTTACGTGAGGAAAGGACTGGCGATCCTGATCAGGATAATGATATAAACTTATCAAATTATTGTATTGTTACCGGTTCTTCGTAAGTGTACAAAGTTTCAGTTAAAGCTGTCCGTTTAAAGTGGGTCAAAATCGAGTCCAAAGAGTCGGTTACAAACAAACAAGCAAACAAGCAAACAAGCAAACAAACAAACATACAAGTGAAGCTAATAAAAGCGTGTTAAAAAAAACCCTTTAGTTTAAAAGATCGAGATATTTTCTCCACAAATAAATTTTTTCTAATTATTTTATTATTTACTTATATTCACATCCTTGATTATTTTTTCTTTTCCTTTTGTGATTGACACAAGGGCAGATGTCCAATATTTGAGCTTTACACCTGATGTTTGATTAATACTAGACTTAAAACTTTTAGGTGTATTGAAAACATATTGTGTTAAAATGAGCACCTTTTACTTATTTTATACATAAAAACAAACACAAACACCACAGAAATTAGACAACCACCGAATCCAAAGTCAAGACTTCACGGACGATGGTTACACTTATAAAAAAACGCAGACAATCATTCCCACTGATATTGCCAGTGCCGGTGGTGGGATTCGAACCTGTAGGACGATGGAGAGATTGCCTAGTCACACTTGCCCACGCGTGCTCTAGCCAACTACTCCACCGAGCTGGTAGACATACACACTGTAGTCCTAAATTTACCTACATTATGCTTAATTGAAGAGACTTATCATTTTCATGTAAAAACTAAGATTTAATAGTAGAGTATTTGTAAGATAATTAAGGTAATTTGTATAATTTGCAAATATACTTTTTTTAATTAAATTAAGCCAGTCTTTATATCATGGGGACACGAAATTTACACATTACATATTTAAGCCTTGATGGCAGCTATCGCCCTAGTTCCAAGTACTACTTAAATTTTATTTCCTATTACGTTTATGAAATCAAGAAACAATTTTTCAGTATTAGATACTGCTACGGCGGAAACATATTCAATGAATTTATAGCCAGTGTTTTGATTCTCATAAAATATGGATTGTGTAAAACAGACTTTTCATAAGTTTTCTCATATAAGACAGTTTGACAAAATATCATTGGTGCATTAGACAGCTATTTAATATAAATATAGAAAACATATATGTTTCTCAAAATCATAATGGGAAATGTCCGTAAATTATGGAATAAATTCATTATTTCTTAAACGCCATTCACAGAAATGACGTAACTGAAGGCCGTGTTGCTACTGCCAGAATTCGTTATCACAATTATCCTATAATTGCATACATTGCATGAATTGCAAATTTTGAATTTTTAAAAAATTATTACCCTTTTGTCACGGGCATTTTGTGAGACGATATTAGACTTATTTAATATCAGTGTAGGCGCGCCGCACCAAAACAAATGTAATAGTTTATAAAACATTAAGCTCTTTTTAAGAAAGCATGATATCTGTACACACTGGCCGAAAATAAGAAATAAACTTCAAGGCGGCCAAGGCGCAATTGATTAGTCCTTTGTGGTGGAAAGCGACACTTGTCACTTGTAGCTTGCTCTTAAAATAAAAGGTGTTAAAAGTATCTGTTTATCTATTTTTCCTTGTAAAATTAGGTAATTTTGACGTTTTTTTTATAAATAAACAGAACTCGTCCCGTAAGCACCAAATATTAAAAATATGCAATACTTTTTCTGTGTATTTTAAATTATTATTATTGTCTCTAATTCATAGTTTGTTTAATATGGTTTCATTTCTAAAAATGAATCAAAGTTGAAAATAATCATTTTAAAAAGACGCATTTACTTTAAAAGAACGAAAAAGCAGATTTGTTTACTTACATAATACAACAGTTATTACATGAATATATCATATGGGCTTAAGGTTTGGATTGCATTACATAGCCGTTTTGCTTGTCTCTCGCATTTTCATCTACTTGAAATTATGCCTTTAACTATCCAGCATTAAAATAATAAAATTAGTCGCTATGGTTAATCACTAATGTTCACAAAATAAACCACCAAAGGAACAAATTATAAATAATAAATTTCGGTAACATAGTAACTCAAAACTTCGATTCACAAATTTAATCACAAAAAACTATAAATAACGGTATTAAACACATTTTTTTAAATTCTAATGCAGACAGGTACGCGAACGTCGCGAACTATCAACATCACTGGTTTTTACATGGGATGTAATGTTGCCAGATGTGAGATTTTCACATAGGTTATAAATTTCATTATAAATAAATCATGTTGCTTTTAAAAAAATTTCTATTGACCTAACTGACCGTTAATTCAGGTAACTGAGCATTGAAAAAACGGGTCTTACCATCGCAACAGAAACAACAGAAAGCAGCAAAAGACTATTATTTATTTGGGCTTGCACATCTAGCGCTGTTTACGCGAGGTTCGGATTTATAAAGATCTACGTACACGGTATAAAATTTAATTCAGTTTACTCTTTTTTAATGGAAGAACTGACCGAGGTCGGAGCTGACGACCTAAATTTAACTTTTTTATCAACTTTTGCTAATATTGGTGTAAAATGGTAGAAATTTTTAAATAATAGTTTTATTACTTAAAAAAAGTGCAGGTACACAAGGAAAATAATGGTATAAATACCATGAAAATGGATGTCTGGCAACACTGATTAGGTACGTAGTTAGATATGCGACGATAATATCCCAGTTCACATTATGGCGTGGTTGATTATTTATCATGTAATGACCTATCGCGAATAAAGTGCTGTTTTCTCAAGAAAAAAATGATCTTTTTTTATAAAAAATAACGTATACGATCCTCCTAATCGTCCAGAGTATTATGGAGGAATAAAATGCCAACTGTTGGGTATGACCAGTGTAAAAAGTGATAAAAGTGTGTGAAAATACTGCAAATTATTTTCCATCACCTGATATTGTGTTGCACCTTCAGTGTTTTACTATTAGAGGCCAATTAAAATAGTAGAGAGCTGATTTTTTCTTTGAACACCTACACATTTCAAATTATTGTAATAGCAGAGGGTAAGTACCTACTTCTTAAAAATAATAATCCTTTTATAAACTTTGAAAAAATGAGATGGGAACATTAAATTCCTCTCGAGATTCCCTAAAAAGTTTACTGTTCATCGGAAAATTTTAGTTGTATATTCCATATGAAACGCTTAAAAAGAAATGTTGATTGGTGCAAGAAAAAGTCAAAATTGTACATTTCTCACATTGAAAGGTATTTCAAAATGTTTAAAAATTATTTCAAGCGGAGCAATTAATCGTTTAAGTAGCTAATTATTATTTCATCCAATGTTATTATAAATTCGGGAATGAACCTAATGTTAGGGCTCGGTTTTTCAATCGTGGCGTGGGTTAGCTAAACTCACTTTTAGAAATCGAATTTTTTCAATTTTACATTTGTTTTGGAAGTGGTTATAGCAACAAATATTTTATGCTAAAGTAACTTTTAGTTGAAGTGGTTTGTATTAGAATCTCATCGATTCTTGTGAAAATATAATCCTAGGTAACCTTCAACGTTAACTTACGATTGTAAAATCGCTCCTGGGTGAGAGAATTGCATAAGATAAGCATCAACGTTGCTTCAGTCCATTACATCATTTTTGCTAAGATATAGAATGTTTCCAGCAGTTCCAAAACAGTTTCATCATGTTTTTTTGAAAGTCGATAACTCAGTTACACGTGGGAATTAAAAAAAAATGTGTCAGAGGGTTTTTACAGATATCAAGAATCGGTGGCTTAAATATAACTACACACTTAAGACTCACCCTGTATAAGAATTGACTAATTTTTCACGTTTTGTTTGAATAGTCACTAGAACTAACGGTTAGTTAAAAAATAAAAACAATTTATACTAAATATTCGAACTGTACTCCTTGTTGCAGCTGACAGTACCTACCCTAAATGATGAATGAAGTGTTGCTGAACTTTGTTTGTAGTTTCCTGTATATGGTAAGTATTAGTTATAAACTATAGAAACTATTAATTGACCCATGTTCATTGTAACAAATTAAGTAGTATTTGGTAGAAGCTCCGTTAACCTCCAAACACTTATTAATTGTCTACTTCATGGAGCTAATTAAATTTTGCAATATTACAGTTTTCTTTCACTTTCACTCGTTTTGCTTTGCCTCAATTAATTTGTCCATATGTTGAGATCAGAATTGACGACTGCAAATTTTTTTCACTAAGTAGCCAAAAAAAATTTTCTATAGGATTTAAGTCGGGCCTTCTGGACAGCCAAGGGAGGGTTTCAACAAAATTTTCGGTAAACCAATTACGAACTAATTGCGCCGTATGGATCAGTAAGTTGTCTTAAAAATAATTGTTTTTATAATGAGGATAAATTTTAAAATCTCGATCTGTATGGGGCATTATTATCTACATTTTAGACTAAAATGTGTGTGATCTAAATTAAGACTTACATGTTAAAATACAAATTCCTTACTAAATTGATCTCTAACAGATGGAAGCGTAATATAGTTCATTATCTCGACATCTTTGTCCATTTAGTTGTTCTCTGACTTTGTGCATTTACCAGGTCCTTGAGCAGATATTCATGTCCAAATCTGTCCAGAAAACCTTTCGATGTTATCTGTTTTATGCAGGTATTTATTTTCTTTCGAATTTTTTGGCTCTGGGTGGTAGACCCGAATTTGTCAACTGTAAGACGACTGAAATACTTTCTCATACAAAAAAACTACCCTTTCCCAAAAATGTTCATTTACAAACTGATTTGAAGATTAAACTCTAACATAGTTATTAGCAGAAGTTAGTTAGTCTTTTGGCGGCCATGTAGTTAAAAATATATTAGTCTTAAACTAGCAGACATTAAAAAAAAACACATAATAAAAGACACATGTTCCCGAGCACTTTCCTCACACATTAAATATCTTCAAAAATTTTTCTCTACATGTCAGTAGAGAGGTACTTAAAAAATTTTTGAGTGACACATTTGTTACTTTTAATTTTTGTGAAAAGAAAAATGCAATTTCTTGGAATGAGCATACCCGAATAAAAAATCAAATAACTCGAGAATGGCAAATTTCACCTTATATAAACAAAAACACTTTCTTTGAGCCCATTAGACCAAATAATATTTTCTTGTCGATTTTTGTCTCAAAATTTTAAAATGGAATGGAGGGGATGGCTGGACCACCCCTAAAAATACTTAAAATCAGGATTCCAGGAGGCGCATACAAAATGAGTTCTATCCTTTATTCCTGCCTAAAGTTATACTTTTATATTTAGAGTCGCTTGTAAGTATTCACCAAAAAAAACGACTATCATGAGCCCTCTTTGGGGGCTTATATCACTCCTTTTAAGGGTATTGGATTATTGTAATTTATAATAAGCTACACCTATTTTTTGTCTACAATCGACCTCTGAAATATTCCAAAGTAAATAGGAATTACCCTGTATGTTAGAGTAATAATATAGTTTAGTGTGCACATAGTCTCGTCACATTTGGAATTACATAAAGAATATACAAGTTTAAAGTGACATGGAGTTATGGAAGATAGAGAATACTTAGTTCAAAACACCCCCGAATTTATCTTTAAATGTTAATCGTTTTGGAGATACAGAGCGTTTCATGGTTATTGACTAAAACTGTAATCGGCCACATTTCTGAAACGGCTTTAAACATTTGAATAAAACTTGATACTAATGTTATACACTTTTATTTCCATTAAAATCATAATTCACTTTGGAAAAATTCCAGGACCGGACTCAATTTTTATAATGTGTCAATATAATCACCCTGTGTATCATTTTTTCGTAAATATTAGTAAACGTTTAAAAAGGCATCGAATCAGTGTATAAATAGTGTCATAACATTTGAGGTCACGTTTAACGTTATTCTCCAATAAATTTTCAAAAATATTGATTAACCAAATTTTAAATCCTATAAATTAATTAACTAACTAACGTAATTACTTTATTAATTTTACTTAAATACCCTATACTAATTAAGCATGTTTATTTTTTTTTGACAAGAAATACACATTTATTGAAAAATTAATGTTCGTGCAGGGCTGGACTTAAAATTCCATGATTAAGGACATTTATTTAAATTTGTTACTCACATTATTTACATCATGTTTGAAATACCATACAAAATTTTCCATGTTCATTACTAAATTGGAATATATTTGAAAGTGTCGCATGATTTGGTATACGGCGATTTGGAAAACGTCTACACTCTTTTTGCAGCTTCCCTTGCAAAAACCACACGCAAAAATATTATCTTAACCACATCGTGAGGAAGGTTAGAAGTTTATTTAAATTTTCTTAGGCGTTTTGCCAGATTTATTGCAAGGTATTAATTCTAGGAGCATGTAGTTTCAACATGATCATGCTGAATTTTCTGTTCTGGTCAGAGGTCATCTGATTCAGTATTATCCCAACAGACTGATCTATCGAAGAGTTCCGGTCAACTGACCACCGAGGTTTCTTGATCTTACACCTATGGACATTTTTTTATAGGGTCAACTCAAGCCAAAGATGTACAACGAACGATTTGATACATGAGAACATTTACTAGATAAAAAATATTAATATACATGATAACATTACAAATAACTCGAAAATGATTGATACATCAAACTTTTAAAGCATTCTGAAAAATGTACTGAGGCTGGAGGTGGTAAGTGTTGTAAATTGTTGCGTAATAAGTTTTATTTTGACTTTATTTTGTCAAAATAAAATTGCCAACCTTCGTCTTTAACATTTTATTATTATTTTAACTAATTTTAACTGTGATTGTTAATACAAGCCTCATTATTACCGTCTCTTTTTCATGCATGAAATGAAATGTACTCTATTTTGAATGGGAATTTTAAACTTAAAAAACCTTAGAAACGCTGCATACAAAAAAAAACAAATAACAAGTTTCTCTTATTAATAATAACTTTTTAGATTGTTATTGTTAAATTTTAAAAATGATTTACATAATATGAATAGATTTAAGTAAAATGTACTTAATCATGGAATTTTAAGCTAGTCCATCCCTTCAAGAAGCACAAATTTTTTTATAAATATATATTTCTTGTTCAAAAAAATTAAATATGCTTAATTAGTGGAGGATATTTAAATAAAATTAATAGAATAGTAACGTTAGTTACAATCAATGTTTTTGAAAATTTAATGGAGAACAACCTCAAACGTGCAATCAAATGTTATGACATTATTTTATACATTGATCCATTGATTATTTAAACAGTTGCTAATATTTACCAAAAAATGATACACATTGTGATGTTATTGGCAATGAGAGCAACATTATGAAAATTGAGTCCAGTCCTGGAATTTTTGCAAAGTGAATTATGATTTTGATTTGACTAAAGAGTATCTAGGCGATTTTTTTTCTATTTAATTGTTAAATGACCGGACATTTACTATCGGACCAGACAAATAGTATTTGCCTAAATGTTTTTTAGGCATATGTAAATAAATAATGTTATTTTATAAAGCAAAAAATACGATATAATGAGTTCAAGGATAGAGCCTTTAATCGTTAATAAGACGTTCGCAAGTAAAAAATACACAAATGTATTTATCTACATATATTCAAGTTATATGACTATGCCAGCGTAGCCATTCGCACAATAGATATTATCAAAAATGTATTAAAATTATGCATACACAAAATGCACAAGAAAAACCCTACAAAATATGAAAAAGTGCAGAGTAACAATGGTAACACATAATTTTTGCCCTTGAAAGGAACTCAAATTTTGGCTGGGTACATTGATAAAAATAACATGTTTATTTTTATCTATGTACCCAACCAAAACTTGAGTTCGTTTCAAGGGCAAAAACGATATGTTACCATTATCACTAACTTAACCTAATCCCAAAAATACTATTCGTCCAAACAACGGTTCCGTCAGGTACTATTTACCCAGGAAAATATCGTTTAAATATAAATAAGTTTTACAAAGTTATTCGCACAGGCAGACAATATTTGCGCAGAAAGAAGCCATTTACTTGCGACATATACACCAAGTGTGAATTTTTGTTAATCTGTCCATATATAGTTTTCCAATCTCAGCGTAAACACTATAAAATGCCCGATAAAGGAGTTCACTGATAATTACGTCCTTAATGGGTGCTATGAACAAACAGGTTTAGAGACTTTTTTTAATTTTAATTTTTCGGTGTTATTCCATCACATGCAGGTTTTATAATGAGATTACCTGGTAGCAGCGGTTTAGATGGACTGTTTACACTGAGATTGGAAAAAAATTATACTAACGATACGTGTTACAAAAAACTAATAAAATCATAGATGAATTAAGGAATGCCAAAAAAGTGACTATTTTCATTTCAACGAGTCCATTTAAAGAAAAATTCCTTCACAATAATTCAAAATCATTATTTGTTATTCAGTTATTTAAAATTTCATTTCATTTCCAATATTTTAAAATTATAATTCTTTATTTTATTCATTATGGCTGTTAATACTGTTTATACTTAATAAATATACGATGTTTATAAAAGAAAATAAACGTTTGTATCAAGTAAATTAAACAATAATTGTCATTTTTATTACAAACTTTATTAACCTCAAAAATGTGTTCAATTTATTACTTTTTTTTGTTATTTTGTACAGGTAGATTTTTTGTGTTGTTTTAAAAATGAACCAATAAAGCTAAGTTGGAAGTTTTTATGGTATTTACAAATCAGATATTTGTGGTGTTTATGTCAGTTTTTCGCTCATTTATTTTAACCAGTCAATTGAGTGTGGTATATAACGAGAATGGACTAACGGCCGCCAATAGAGGGTGATTTCGGGGTGATTATATTGAAATACTGTTGCCTGCAACGAAACATCTACTGTGATTTATGCCAAATACCACCCCAAATCACATAAAATGAGCTATTTATTTTATGGGGATTTTGCAATCATTGTTATATTAATAAACACCTTATTTCTTTCAACGTTCAATTAGAGTATTAAATTGTTACGAATTTTTCACACAAACCAAAAACTGCTGTTAAGCGTTAAATCAATATTATTACATCGTATCACGGTTGTTTGGAAATATACAGGTTGTCTCAATATAATAGAGAACGACTTAACAATCGCTTATACAGTGTGTTCCACTTTGATCAGACACATCCCTGTATTTGGGTTGTATTTGGACGAAATGAAAAACTCTTTTTATTTTAAATTCAAGTACTCGACGAGATATACCTTCTTCAATGAAAATTGTGTATCCACGGCCCACTGTAATTAAAATAAAATACTAAAAATCCAATTTTTTAACTAAATAGTTTTTAGGAAATATATATATCAGGCATGCTTAGAAAGCCTATATCGAATTTTATATTGATCGCTTTTACTACGACTTTTGTTAAAAAAAAATGAAAAATTGTCGGAAAGTCTTTTTTGCAGTTTAAACGGTAAATATGGTTTTATTTCTTCTAATCAATATGAAATAACACTTCTGTTCATGGTAGTACACTCTGGTACCAAAATAAAGTTATCATTAACTCCTCATAATTCCGAGCAAAGAGAGTACTTTCTGATCATCCGATATAAACCGGAGTATTACTGAGTTTTGATTAGATGAAATGAACCTTTCTGCCATGTTTTGAAACTGAAAAGCAAACTTCCTCAGGCATCCCAGACAGGAAACTGAAAATAAAGGGTGTGGTTTATAACACTACATGTAGGGATTCTCTCAAAAAAGGATCGTATAAGTCTTTTGTAACAATAACGGACCTTTTAATTGATAGAACTATATAAACAGATAGATACCCTCTAACTTGCAATTCGTAAAAACATTTAATTTAAAACAAATTTTTATATCTTATTATGTATTGTATAATAATATATTATTTGTATTGTATATAATAAAACGGAAAAAAATTGTCAAAAGTAATTAACTCAACTCTGTTGCCATTTCTCACTTATATTCCAAAAAGGGCGATTTTGACGAATCGAATCATGTCCGGTCTTGGCAAATTATGTATATCTTCAAATATAAAAGTTTTAACAAATAAGTGGTAAGAGTAAAACTTGAAGACAACAACATTTCTTATGAAGTAAAATAAGAATCAGGTTTCTAGGATGTATGGTTTTCATTTTATGAGGGAAAAACTACGATTTTTTTGTAAAGAATCTATTTTTACAACTTTAACCTCGATGAGGCACGGGTTAGTGATATCTAATTGAGCTAAAACTATGCACACCTTACTTTTTAGACAAATGGTAAATTTTAGGGGGAACCCCGACCAAATAATTCGATTTTTTGGCACCACTTTAACAGGTGTATGCTGAGAACCACAGACAACCATTCGTGGACAAGAAATAAGAGGAAAGTCCTTGTAATTAGGTGTACTTAAATTAATGGTCACGGTAACTCGGCACGCTACTGGAATTCGCACATTGAACCATCTTTACTCACAACAGAATGAATTTGGTTTTTATAGTCATTAGTATGTAATACAAGTGTATTACTTGCGATAATTACGGCAACGGAAGAGTAAAAAAAATCTTTTGAGAAAATCTACTCATTTAAAATTTTAATTATTTCTGCAGAAAATATTTTTATGACCCAAATTGCCTTGGCTTACCCCACTATAATAAATGTTTCGTTTCTTTATTGGAATCAGTTTTTGATTACGTTTTCAATCTACTGAGACACCCTTGTTTGAAATGGCTGTTTTGAAAATAGTCGTAAATTAATAAATTAATGTTTTGAAAAATGTAATTGTGAATATTACCTGACACCTGATTACAATTAAGTTTCTTAAAGAAAATATTTAGAAAGAGGCAACATATGTGTATAACACACAATACCTGCTTATTTGTTATGATAACCTGCTACATATATAGACTAAAGGAATGTATGTACAAACAGAAATTACATAAGTTTGGAAATTAAATACTAGATAATTATTACTACAAACTGATAATCGAGCCAGGCAAGAAATATTTCAGAGTATTTTGGCAACTGAGAGCGCACAACCTGATTATCTAAATTACGATTTTCATGCACCTTGAAGTTAACAATTTTATGATGTTAACTGATTTAGCTACATTTGGTTTTGTTTATGCAACAACCCAGACACAAACATTTTGAATATTCTAATAATGCATATTGTTATAATTTAATTTCTGTAAAAAAAAATACCTGTAGTTATACCCATGTACAGACTGATCAATAATTGCTGGCTCCTCAATTTCTTAGATTTAATTTTCAGTAATGTAATCAATAACGGATATATACATAAGTATTTGTCGGGAATCCGAATATGAAAACAGAGAGACAATAATTAAACATCACCTAAAACAGGGTGTTCCTAAATTCAATCCTTCAAATTATATCATAATATTCTACATACAAAAATATGACTTAAAGCTAAATAAAAATGTTTCCTATCACTTCTAGTTTTTGAACAATAAGGTTCTAAAAATGGAAGAATTTGGTGTCTTTCTCTGATTATTCAGAAATTAATATAGGTGATGTGTAAAAAAATCGTTTAAATGGAAGTGATATTTTTCGAAATGAAACACCCAAGCACATGTATTATTTGAATATACTATATTGTTCATAAATACAAAAAAAAATACTAAAGCAAACTGATGAATACTTATTAAAAGACACAAATAATATAAACAACAAAGAATAACTTGCCAATAAAAACAGCGTCAAATTTGAAATTTATTGTACAAAAGTAAGGTTACTACATATTTAAAAGAAAGGTCACTAGATGAAAATAAACAGAGTTCCATTAATTGTCATTAATTTTATTTATTAATTTTTTATTATTATCAGAAATGGTTGATTTTGCATCAAAAATGCAAGTGATAAAAAACTTTTGAAAAGAATAATACCATAAAAATTTGTAATCGACATTATAATACTTTATTACCATAAAATTATCTATGGGGGTAAAGAGACCCCATCCCCAAAAAATAACACTTCCATTGCAAGAATTAATTTTTACGCGTAACCTAAATTAAGTTATAGATAATCAGAGATAAACACCAAGTTTTAATGAATTATTAGTAATATTTAAGAAAACCTTTGTCGTAAATAATTTATTTAACGTCGGCCTATTGAATTATAAACAAATATGGATTTTTTATTCAAAGGCGCTTAGTTTTTTTTGAGATACATAGCATTAAAAATTAAAAAAAGAAAAACGTGTGTCTGTGCTTACGATAAAGGTCAGTATTTATTTCTTGATTTTCTCGAAATTTTGATGGAGAAACGTAGGTACTTCTGTCGAGTACATTAAATTCAAATGTTTCTTTGAACATAAAATTTCTTATTTTTCTGTTATTTTGGCTTTGAACACTACTCAGAGACTATGAATATCAAATATTTACGAGACACTATTCCTAAGAAAATTTTGTAAAATTCAAAAACACCATAATTCTTAGCAATAGAATTTTTTTTAAAAATTGGAGCATGATCCCCATATCTGCACTAAGAAGAATCAAATTTCAAGATATTTTTCACCATTTTATATTATTTAACTGGAAGCAAATACATTTGAAATATCATTACTATCAAACCGTTTTAATGTTATTTATAGGACGAACATTTTTTCAAAAAATAACGTCCTGCTCTGTACCTCAGAAACTTAAAAAAAAAAAATTGACAACAAAATAAAATTGTTTTCAATTTATTATCAATTCCCTGTATTTAAAGTGGAATTACCTTGTATATTGTTAAATTCAGAAAAATATTCCATTTTTTAATCTTGATAGTTAAGTAACTGTAACATTATTTCTGTTCAAATCGGAAGTAGACATACGATTTTGATATTTTTTTAAATATATTTTAATTAGTTAATAATTAAAAATATAATTAATTTTCTGAAATGTTTGTTTTTTTGACCATATTTACTTTAGTTAATGCCAAATTCTTCTGTATTTTTCCATGTTCGGATTTCCTGAGAAAGGAAATATAAGTTCGTGCCTACATTTATTTTTTTAAAGATGAAAGCTAAGAAATTGAGTGAGTGAGCTGCCTATGGAGTGTAGAGAAGGAGAAACGTCTCCGTGTTAAAAAAAATGTGATCGGATTTTCGATGGAAGAATAGGTGGCGCTGATTTACAGGAGGTATTCTACGTGATTTTGTTTTTACTATTTTTATTATTTTTTTACGCTGTATAATTCTTTTCAACACCTACATAATATTATGTTTTCGTTAGTTTATAGAATCTGAAGCTAGTTCAGAGATATAGTAAGTGTTTAACTTCAGACTCAATCCCATAATACGATCAGCGCCACATCTCATACCTTACAGAATTCAGACCACATTTTGAACGTACCGTCCATAAGAGACGTTCCTCCTTCTCTACACTCCATAGAGCTGCCTCTGATGACCACCGTGGGTTATTATAAGTTAAATTTACGAACAAATTGATTCGCATAAAAGTGATACAACTTGCTTATAATAGTCATATTTTGGACATGTAATTTTGACTTATCTACTTTTCGTTATTATGTTTAAAAATAATTAATTTTAAAGAAAATAACTTTAGCAATGCCAAATGGATTAATTTCTCATATATTTAAATTGTTGTATGTTTTAATTAAAATTTATCACATGTAATATTAGTAGAAAATGTTATTACAAAAAAATAAAAATTTAGACTTCCTTTATGATAAATATTATAATTGTATTATATTACTAAAACTTGGTTACTTTTGTTGAGCATTAAAACTTACCCATTTTGGTCTGAAACTGTGCTTTGCATCCAAGACCTTGCCGTTGTTAGGGGTTCCTCTTTAAGACTAGGACCACGTGGCTGATGATGGTGGTGTAACCCAGTGGCATCCTGATGATGATGCAGTCCAAACATGAGACCCGGTCCGGCGACTCTCGACGTACCCGTACCTAAAGAGTACGGATGATTAACAAAAAGAAGGTACGACTTATGTCTGTCAACAAACTATTTATTTATAATAAATGATAAGAATTTATGTTTCCAATATAACGTATTTACGCTTGTATATTTAGAATAATCATGTTTTTGCGTATGTACATATGTTTTTATTTGTATTCATTCCAAGTATTGATAAAAAAAATAGTAAACCATATGGAAGTATATTTAAGTGTAAATGGAAATAAAACCAAACAAAAAAAATATTTTTTATGTGTGAGAGTTAAGTTAGTGACAATTAGGTGAGTAACAAAATATAATATACAAACATTTAAATAAAATGATTGAAATGAATTTAAAAAAATATAATCATAACAACAATATTTCAATAAACTTGATAGAAATTTATTTATACAAAAATTAATTTTGTAATGCATGTTAAATTACCGCTCCGTTTTCATATATATTTCATACACAAAATTTCATATAAAAATAAATACCTATTTAAAATTTAGCCAGTTCCTAAGGATCACTGATATATAGTGGAAAACATTTTCTCCTCCAGGTATATATTTTACTTTAAAATTTTGTAGTTCAAATTGTTAAAACAAGATTCAATACGAAGCAAATAACACGTCAGATTTAAACCTTACAAAAATATAAATTGATGAACATTTCATCATTTTGCGTAAAAAATGCTTCGTTCAATTTACAGGATTTTATTTTATACATATTTTGCTAAATCAGTATTTATACGTTGATGGAGAAATAAATTGCTTTATTACTTTAAATTTTTTACAACCATGTAAAACTTTTTTACGGTGATCAAATTATTTTATTTGGTTTTAAAAATAATCGTAGCTAATTTTTTCCTTGTGAAAATATTTTTTCTAATATTAAATGTCTGAAACTGGCGACTTCGCCATAAATGGGAAGGGAAAAATATTTTGTCCTAAAATTAAACTTGCAGAATTTCCCAGTTTTATTCTATTTATAAAAAAATATATATTTAACATCGGATATTAAAATAATAAATTGAAAATGCTTTGTTTATTTGTAGTAATTTATTTATTTTCGTTTAATAAAAAAACCTTATAAATTTCAATTAACAATACATTTTTTAAATTACCTTTTTTATACTTTACATAACTACAACGCTTTTTTTGTTGTTTTTAGTTTTGTACCTATTGTAAAAGCATGATTTAATGTAATTTTAAAATTTAACACATTATAATACCTTCTCTTGAATTATTTGAAAAAAAAAAACCATTTTTAATTTTTATTGCTGATTTTTGCAATTATTGTTAAATAAAATGAAAATGGTTACAAATAGCCATACGGATGTATGCACAAAAAATGTTTTTTCAATTCTACATTACACCGTCCAAAAATACATATTCCATTTAAAAAAAAATTGAGAAAATTCAGTTCAAATAATTGCAAATTTAAAAATTATTTTTGGCCACCCTATATACTTTTAGGATGTGAAAATAACCGAGTGTCATCAGAAATGTCTCATAATTGGTAATAACATGTTTTTTTCTTAAAATCGATAATTGTGACTGTAGTGATTTTTTTTAATATACACGTGTAAATGGCATTATTTCAACAAAAAAAAATCATTACTTCCAAGTGGTTGGGAGAGAGTCAACAATAATACAGGAGTGAAAGTAGGACATAAATAGGTTTGAGGAAGTGTTTTGATATACATGGCATTCCATTTAAAAAAATGTTAGTTGACCCTGTAGAATCGCCTTGGCTATATGAAGATAATTTCCGGTTATAGATTTTTTGTCTAGTTTATTTACATTTTTAAATCAAGTTCCTAGCTATCATAAACTCGACATATCAAAGTCGGATGCACCATTGCTTCACCCTGTATATTATATAAAAGATATTTCACATTTTATATAATGTCATTTAATTAAATTTAACTATATGAACTAAACTGTTATGTTCAGACTACAATTAACCTATTCACATTGTAAACATTATCGATGAGTTTCATAACAAATCCGACAAGCACTGTTTTTAACATAACACAGAATTTCCTTAAGAAGCAACAGTGATTTTAGATATATTCATTGTACTTTGCAATGTCTTAAAATAATAATTTTCATAACTTAACCTACGGGACTATACCTGGGTACAATTTTCGTCCCCACGCAGCTGCCACAGGGTCCAGTTCGTGACCCGTTAAAGAAAGTGCTGGCCAAGGAG
This sequence comes from Rhamnusium bicolor, assembly GCA_029963845.1. Classification (NCBI taxonomy): domain Eukaryota; kingdom Metazoa; phylum Arthropoda; class Insecta; order Coleoptera; family Cerambycidae; genus Rhamnusium; species Rhamnusium bicolor. The sequence continues at coordinate 153,942 of JANEYF010002804.1, read as the reverse complement.
ACGCCGTTGGATAACCGCGCTCCACGGGATGTCCCTCGTCGGACCTCGTCTTGATAGATTTTCAAGACGTCGAGTTAAGTCCTTTGCCGTACGGCCTAGCTCACTTTTCCACACACACACTTTACCAATCAAAAAAGTCACTTAAACCACTCATTAGCGTTAATCCCGAAGGTTTGTATCTTTTCAGATCTCGCGAGATTACTGGTGTTGTTCCGCGTAAGGTCAAAGCGCGACTGGGACCAAGTATTGATAAGCGTCGAGTGGTGTCGGAAATATTCCTATATCGTGGCCTAGAGAGTATCCTCCCAAGGGTGGAGCCCCACCCCCAGAGACCTCCACAGATGAACGACGCCGGGCGTCCGAAGCGTCCGGCGAGGGTGGAGGGTGTGGCCTCCAAGTCAACCCCATGAGGGTTAGCCAATCGCTTGGGATAGCGGGAAAATGGTTTAGCCAATAGAGGCTTCAGGTTACACCTCGCGGTGCTGTTGCTTTATTATCAGCATGGTAGGGATGGAGTTATGTGCCAAAGAGGTAGTGCTGGTCTCTAGTGGGAGATTCTGAAAGTCTGCAGTGTAACAGAAGTGTAGCGTTCGCTTATGTGCAGGCACGTGGATCGAGGAGATTTAAAGCGCCACATTGCTTCCGGTATCCTAAGTTGAGACGCAGATACGACGGTCAAGAATTCCAGTGAGAGCAAGAGAATGTTTAGATTTTCAAGAAGGTGAACCATTGCTTGCTCAAATTTGCTTACACATCTGACTGATAAATTAGTTGTGTGAGATTGTTTACTTTGATTGTTGTTTTTAAACAATGAAGTGGAAAATCACTTTTTTTATATTTTAAAATTACTTTCTCCTAGATTATGTGTTGACTATAATTCGATATGTTTAAACCGTATTATTTATAACTAAATACACTCATACTTTATAAATAATTTATGTTATGATATAAAAAATAAATAATATAAAAATCCTAATAAGGATATAAATAACTGACAATATTTTGAACTTACGCATTTATTATTATTGCAAGTAATTGCATTACCGCTAAAAAAATTCAGTAAAGCCCGATTGAAATATCCCTTGCTTACTTTTTTGGTAATAATAACTGTCAAAAGTATAATAAAATGCACAGTATTAGTTATATAATAAGTACCTTTAAAATATATCTTCATAATTATATCCACGCGTAGATATTTATGATAAATCCAATTATCCGAGATTTGCAATGGATACTGTTTTTGTGCTAGCTTACAATACATAAAATTTAATACAATAAATTAAATGTGGTAGTAGCAAACTAAATCTTTCCACAAAATATGTTTTAGATTTGTAGCGTTATTTATTGTTAATCAAAATATTGCTTTAAAAGAATGTGTCAGTATTCTGTTAATATTTTTTTGATCCTTTAAACATACATTTTATGCAGCATATGAAATACAACAACACGAGTAGCCAATGCAATTGAAGATGCATTTCTTTTCATACAACAATTATAGTTACCAATTGTACGGAGAAAATATTTTATACCATATGACGCAGCAGGCATATACTCTCCCAATTTTAGTGATAGCGAGAAGAGATACTTTTAAATAGTACCTATGACACTACATATGCTGCCGTGCTAAGAAGAGTATAGTAGATTGCAACTTTTTACTTAAAAAAAAAAAATTACGTTAACGATAATAAGTGTTTTTAGAATACCAGATATCTCCTTCCCTGACATGGCAGTATTTTTATTTATAATTATATTATGCTCTGAATAATTTAAATCGGTTAATGGTGGAGCCATCTGCAATGGACATATTTCACAATTTTTTTCATTTCAAATTAATTTTTCATTGTGTTAATTTCAGAAAGCTCTTTAAATAATCAAAATTCCTTAACCAAACCTCAAAAGTATCGATAAAGGCTCTCCTGATTATAAAAAAATGCCAGTATTTTTTAGAAAACTGTCTAAGTATTACCTGGGTGGCAAAGCAAACCACCTTTGCAATTTTTTTCAAAATCAATTGCCAATAGGTGAAGTCGTAAAATTCACATAGTTGTTTTATACTGTATGCAAATATATAGCTTTCAAAAAAGTTTGTTACAACACAAAATATAATACAAATTCTCAAATTAGTTCAAAATCCCAAATAGTTCTGACAGTGACTTAAACAGAGGTAATATGACAACGCCGGCGTCAGTTCGGAAATAGAATATCGTGTATTATTTCATTGGTCACTTAATTGGCGACAATTATATGGGAGTATGAATTATTACATAAGTATTTTTTAGTTTTTGAAATGCTGGAAAATTTAAAATACTAATAATAATAATAATAATAAAGTGTCTTTATTTTTTTCTAATAAATATACAAACAGAAATATAACAAATTGGTGGCGACGTTCGATTGCTTGCTCTTCCACGCAACCACCCCTAAAGAATACAAAAAACAATGAGAAATTTAACCATAAAAAATCAAAAATGGTAATAAATTTTCACAAACGAATAATTACAAATACATAATTTTGAATTATTCACCAAAATATGATATAATTATTCAGCAGAATAAAACAAACGTAAAGAAAAAAACTACTCCTAACTAATAGTAACTAATTAAGGACTTTATATTGTATTTTAAGTTTAAAATTCCAAATTCCGCTCCCTATGTGCCGGATTAAAATGGACATAGAAATTAGATATATAAAAAATATATATATTAATTATCAATTATTGCATAGAAAGATTCCTAAGCGAGAGAATATGTTCCTTCATTTGTCTTTTAAATGATATAAGATTTGCAGCGTTTTTTATCTTTTCAGGTATTTTGTTATATATTTTGACAGCGTTGTACGAAAAAGATCTTCTAAATTGTGCAGAGCTGTGCTTCGGAACTGATTATAAGTTTCGATGACGTGTAGGACGATCATGAATCTCGGCACCTTTTACCAGTTTTTTACACAAATACACAGGGGATTTATATTTTTCAATTTTATGAAGCAAACAAGACATGTGAAGTTCATATCTTTCATTTAAATTAAACCACTTGGACTCCAAAGATTTCTTGGTAACATGGTCAAACTTTCTTAAACCAAAGCTATACCGTAGACAACTGTAACTTGTAAATATTATTACATAGGCAAGGGTTTTGAAATTGTGTATTTAAACCATGAAGAACAAGTCAAATCATGACGAAATCGTTAATCAAGATTTTCTAAGGAGCTAAGGGAGCTACAGATTATTAACTGCGGGTCCTTGATTATGGTTTTATTAAATATCTCCGAATCCGTTTAAGACTAAATAATGACATTTTGCCCATTTTTTTATGCTTAACAATAATAATACAGAATCGTAATCATCTGAAACTTTTATTCACTTGTGTATCAAACTGATTGGAAAGGGTAAATATGACCACGACTTTATTGCATATTCTTTTTTTTTGTTTTTGTCATAAAATTATGAAATAACAGAGTTTTTCGTTTTTTATTTTTAGGGTAGAACCAGATCGGATTAAGATATTAAAAATTCGTTGTAAATTAATGGGTATAAGAAAGTACAATTCCTAAATTACGATTTTCAAGTAAAATGTAGTAAGTGAATAAAATAAGAGACCCAGCCTTGGTCTTCTCAATATTTTAAAGGGACTTTTAACTTAAAGGAAGTTTAAGTAAGAAGAAAATGTGTTACTAGTAATTCCAACAAAACTTAAATCAAGTATAAATATGGAAATCATTAAACCTATAATTTTTACTTAAACGATAGGATTGTTATCTAATATTTATATTGTGTTTAAAATAAATTTTCTTGTCACTAAAACTCCCTTTAAGTTGAAGGTCCTTTTAAACTGTTGATAATACCAACTTTATTTTCAGGTAGTAAAACAAAAAATTTTGACAAATAACAAAACAAATCAAAACAAAGCAAATTGCCTATTTAGGTTCGCTTAATTTCACTTTTCTAAATGTATACCAACCACTCTTATACACTGATGCAATCTTCCTCCAAGTGAAAATAATACAATTTTAAATATTGCTCTTCCGTAAGTTGGTTAATGTCATCTTCAGTTCCTTTACGCAAATATTCACAGTATCTACTGACTGCTCATTGACCTTTTATTTCATGTGATCCCATGCAGTAAAATCCGTGGAATTGAAATCCGGTGATCGCGGGGGATCAATTTATGGAGCATCATTCCCACAGCCAATCCAATGACTTTGAAAATGATCGATTATTCACTGTCCACAATACCGACCAAATTGGGGAGGGTCTGTATCATGCATATATAACAGAGTATACGGTATGTGTACTGAATCATTAAACATGGGTCTCTTAAATGGCAACGTTATAATGTAAACCAGAGGCAGACAAGCCAACGATCGTCAGCGTTAGTGTTAGTAGTCTTCTTTCAATGTACTATGTCTAAAACTTCAATGTATATTCTCGCTAAGAGAATATCTTCTAGAGGATTAAAAACTCTCGTTGATAAGAATTCGTGGTACGTTTCACCACGTAAATTACCAGGGAGAATATAACAACCTAGTAGCTCATTTTGTTGCAGCCTAGATGTTTATTTTGAATTTGAATATTTGATTTCATGTTGATAATGGGTTTCTTTTCTTACAATGATTTCTTCATATAAAACTCAATGTCAAACAACTAAAAAGAAAAAAATAATATGCAGTAAAGTCGGTGTCATATTTACCCACACCTATGAATAAAATATTCAAATGATTATGATTCCATATTGATCAGCATGAAAATGTTAGCAGCTGTATAAAAATTGCATTATTTGATCCCAAATGGTTTCAGAGATATTTAATAAGGATCATTCTTAGGAGCCCATCGTTAAGGGGCTGTAACTCCTTTAGGAAGCACTTTAAAGAAAATTTTAATAACGTTTTTGTTATCACTGGACTTTCTCTACCTACGTGCTCCTAAGTTTTGATTAATCATTTCGAAAATACCTTGTAAAATGCAGAATTTTTAAGGATAACTTTCATTATAGTTGGATATCCATGTTGTTTTAGGAAACGAAGAATGCTGTGGAATCATGTATCCGAAAAATTGGCATAGATCTCAAAACTATTTTAAAATATAACAAAAACTAGGGCTGACGTTAAAAAATTTACAAATAAGTTTAACAGTGCATTTTCTTGGAGAATATCGAAAAAAATCAATTTCTCATAAATTTTCGTAAATAATTAAGGCGGAGGAGAAAAATTGAAAAAAATTACTACATACGAGATGGATATTCCTTTATATCACTACAAAATTTTACATAAAAGTAATGTGGCTTCCAAAAAATTACAATTAAATTTTAGTGTTACGAGATAACCGTCAAAAAATGGGTAAATTCTTTAGTATAAATTAAAAAATCCCCATAATGTTTTAACCTAAATCAATCAAATCTTACTGAATAGTTTACAATAAATATATAATGACTACGTAATTTTTAAACTTCTTTTGCTCCGTCATTTGATCGCAGAATAAGCTGAAGTATCGCATATGCAAGGATTTCATTGCATTTAGACCAGATGCTGATCTTTTCTTACATAGATTTGTATCTTATCTAGCCCGCTGCAAAAATCTTGATTTCTTATATAATCAAGTGATATTTTATTTCCATTAACTATTACTCAGTATAAAGCACAAATTTACATTGGTCTGAAATAGAGTTCTCATATACCGGTTGGTGTACTTCCAGAGGGTACACAAACGCCCTAAAGAAAGGTCATTTATAGAGCAAAATGTTCATAACCAGATGAAGGTACACCAACCGGTATGTAAATATGCACCCAAGACAATTTTAGTAGTAACCTAAATTCAGGCCATACAAATGTTTAGAGATAAAACTCTCCTGTGTTCACTGAATTGTTAGAGCTCGCCGTAATATTTTTTATCTGAATTTTTGTTATCATTATCTTCACGATTGTGCAGCAAAAGTTGTATTGCCTATACCATCATAAGCGGACTCTTCGCTATTTTCTACTATATAAAGCTACGTTCTACTATATACAGCTACATTCTACTATATAGAGCTACGTTCTACTATATAGATCGTAGCAGTTTTTCTCTTTGCTGGGAAGTTGCATTGGACTTTTCTAGCATTTTTAGCACAACCGATGAAATTATAGAATTCATTGACCGAATGCATTCCATGATTATTTTTCCTCAGGATTTTGAATTCAAAATGACTGGGTACGAGATACAATCCCTGCACTTATGAGTTGCATCGGCTTGTCGTTCATGAACGCTAGTTGATTAAAAAAATATTTTCACTGATCACAAATTAAATATTTTTTTAAGGTGACTCTATATTTCTATACGAAACTATGCATATCTTCAGGTAATTTTAAAGCTAATTTTCAAAACTAAGTTTAAAATGAAAAAGTAACCTAGTAGTATTTATACAGTGTGAATGTTGGCTGTGGAACGATCCAATTAAAACTCCCCGATCATCTGCGTCCAAAATCCTAGGGCAGGTCAACCTTATCTTATTTTTTAAAGGCGCATCTCTTTCTTTACCACCATTCCTTTTCGCAATGTTATCATATAATTATAATTATTATGCATAATTTGTATGAAAACGAGTCCTGTAGGTTCTGAGAAATCGTTTATTGATTGAAACTCCGGAAGAGGTAACTAAGCAAGTGGAAGATAATATATACTCTAAAGCAATGTCATTTCTGAAAAACAAACAGTTTTGATGGTCAGATTTGCCATCAAAATTGCTATTCTAGTTTTACAAACAAATATAGAACAATTAAGAAGACGAATGGAGAAATAAAAAAAAAATTAAAACAGTTCAAATGGATCGAATATCTGTCAATCAACTTCTTCAGGTGTGTCCTTGCAAATTTTTTCCTGAAGAAGTGTATTTTTTGTTAAAAAGCATCAACAAGAAAAAAGCTTTCTCAAGTATGACAAACACAGAAAAAAAAGAAGGCACCAAAATCCCATAATTTTCGAGATTTATATCCATGGAAACAAAATATTATAATTCATGTTTTTAAATCACAATACAAAATACAAGGATCTATCCAGCAATAAAAACAAAGGTGAAGAACGGAAAATTAGGAGATCTGGCATAGTATAAAACAAAAAAAAGTGTGGTATGATATCCATTTGTAAGAAGTATTTGGAATTGAATGAAGTCCAAAAGATACGTAACTAAACTATATGTAAATAAACACATTTACTAGTTTTAGAATATACCTTTTCCCGGAGTTTCAAACAATCAATAAAAGTTGCAAACTATTTTTCAGAACCTTTGATTATAGGATCTGGCTTCGTACAAATTATGAATAATTTCTTACGAATATCTTTCACGTTAAATTTTATTTTCATTTCAATCTCATTTTCTGAGCTTGTGCCCGTCAATAGTGCTTTAAATTAAAATTTTTTCTAAAACGCACATACATCATACAATATTTGTAGTAGAAAATTTTAGTGAAAAAATACGTACCAGTCTTGTAAATAGTAAAATAGATAGTTTCTTATAACGTGTTAATTTATTTATTACGTAACAATTTCATGTAGGTCCATATAAACTGATTTAATATTCAACAAATACACATGTTTATTCTGCAGCACAAATATTTTCAAAAAACTTATTTTAAAAGAGTACAAAATACGAGTAACTATTTAACGATGGTCCATTGTGAGAGGTTATGTGGGTGATTGAAACAATCCTGTAGTTGTGGATCCGCGAGAATTGACATCACACTATATGATATAATATGTCTCGGTTATTAGGTTTTCAAAAAATCTGATTTAAGTTCCGACGTAATCTGTAAAATATGGCGCATATTTTAGAAAGAATATAATTTTTTGATAGATATAATAGTCTGGAAATTATTGTCGTTGGAAGCGAAAAGTACAGGAAAAATAATTAATTCTCAGCCGTGGTCGAACGGAGAAAATGAGGATTTTTTTTGCTGCCACAAAAGCCCATGTAAATAGGTGTTTCTTTACTTATTTTAAAAATAGAAGTTTTACAGAGAATTTCATGATTATTGTGGAAAAAAATGCTTCATGATTAGCTCTGTCACGTGGTGTGATGTACACGACGAATTTTTTACGACAAGTGGATTCGTATTATACAGGGCAAAAGGAACATATATCTTGAAAGGCCGCACATTTTACTCTAAAAGTGCCAACGAGCAGAAAGGTAGAAATTAAATTGCAATGCACTAATAGAGCGAGAGTACGCCTCTTTCGTGCTATCGCATAGCCGCGTACCCAATATACCAACCTGAGTGAAAGAATTTTCCCACGGAAAAATTAATTTTTACTTAAAGAAAATATTTTCTTAAAATGTTTCCTTAACCGCCTCTCAAATCACCGAAATGACTCCCAGAAAGTCCTAGGATTTTGTGTTGACTAAAGAGAGACTAGGCCCTACAATTTATTGTGCAGTCCGAACCACATCTAGAAATCGTAGAAATTTGAAACATTGAAAATACTTAAACATTCCAACCCGAATATGATATCGGAATGTATTGACATTTTTTTTGTCTGTCAATCCACGTGCACACTGTATATTATCAATATTTGAGGTCAGAAAGTAAAATTTTTAAGAAACCAGTAGTTAATGAATACTCGTTACGAAGTAAATGAGTTACAGTTCATCTTCATTCATTTTACAAAGAAGTGAAACTTGAAGTGGTTTACTTTACATGAAAGACCAATTATACAAATTTATAAGGCTCATAAAAATGCTAGTTGTTAGAAGCAAAAGAGCAACCGAGCATTGCGAAGGGTGAATGCAGATTGGGCCTAATGAAGAAAATTGGACTTAACGCATCTTTAATTCCTCTGCATGGTGGGGTCCGCTGTAGCAAGGCCTACTAAGTCAACTTAGACGCGGAAGCAGCCACTTCGTTACACCGAATTTAGCAATTACAACTTTGTAGAATAATTTAACTTTACAAATTTTACACTAAAATTTAAATAACCCAATTTTCTACCAACTTTATTGCTTAAATGCTTCGAGTGAATCCAAATTATAAATCGACAATGGTTTTTGCACGTTTAAGATATATTTACTAACATGTCATTTATTGTTTTAATGTTATTTTAAAATAAATTATTTGTAATTAAGTTAGAAGACTAAATCTTTAAGACTCATTGATTTTAAAAGTTTTCGAATGGAAGCATATTCTTAAGAGTAATGGGAGAATTTGACAGACAATTTTCCTGTAGATCCCTAATAAAACTTTGTTTGCAATATAGGAAATATTTTTTGGACACTTGTCAAGTTAACATTTAACTCCAAATTTACCAAATTTCAATTATTCTGATTAGGACTTATACAAAAACCGACTTTTCAAAAACTGATTTTTGAATTTCAGTATTCCAAAAAACTGATTAAACTGGTTTTCGAATTTTTACGAAGAAAAAAAAACAAAATAAATTAAAACAGTAAAAAAATGCTTGTATTAAAATTGCTTAGCTTACTTAATATTTATGCAAAAATATAACAAAATAAAATATACTCTGTTTCTTATCAATAGTTTATGTATAAACAATTTAAAATGAAATAAAATAATTGATATAAACTGTTTTTCAACTAAACAATTTTTAAAATGTTGAAACTGTACTTTCGTCATATCTAGGTCAACAAATTACTCAACGTTTTATGCATTGTATAAGGTAGAATTGAAGTATTTTGTTTAATCAGTATTTGGTGAATTGGTCATTTTATCTAAAAAAAAAAAAAATTAGGAACCAGAAACGTTTGAGGTTAGGTATGAGTTTACCTACCCTGACCAAGAAACATCAAATGTCTTTATGAAATTTATATATTTCCAGCTGTTTATGAGTTATAAGGAAAAATGTAGTGTAACATCACCCCCAAATTTAACTAGTGTAAAAATATAACTTTTTCGTTTGTGTCATATGTTTTCCGATAAAACTAATTTACGTATTAACGTTTTAAAATGAAATAAAATTCACGTTATCATTGATTATTTTCTACTTTTCTATTGTATGTTTCAGAGGTTTTTACTATATTATGTCTGCATAAAAAAACCGTCACTGGGAAATGATATCTCCTTCTCAGCTCTAATCATAATAAAACGAGTTTGTGGATTTTCATTTCAAACATTCACCTAACACACGAAAATTAGTTTTCCAGTAAACTTTTACTAGAATATGCTTTGCCCGAGGCGATTTTAAGTCCAAATGTTTACATATTAATTCTAATATCTGAAACCTATTAATCTAAAAACCGGTTTTAGAATTTTAGAAACATCAAAAAAACCGATTTTTAAATCAAGTTTTTAGAAACTGTCAAACCCTAATTTTGATTAAAAAATATATTATCCGTTCTGAATATCATATTTAATAGATTACTTGAAAACGATTAATTTGTTTAATGTTAAATATTCAAAATTTTGTTAATTTTCGTACAGCACGAAATGTAAGTACCTTTATCTAAATAGGTAAAGATACTGAAAAATGTTGGTATATGTAGTTGTCTTACAAATGGTTTTAGCTTCAGATATCGTAAAAATCACCTTTTTTTAAACAAAAAAAAATTACAATTTTGTTAGAACATTTTTTTACTTAAATCATCGTACTTTACCTTTCCATGGATACTAAACATAATTTTGACATCAAAATAGCCCTTTTGGCAGCTGTCAACTATCAAACTGCAAATTGTAAAATTCCAAAATATGTAAGAAAAGCTTCTTCCATGTGTAAAAGTATAACACTACCTACGTTTTTGAGGATGCTAAATATGACTTAGACATCAAAATTGCCTTTTTGGCAGCTGCGAACTGTCAAACCGCAAATTGCAAAATTCCAAAATTTGTAAGAAAAGCTTCTTCTATGTATAAAATTATATCACTACCAACGTTTTTGGGGGTGCTAAATATGAATTTGACATCAAAATTGGTGATTTCTTACGATATCAATCTGTAACTAAAAATGTCCCGTAGCTAAAAATTTACACAACAGCTGTAATTTTTATGGCCAGATTCGGTTTCAGCACTTCAAAATACATAAGGAAACATGGTTTTGATTTAAAACACAGACATTTTTTTCTTTCTTCTGTACCTGACCAATTGGCAATTCGCGGTAATGTATTTAAATTAACGGAAAGTTGCATTTAATCAGAGGACAAAATGACATATTGTTCCCTGCGTATTATATATTAGCAAAGAAACTTGATAATTTTGATCATCTTCTATTGGTAAACTAAATTCTCTCGTTGCGAAATATTTTTTAGAGAAAATGTGCCTTGACAATATATTCTGTTTTTTCTAAAATTAAAAATTAAAAATCTGCATATTTTAGAGTCTATTAACCTAGAAAATTTTACTTTATTTACAGCATGAAGACGGATGAGAACAGTGTAAGAAAAGATATATTTGTTGATTCACGAAAAGACAATTTTTCTAAAATATTCTGCTACAAGATTTACATTTCCAACAGGATGGACGTTCTGGTGATGGTAATTCAGCAAGACTGAAATATAAATGTTTGGCTAATTAGATGATGTGAGTTGATAGAATAACGTCCTAGATCGTCTGATTTTTTCTATGGGTTATCGCAAACAATATATTTATAAACATGATTTAGCTCATAATTTGGGCAAATTAGGGATCAATATTAGAACGCAAATAAATTAAATTATTAAAATAGTTTTACATAAGTTTATCGGAATTTCAAAAACCGGATGGAAAAACGTTATTTATTTTGCAAATATGTTAGAAATAAACTTTATACAAAGTATTCGCACCAAATATAAATAAAACCTTATTAAGGATATCTGAGAGACAATGAATTTTAAGTAAAAATTCACCAATATTTTGTATAAAATAGAGTTCTAACTACTTGAGAACCATACTAGAAACTAATGCAGACGTATCTTTATAGACTAGTTTTCGTTTAATTTAAACGACTAACCACATATTCTAAAAATTTACAATAGTTTATTGTGCAAAAGAAAAATACAGTATATGCAGTATTTAATACCAAAGGAGGAATATCGGTAAAGCCCTATTTAATTTTTATTTTTTTGAACTTTCTTAACTTTAAAGAGAAGCAAATATCGCAAAAAATACTGTCCTTTAGTGATGGGTGCTAATGTAGAACTTATAAAGATTATTAATTTTAAATGGGCATCTCAAAATATCTTGCTTAGTAAAAAAAAGAACAATCGTAAAAGAAAAAGTTGGAGTATTTGTAAGGATTACAAGATAACGGAAACAAAATTCAAATTCATGGCCTCCTCTTATCAAGTTTTCTCTACATTTTTATATGAATTATGTGGCGTGCTACAAAATACCATTGTATTGAAAATTAAATGGATATGGTGAAGTAAAATTGTGAAAGTATTTGTAAAACATCAAATATTGGAAACTAAAAAAGAAAATAGCTTATCACAAAAATATTGCTATACCGGGATCGCAAGATACTGCACCTCAAATCGGGATAATTCATAGAATTCCAGGATGTCTAAGCACCTTGCTAGTGAATACTATTTTTGGTGAGCTAATTAATCATAATTAAATATCATTTTCGCTTATGCAATCAGTTTTAGATAATAATAACAACAACAGCTAAGAATATGTTACATTTGATGTTTGATATATCTTAAAGCGTTCGACCAAATACGCATGTTGTTTAAGTAGGAGCAACATGTTTTTTAATATATTGTAAGTCAACATTAGCAGATTATTAAATAAAGAGCAAAGTGCTTCTTACTTGCGCTCTATATAAAATACATTTACATACCTACGAAAAACCCAATTTTTCTTTGAAAATCAGTATAATACCCAACTTTGCATTTTTTTCTATAGTAGTAAACAGTGGATTCTTTTATGTATGATAAAGTTATCATTAGGTACATGATCTGTTTTCAAAGTATTCATAAAATTCATGAAAATAAAATATTTATATATTTTTTTCTATTTTAGGGGTCAAAACTGGGCCTTATCGATGCTTGATTATCTTATTTATTGTTTAAGTAATTTGTTCTAAAGTAATATAATTTATTAGAACTAGGAAGGTGTATATTTTATTTTAAATATTACACACATATTTGTCTTTATAAAACAAATGATACATCAAATATCAACCAGTTACCATTTCAGTGTCAAAACACCTGACAAAATGGGTTAATATTTCACATCCTTTCTGGTATACAAATTCAACCGCCGAAGAACATATTTTCACACGCTGTTAGCATGGCGATATTGAAAAATTGATTTATAACTCTGCCTCTACCTTTTACAGAGAAAATTCGTTTTCATGCATATTTTACACATTTTTGAAATTGGGTGGAGTGAGGCGTAGGCAATTGTAAAGCGATTAACTCTTTAAATTTGGTTTTACTGGCACTTTTACAGGCGGTGGTAAATTTATCATTGCAAATTGTGTTTTCTGTTTATTCTTTTGAGAATAATTTCTTTATCTTGTTATTCAAGAATGCTGAGCCTACTAAGTACCAAATAAGCTGATTTTCTGTCTATGATCCTGTTAATAAGATAAAGAGGTTTTACAAATTTTAAAATTCTGTATTATCGCTGTTTGCATTTTTACCTTCTAAGCATATAAAAATAATAAAACCATTTAACGTGAAATAGGTATATATATATATATATATATATATATATATATATATATATATATATATATATATAAATAAATAAATTATACAAGAGACATATATCTATTTCAATATTAACAAAAATCAGTTGTGTTAGAAGAATAGTAAAATTAATTTAAATTGATTTTAATTAATCTAAAATTTCAAACATATTTGCCATTTCTCCAGCCCCATTGAGGAAAATGCACGTAACCACTTTGTATCATTGCCTTGTACAACTAGAACAATGTCATAACATGAAATTTTTACAGGGTCTATCATGGAACAGGATGTTATTGAAACCGTAGGTCAAATGAAAAACAAAAAGTCTTTAGGAATATATGGGTTAACGCTTATGACTATTTTAAATATTCTGGATCTAATAATGCAACAACTGATTTATTTATTTAACCAGTCATTACATCAAGGTTGTTTTCCGGACATATTTAAAACTGCACTGATTAACCTCTACATAAAGAGGTGATGTTCTGAAGGTCCAAATTATTTGAAAAAATATTTTCTAAACTGCTTGTATCATATTTAGAGAACAATAATATGCTTTCTAATTCCCAACATGGATTTAGAACTAACTAGTCAATTGAGACAGCTGCATATGCTTTGCTGAATTACATTCATCAAGAACTAGATAACGGCAGATATGTTGCATTATTACTATTCAATCTACCCAAGGCATTTGATTCCGCATACCATGGATTTTTGATAAAAAAATTAACTAGTATTTCTTTACCTAAGAACATTATTAATTTGGTTAAGTTATACTTGCATGAGCGAAATATGATCATTAAAGTTAATAGTAGCACATCTTCAGTACATAATGTCAAACTTGATATGCCACAAGGTTCTGTGCTGGAGTCACTGCTGCTCTTACTATTTACAAATGACTTTGTGAAGTTCCAAATAATTAAAAACTCAATTAGTTATAAATTCTTATATTCATCAACTAAAAGGCTGAGGGCCTTCTATGTGATCTGGGTGATTTTTTTGGCAATATCATTTTTTCGACTCTGTTACATTTTGTGTAGAATTTTGGTTCTACATTTTACTTGAGTTACCATCAATTTACTGACTACGACTATAGTTGCTTAACTTTTCATATCGAAATACAAGTATAACACTGACGTAGTTTTCCACTCGATGCGCATTTCGCAAACCAAGTTGGCATCATCTGAAGATGATTAAAACTAACCTCATGCATAATGTATCCTATTTATACGTAAACTATTGTGACGGTTTGGTGAACCGTAACCCACTAACCAATAAAGCGGGCTATTTGGGTTTGGCCCTCTGTCACCATTCATACTATTTTTACACTTTGTGATTTTCAAGCTTTCAAATGCATCCAGCTCTCTAATATTTACTACATTCCTAATTCATTTTAAATTGCTAATATCTATTTTGTGGTTGTTGGGCAACACCAGACTTATCTATACGAGTATGTTAAGGCAGATCTACGCACGCCCTCCCCCCCTATATTTTTTGTTATCTATGCTTTGTCTAAACGTTTTTCAGTTAACTGCGTAAGTAGATAGTTTTAAAAATCAAATTAAACTAAGTTCTAGGTGGAGAGGTCCAAAATTCAAGAAATATTAACCCAGAAATTTTCAATGAAGTCATTGCGTAATTGTTATTAAACTTATTTTCTAAGAAAACACTAATTGGGGTTCAAAAATATAATCACACCTCTGTACCTATTAGTTATTACAATAATCGCAGTTAACGCTTGTATTTTTACAGAGAACCTACATCTACATTGATACTAGTAAATTATTTACATAACAGACAGTTTTACAAGAAGCAGTAAATATATTATTTGCGTATTGTTGTTCCTAGAATGTACTCTCTAGAGACTTGGTATTGAATCTCACTTATTCATTTGACCACAGCTTCTGAGTAGCATACCACCCCAACAGTAGGCTTCCTACTGTGATAATGATTGAAATGGTTTGTTGATCATTATTCATTTTTACATTTTGATTTATTTGAAGTAATTGCAGGTAAATTTATTATTTCGTAAAATTCAAAGATTATTCTTAACTTTATTAATTTAATTATAATTATATTATAAAATAAACAGCGAAAAATTAAATAATTACAGAAAAAGAATATTCGTGTTTTATAGGAATTAGGTAGATATGAAGCATTTAATTTTTTTAGATCAATATCATGATTTTTCAATTTCTTTTCGAGAGGGTAACTGGTTTTCTTCACGTTGATTTAAATATTTATAAAGTTTCATACAAATTTCGTCGAGGAAAATACATTTATGGAAACCTATACTTTTTTTATCTTTTATTGAATCAAATATAATATAATAAACAATATTATTTTATTATTACTAAAATAAGTGGTTATAAAACTTTTTAAAAACGTTGTTCTCGCAAAGCAAACAATTAGTTCTTTCAAATATTAAGAAATAATTGTTACAGAGAACAGCAAGTCACATTAGATATGAAACAGTTCCTAAAAAAGAAATTTTCAGAGTAACAATGATGTAGTTTCCCGTAAAATACCAAAACACCATACCTATACTGCACTCGACGTGCGTTGGCACCCAGCAAACATTTTCCACAAAATTAGCTATAACTCGACTTGGTAAAACACGAATTTACTTATTGAGGTACAATTGATGAAAAAAATATACTTCCCATAGAAATTTATTTATTGGTTTTAATTTATATTTAAATTTACTTAAATAATACCAATAAATCTACCGCATACAGTATTTTGCTTAAGAGTACTTTTAACTAAAGCAGCAAGGGAAAACAACTAAAAAATCTACCACAAATTTCTCTTAAAGTCGAAATAAGTAGTATAATTAGGTAATTTTTACAAATAAAAAATATGTATTGAATGTAAAATTTTCTTTTCTTTCAATTGACGAAATCGCAAGTCTGTTTTTGAGAAAAAAATAGTGTAGTTCTACCGAAATCAAATATATTTGCATGTCACTGTAAGCATTATTTAAACAAATATCATTCATTATATATATATATATATATATATATATATATATATATATATATATATATATATATATATATATATATATATATTGTCATGTTGTAGATTAAAATACAAAATTAAGATGTCATAATATTGGAAATTAAGATATAAATTTATTAGCTGAATAGAGTAAATTTATTATTACAGTTAATTAATCAATCATAATACAAAATTATTTATTACGAATGATATGTTAAACTAGTTTATTGAAAGTTATAATGTTAAATAACTATTTTGGATAAGTTGTATTAAATTTAATTAAGTGAAAAGAACACAGTCAAGGTGTGACACATTTATTAAGGGAACAAATTTATGAAAGGAACAAATTTATTAAGGAAACTTTTGGAAAAATTAAAAAAAGTAGTTAAGAAAAAACATAAATAAGGAGAATTGATTTTGATAATTTGGACAATTGATGAAATTTTGTTTTAAAGAGAAAAACGGAGATTAATTAATTTGAAAAAAGTATAATAATAGTAAAAGTATAGTAAGAATATATAAATGGTATGTTTATATAAATAATAAAAAAAGAGAAGAATTTTGAGAAATTTTAAACATAAATTAAATGATATCAGTACTGATGAAAGGTTAAATGTTCATCAATTACAAATAATTATGAAAGCCAATAGAAAATAAAGAAGTAAATTTATTGAAATAGCAAAATCAAAAGTCAAAATCAGGAGATTGGTTAAACTTATTAGGGTGGGTAGATTTAAAATTTGCATTGTAATAAATTTGGAATTTGTAAATTAATATAAAAGTCTTATTCAACTGAATAATCTTGTATTATTAATTTAAAAGTTTAAACATTATTGACCAGACTAACTGAAATTAAGAGCAGCTAAATTTAAAAAAAATAATAAGTAATCACTCGAGAGACAAAGTTATAAGCTCTACTCTCGGTAACTTATGATTTATTAGGATGTTTAGGAGTAATAAGCAAAAATGTTACATTACAGAGTAGCCCCTCTCTCATATTTTTGTAGTAGAAAAAAATTACGATTTTTGATCAACTAAAAAATATGGGATGTAAAATTTCATTTTCTTTCGATTGGCTTCTATCTCTGACCGTTTTTAAGAAGAAAATGTATACAACGGTGCGTACCATCCCTTTGACTTGCGGGTGGAAATGCCTGCGCGGATTTTCGAGATGGGTCTACTCCTAAATCTCTTTATTTCACTTACTCAATGCATATTTAAAAGAATATGCTTTTACTCAGAAATGGAAGTATTTGACCATTTTTAAGTTCGTAGGCTCTAAGTTGTAAAAAATCTCTACAATTTTAACATCGATGAATAAATAGTTTGGTAGGTATTTAGCAAGACAAGAAATCCTATGATCGTTGGATTTAAGAATAAAATTAAAATTGAAATAATTTGAAATATTTACTTTTTCCACAGGAATAATTTAAATCAGTAAAATAACATGTAGCTTAACGGCGTTTTTGCATTGTCAAATTTAATGGAGAAATATGACTGGTTTACGGAAGGATTGTTCTACATATTTTAATTGATATCCTATTAAAGAAATTAGTCTATTTATTTACAAACTATATTGTATATTAAATAACCCTACATATGAATCCAATGTGTAAATTTGACTAATTAAACAATCAGACTAAGACCAACTGATTTACTCTTAGTTAATTTATTAAAGTCCTAAGTACGTGGTTAAGTTATCCGTGCCACACCAGCCACGTCTAACAGAGCACATTGCAATATGAAACTTTGACTAATTTAACAGACGCTTTGCGTCTTGGGTTGACCGCTGGTTAATGGACACGAAGGTCCTGGTAAACCAACATGCGATGCTGGGATATCAAACGGATTGCAATAATTGGATTTAGCATAGTACTACAACTAACTTAGTTATCCCGCTTACATAATGTGGGTTCAAAGTTGTTAATATTAAACATCAACCTAACCTAAACTTAGATCAATCAAAACATCAGCCGAAGCACGGCTGCAAGCATTAACTGGTTTATACCTATGAATTGTAATGCTGTAAATATTTCGTAAAAAAAATGTTGCTTTAGCGCTTCTGTGTTTGTTTTTGATAAAATAGATTTAAGATGCGGATAATATTCTAATGTATTTGTAACATAGTAATATATTGATCTACACTAAAAATCGTAAAATCTGTAAAGAACTTTGATTATGTCAACCCTATTGGTATAAAATATCCTACACTGTGATATATTACTTTACAAATATATTATTAAGGTATAGTAAATCTTGCGATCCACATTTGTAACAATAAATAAAGTGTCGTGTAAAATTTTATAAATATGTGAATTAAAAATATGTAAACCTTTACAGTAATTACAAATATACACATTGAAGAAACTTAGGGACATTCAAGAAAAATTTGTTATGTTTTTCAAACTAAATTTATTATTTAAAGTTGTATATATTGTGGAAACCACTTAGGGAATAAATTTCATAATGCGATGAGTAATAATAATTACATCAAACGCCTAAGTATGTTAGGTTAGGTTAGGTTAGGTTTTTGTGAGTGGATCCTTATGGACCCTCCACTGCTGGTCTATTGTGGCTCACTCTTAATTATATTTCACCCAATAAATTCAATCTCTTAATGAAACTGATAGCTTTATTGGGTGATATATTCTACTAGCAGTTGTCCTTTGTCAAATATTGAGAATCGGATCCACTCCACAGCGGGACAGGTACATAAGACGTGGTCTGCCTTCTCATCATCCACCAGGCATAGACGGCACTCGACGTTTTCCGCTAGGCCGAGTTTATGCAGATGATAGTTTAGTCGGCAGTGCCCGGTATATTAGGCCTGTTAGAGTTTTCAGGTTTAACATGTTTAACTCTAAAGGTTTCTTAGTTCTTAATTTTAAAAGGTATTTTAAAAACGCCATCGAATGAGCTAATCCTGGTAACTCTTGGCAATATTGAAAAGTTTTCCTTTCAGCCCAGGTTGAGATAGCCATCTTAGCAGTACTTGAAGATATGCCAATTATCGGTTCTGGTCCGATGATTTGCAATCCCGCTCCTTCTCTGGCCAAGGAGTCTGTTATTTCGTTACCTTCTATACCAGAGTGGCCGAGAATCTAGACCAGAGTCACTTTTTTATTTTTGCTCAAATGATTTAGGGCCTTCTGACAGTTCCATACCCTTTTGGAGTTACAGCGGTAGGAGCTAAGAGCTGTTATAGCTGTTATAGCTGCTGGAAACATTTTGATTGATCGGCGTGTAAGATGCATATATTGCATTGCATTGCAGCTGTCGGTGTTGTGCTAATTGCCCCCATTACGATAACCTCTGTTATCCAGACAGTTTGGTTTTGGCTGTCCGTTGTGATCTTTTCGGCCACCAAACAATGGATCCGTATGTTATCATTAGTCTGATGACCGTGACATAGATCCAGTAAATTTGTTGGGGACCCATGCCCTAAGATTTACCATAAATACGACGACGTCCATAAGAACAGTTTTGCTTTGTAGATTACCTTTTCCAGATGGGAGTTCCAATTAAGTAATTTATGTAGAGTGATTCCTAGATATTTCGCCTCCGCAAATGGAATAGTTTGACCCATTAAGGAGGGTTGTCTTAAGTCTTCCAGCTTCCTTATCCGGGTGAATGGCACTATTACTGTTTTTTGAGGATTCACAGACTTCTGGTTCCCTGTCACACTAGTTACCCACTGCATCCAGTGTCTCTTGAAGGGTATTAGATATTACTCCTTCAGAGTTTCCTTTGACTAGTATGACTAGATCATCTGCATACGCTAGAACTTCAACCTCCCACAGTGTGAAAATGGCCAGTAAGTCGTCCACAAGAAGTGGTCACAAAAGGGGGGAAAGAACCCCAACCTGCGGGCATCCTCTTGTGACTCTAAAGGTGACTGTTTCTCCCTGTAGAGACGTTGTTATAGTTTTGTTTGATAGCATTGCATGAATCCAGTCTCCTATAGTCGGCTCAATTTATCTAGCGGTTACTGCTGCATATAAGAAATCAATGTCGAGAAAAGCTCCTACCGCAATTTTCTTCATTTGAAGGGATTAGGTGATCTTTTCGAGTAGGTTGTTGTGCTAGTTCTGTTGATTTTCCTGTCTGATAGGCATACTGATGTGTATTGAGGGGGTTATGGTTCAGGATGTTCCCCCTGATACATCTGTCCAGCACCTTCTCCAGGTCTTTCAACAGAAAAGATGTCAGGCTAAATGGTTAAGGCGATTTAGGGCTTGGTTCTTTCCTACCCATTTTTGGTATATATATATATACTACCTTTACTGCCGACTAACTGGATGGGATATAGTTCCATACCAGACTAGCTCTGAATAATTTAATGAGGAATGGGAGATATTTCCAGTTCGTTTTATACTAGAGCTGGAAGAACTCCGTCCTCTCCTGGCGATTTTAATGGTTGGAAGGATTTGATAGCCCAATCAATTGCCGGTAGTGTGATAACCTTATTAGCTGTCAACCAGTCATTTTTATCAGGACGTTTTAATCGTCCTTCTGACAGTAACAGCTTTTGGTCATCTAGATTCAAGCACCCTGGTAAGTAGTTCTATGCTAAGAGCTGTAGGGTTTCCTACGTTCGCCTTAACGAGCCGAATTTCTACGTCGTCTCTCTGGAAAGAATGTTATGGATTCTAGTACTGTGAGGTAGGTCAGTTATACTCTCACAGAATTTCTTCCAAGATCTCCTTTTTGCTCTTCTTATTTCTTTGTTATAGTTCGGCTGAATGGATTTATGTTGGTTCCAGTTGCCTGAAGATTTTGCTCAATTAAAGAGGCGTCGATTTCCTGTTTGTCCAAAACGCCAATTTTCCCCCACCACTTTATAAGTTATGACGTCAAAAATTTTATAGTATTAAACAAAAAATTTATACGACACTGAATAACAAATACGTCTAGATTAGCGTGGATGAAACCACCAATGCTTGCGGCTGGAAAGTGGCAAATATTTTAATGGGTACATTGGAGGAAAATTGTTCAATGCGCGGACATCTGATTTCATCTAAAGTACTCGAAACTGCAAATTCTAGGACTAGTGATGTAAAATGCTCCTGCATTTATTTTTGGGGAACGTTCGTTGAGCACAAACAAATATAAACGAGCAAAAATGAGGTCAAACAAAAATGTCCCAGAAATTTAGCATTAGCCCATCGTTATATACTCGGAAAAGTTATTAGTTTGATTTATTTTTATTTATTCTCAAAATGCTTAGGTGCTCAAAATGCTCCACGCTTTATGTCTAATTTAATACGAAAAATGCTTTTACAAAAATTTGCTGCCGTCTTTCTCTTTGAAAATGGGTAGTTGCTATATCGACCTGTGACCATGTATGTACGTGAAATTCACCTTAAGTTCATAGATATTTGTATTTATGACAAATAAGAAAAAAAAAATGTTATTATTCAAGTTTTTATTATTACACAGAACAAATCTACTACTAATCTTAAAGTTATATTCCTTCTAACCAATCATATAGTTCCATCTGACACACTGGTTGTTTTTGTTGGCTTTTATGTTTTACGTATGTAACGACTTCATCTATCTTTGTAATATTTGACGTCACCAAGGATACTATTTTACTGTTTCCTTTTGGAAGCTCATAGATTACTAAAATATAATAATGTTATAAAACTGAATACTTTTATTGAACAAAATATAATCAATATAGACATATAGATACTTGTGGCAAACTGACGAGAACAAAACAAGTTCGAATCCGATCTATGTCCAGTGCGGAATTGGCAAATGATTTTAGCTACCAAACAAGACTTGCAGATTTAATTTAATGCAGGTCGGGGCTTTTTGTCCGCTGAGTAGTTGTTTCTTGTAAGTCTCATTCAGTATATAGTTTAGCCTTTCAGGTCTTATTCAGTATATAGTATATATATTCTGTATATTTCTCTATTTTTTGAATTCTGCTTCAACAGCTGATTCCAAAAATGTATCATACTTAGGGTCTAAAATTGATAAGTTGAAATGTACGGCCATTTTGATTATAAAAATTTACTAATTTTTCATGTTTTGTTTGAACAAATAATAGGCACTAGAACTAACGGTTAGATAATAATAAAAACAATTTATAGTAAATGTTTGGACTGTACTCCTTGTTGTAGCTGACAGTACCCTAAACGATTAATAAAGTGTTGCTGAACCTTGTTTATAGCTTTCTGAAAAATATTGTTTATTTCTGTTCTAATTTTTTCTTTTAATTCAACAATGTTTCCGGTTTGGTTTTATAAGCTAAGTTTCTAGATGGTCCCACAGAAAATAATCTAATGGATTGAGGTCCGGTGACCTTGGTGGCCATTCGATGGGTCCACGTCTATCAATCCACCTGTTCAAAAATATTTGGTCTGCTGCATAATGGGGAGGCGCACCATCCTGTTGATATCACAGGACTTTGTCAACATTACTAGCATTAATTCTACTGGGGAATATACTTAATAACTTTGGAATGAGATAGCCTATTAAAAATTGGAGATATGTTGGTCCATTTACAGTTCCATCGAAAAAATAGGGTCCAATGTTTCTATTTCTTATAACTCCCGCCTTCACACATTTACCTTACGTGGATACAATGTGTGCTACTCCCGCATCCATCAAGAGTTTTCCCTTGCTCAGTATCTACGAATCACTTCACCATTTAATTTTAAGGTGCATTCTTGAGAGAAAATAATATTTCGTATTAAAAGAGGATGACCATTCATCATTGTTTCACAAAATTGTATCCTCCGATCTGGTTCATCATCACTTAGTTCTTGCACAAGCTAAATCTTAAAGGATCTTGCACAGGCTAAATCTTAAAGGAATGCCATTTATCTAATTTTAATACTGTGTGTACTGACGTTTTAGTAACATCATAATCTCGACTAACCTGGCAAACGCTGATATGTGAATTTTTTTCAACAGCCAGGAAAATATCTAATTTTGTATCATCGTTAACACCTGGACGACCTGTTTTGGGTAAATCTTCCACCGTACCAGTCCCTCTAAATTTTTTTTCAATTACCCACTCACGATTGAGTTATGAGGTCGTTATGGATATTTAGTATTAAATAAATTACATATCTCTTGTTGAGTTCGCATCCTATCACCATACCCAATCATCGTAAGAATTTCAATTCCCTGCTTTACAGATACACGCATGTCATAAATTAAAATAAATCGACAACAAATATTCAGAAACCACTACCGGGGTAAAGTATTATTAAGGCATTCACTGTCAAAGACGATAATGATAAGACAAAAAACAAACAAAAACTAGCCTACTTCAAAAATTAATAAAATCGTTTTTATTTTACTTGTTTTTTTTTTCACTTAATAAATTTCGACCCTAAGAGTGATACATGCTTGGAATCAGCTATTGAAACAAAATCCAAAAATAAAGAAATGTACAGGATGTTCCATTTAAAAAAACATCGATGACGTCATAATGGAAACAGTGATGTTGTCATAACGAAAAAAGATAAAGAATAAGGTGCGCAATTGAAATTAAAAATCGACGTACTTGAGGACTTTTTGAAAATATTTTTGGTTT
The DNA here is from genome assembly GCA_029963845.1 of Rhamnusium bicolor. Lineage (NCBI taxonomy): Eukaryota > Metazoa > Arthropoda > Insecta > Coleoptera > Cerambycidae > Rhamnusium > Rhamnusium bicolor. Next base: position 129,803 of record JANEYF010002804.1, on the reverse strand, counting down.
AGGAAATAATGAATTTATTCCATACTTTACGGACACACTGTATATCAGTACATAAATAATAAAATAAAATAGAAATCATATGTATGTTGATGCAAGGTTCTTAGTCCAACAGTTCCTCCTTTCTTGAAACTTTACTACGTAAACGAAGTTCTAATTTTCTAAAATAACCTGAACGCTATTATCTTCTGTTAGGATAAAGTTTTTCATATATTTGCATTGTATTTAAATAATTTCTGTCACATTTTGCGAAGACAAACATCACATCAACTTTTTCACCAAATTCATAAGTTTCCACTTTTTATGACTGAAATAAGTTAATAAGCGAACTGACACCAACAACTGACAGCTTGTAGCGATAACAGTTTATCCAGAGTCTACTACTTATGGGAGTAGTTACATTTCTTTCGGGGTTTCGAAAAATTAGTTACTAATAAAATAATGCACAATCACGACTTGTGTGTCATGTTTTAATTTATAACAAAACAAATTTAACTGTGCTGAATTTGCATGGCCTACTCATGTACTTTGTTTAATTTTTATCGGAATGTTCTAGACAAATATTTATTTTTATAATAAATTGCAATTTAATTTATATGAGAAATGAAAAATGTGATTTGTTTGGTATTTTTGAAATCAGAGAGAAAAGCTCTATCGTATCGTGTAAATAAATTTAAAAAAAATACCCACATGTACAGCACCCAAATCGGAAGTGCGAATTTAAAAACAATTCCCTCGATGCAATGTTCGAATAATAACGTCGACTTCTATTATTTTCAAGTTTGGATAAAATCAGTATTAAGCTCGTTATTAGGAAATAACAAATAAACTATATTTCGATTGTTTTGGAATATATCAGTAGCCGTTACGTAGTTTTTGAGTCTTAAAAAAAAAAGAAAAGTTATATATTTAAATTATCCAAATTTTCCGTTGCTAAATTTTTTGTAGTGCACCTATTTACGCAGGTAGCAAATTTCCCGAGTTAAGTAGACATCCTATATAACATAATTCTTGCAAATATACAAATGTTGAAGTACGAAAGACCCTGAATCCCTACAACTTATATTTGCGTAATTACAACAGACCTTAGTTGGACACAAATACTAAGGTAAAAAGCAGTTTGGTTTAAATGATTTGGAGATATATATATAAAATATAATTGACCGATGGTCTCAAGTAATAAGCAAAACCACAATCCTTGCATATAATAAATGATTGATGAGCGAATAATATGACAGGGATTATAAGTAATGCATTACTACCAGTAAGAGGAATCTTTTGTCAGATGGTCACTCAGTCAAGCCGAAAACAACGCAAGTTGATGTTAATTCATAGCTAATGAGGGTTAGACAGGAGATAGAGCTTTATATAGAATTTCTATTATGCTGCTCATCATTTGGGGATGAACAGTTGTGTAAGTAAAGGGAAGTTAATCTATAACATACCGGGGGTGTTTTCAAAGTTACTACAATATGTTCTCGTATTGTGTTAAAGGCTTTAGTTGCATTTTCCAAATATTGAATTCCATGTTAATTAAAAAGTTTCTCTGTAGGTTTATAAATAAATAATACAAACAATGTAATACAATGACTACAAATAATTCAATTTAATTGCTGAAACCGAATCTATTTTGATAATACGTTCCTGTGACTTAAGAAGGTAACATTAGTAATAGTGTAAGTTAATTCATATAATATAGGTAATAAAAATCAACAGTAAAAATTTATTTACTTCTTTGTTATTTCTGTTAACAAAATGTAAAAAAAATAAAAAATCTCGAATGTTAAAAATATTCTCGTCCATCAGAAGAGGAGCAGGTCTACGTTAAGAAATTTACTTCTCATAATTTTTTTATCAGGTCATAAACAAACCATAGAAAATACTGTATTTATGATGTGGGTTCAAAGTGATCCTTTTTTTGTTTCCTGCTATGTTTTCTAAAAATGCATCGTTTTTTGAAGAAAAAATTAAAATGGTTTGTCAGGCATGAACGACGATTTTCTTTCAACAATTTCCTTAAGAAAATGAATTATTAAACAGAATTATTTCAAAGGAGATCTCTGGTGTATTTCTTCTCATTTGTGTACACCAAACGTATTATAGGAATTAAAAAATATTAAAAAAGGTGGCTTAACTTCTCTGATAATTTATATATTGGGTAAAGTTGTTCTAATTTATTTTCTGAAAAATGGAATTTTTATGCACTTTTGGTGAATTGGCACACATGCAAATGTTTTATGGTCGAGCATCTATTTTGGTAATGGTACATAAAATAAAATGCCTATATGTTAAATCCTATTCTAATTAATAGATCCCATATGCGAAAACATTTTCCCATAATGACCAACGTCTTCATGAGAGTGGTGCTTTCCAACTAAAAAAATATGGTTATGACAGACCATGACATGACATTCTGTCCTTTGAAGAAGGCGTTCTCGATACAGTAAAGAGGACTCCAGAAATGAGCATAAAATTTTGCTGCGGAGGGAGTCTGAAAGTCCACTATCTGGGAATTTTTGCACTAGCAGCTTCTGTAACCGTATCTTTTGCAACGAGTGCATTGACTCAAACTCCAAAATTTTCCTCATAGAGGTTGTTACAGAGGTGCACAGTGAATCCACTTTTCCTTTCAAATATTCTGTTCACGGGCGAAGCAGGATTTACTAGAAATGAAATACCTCATGAACTTCCGAAATGTTCATATCTGGGCGGACGAAAATCCAAATGCAATTTTGGAGAGAAGACAGCAAAATAAGTTGTCAATAGACATATGATCGGGAATCATTAGAAATCATTTAATTGGTCTTCACGTACTACCTAATCGATTAACAGAACCTGCATAAATTTTTGATGAAGTTCCCTATCGAACAAGGGCAATGCCCAAAGAGTGCCTCCTCACTTTGGTATTGCTGCTCAAGAATATCATGATAAGGGAAACCCTGGAAAATCGATAGGTCAAGCGTACCTATTGTGTAGTCTGCAAGTTCTCTTGATTTAATTTCGTTGGATTACTTATTATGGGGATATCGTTAAAGTTTGGTGTTCGGAAACTCCTGTGGTCGATGTTTAATTGGAACCACGAGTCGTCTATGCAAACAAAACAGTTGAACGCATGTTGGAACGGATCTAGCAATCTAAGATGCATTGAATCAATTGTTGTATTGATATGAATGTACAACAATTAGAATATCTTCAAATCTATTTCCTTGTTGTTGGTTTATTGATGTTGATTGATTTAGGAAAAAGATCTTATGTTTATGACTTTATGAAAAGTTCTGAGGTACAGTAGCCAAGTGAGTAAAATAACATGTTCCTCAAAACCGATTTTGACAAAAATATAATGTGTATAGTTTTTCATTGAGGATGACTGCATACCAAATTTGAAGTGCCTAACTTATATATACAAGGTGTCCCACGACGAACTGCGGCGATCGATATCTCGAAAAGTAGACATTGGAAAATTTTGAAAATTTGGTAGTAAACTTAAGTCGACGGGGGCAACTCGGCTAAAATATTTTCAAGATGGTGGCACTTCTGGTTATACCGGAAGTAGATGTCAACTTGCTTATTTTAAATGGGACACCGTATATATTATTACAATTTTGGATTGTACGCAAAATTTTAGGCCGATTTTGTGTATCATGTCCTATACCTAAGTCTCTCCGTTTTTGACATATTTCAATTCTTATGTCAAAAATGACGTTCGCAGGCACTAAAAGAATTATCAATTTTTCCTATAAGGAAGCCTTTATTATTTAATTTGGGTTAGACTCTTTGTTGGAAAAGACCTACTTTAATAGAGTTTTTATAATATTTTGATAAGTATTAATACAGAGTGTTCAAAAAATAAGAATGAAAATGAAATTGAGAAAACTGTCAAAAAGCAAATTTTTCAAATGGACACCCCCAATTTTTATAATCTTATCCTATTGACCATTAAAAGTAATGGTAAGTTTGTGTATGGATGTCTATTCCGAAAATTTTTAGTTTTCGAAATATTGCCAATTCAATATTTTTATATGGGGATTTTGCTATGTATTTTAAGTTCAATTACTCTTAGTTGGCTATGACGGCGCTGGGTGCTAAACAAATGTATGTAGTTCTCATTTACCATTTGACAAGTATTAATTATCATGCCGGGGCGCTTAAATTATACGCACGAAGATTATTTAAATTTGTTTATAATCTATGGAGAATGTAACAAAGTTTTATCAAGAACATGTGAAATATTTGCTAATAGATATCCAGAGAAACAAAACCGTCTCCGAACAGTATTAAACGAATAATGGAGAATTTCAAAAATTTTGGACCGTTAAGGCAACAAATCATAAAATAATTAAATAAATATAACTTAAATACAAAAGGTTCTTACATAAAATACTAACAGTATAACCACTTATACTCAGGAAAACATTTTATTTTAATAAGTGTTCAAAGTGTCCACCCTGAACTTCCAAACATTTTTCGCACCTCCGAATTATTTCGTATGGGTGGCCGCTCTAATAGAACCTGGAGATAACATTTCGAAAGCATTCCTTCCTCTTGCCTGACAATCTTCCATTGTTGTGACTGGATGTAAATAAACCATATCCTTTATTGTTCCCCATATAAAATAGTCTAGGACAGACAGATCAGGTGAACGAGGAGGCCACAGAAATGGTCCATTGTTAGCAATCCACTTATCGTAAAAAGTTTCTTGCAAGAAGTTGTTAACTAGAAAGCTGTTGTATGGTGGGGCGCCATGTGTTGGTAAAATATTTGCCTATGTTCAGCTAGCGATAAATTGTTCAAACAAAAGTAGGAATTATGTCGGTTGAAAAAGTCATTTTTCGTAAATTTTGCTTCGTTAGTCCAAATTATGTTGTCCAAAAATCGAAAGTCGTCTTGTAACATTGTTAAAATAAATTCGCAAAAGTGAACTCTTCTGGCCAAATCGGTGTCCTTTAGATGTTGAACCGTAGAAATGGAATAGGGATGGTATTTGTGTTTCAAAAGAATTCTGTGAATAGAGATCTTGGAGATTCCGGTTTGTAAGGCCACTTGTCTTAAAGATGTCATAGGATATGCCGAAAAATATTCCAAACTAGCAATTTCGATATTTTCATCATTGACAATTGGTTCTATTTTATGAATTGTTGCCTTAACGGTGCCAAAATTTTTGAAATTCACCATTATTCGTTTAATAATGTTCGGAGACGGTTTTTTGTTTCTCTGGATATCTACTATCAAATATTTCACATATTCTTGATAAAACTTTGTTACATTCTCCATAGATTATAAACAAATTTAAATAATCCTCGTGTGTATAATTTAAGCGACCCGGCATGATAATTAATACTTGTCAAATGGTAAATGAGAGCTACATACATTTGTTTAGCACCCAACGCCGTCATAGCGAACTAAGAGTAATAGAACTTAAAATACACAATACACAAACTTACCCTTATTTTTTAATGTTAAATAGGATAAGACTATAAAAATTGAGGGTGTCCATTTGAAAAAAATTGATTTTTAACAGTTTTCTCAATTTCATTTTCATTCTTATTTTTTGAACACTCTGTATTAATACTTATCAAAATATTATAAAAACTCTATTAAAGTAGGTCTTTTCCAACAAAGAATCTAACCCAAATTAAATAATAAAGGCTTCCTTATAGGAAAAATTGATAATTCTTTTAGTGCCTGCAAACGTCATTTTTGACATAAGAATTGAAATGTGTCAAAGACGGAGAGACTTAGGTATAGGACATGATACACAAAATCGGCCTAGAATTTTGCGTACAATCCAAAAATGTAATAATATATAGGGTGTCCCATTTAAAATAAGCAAGTTGAAATCTACTTACGGTATAACCGGAAGTGCCACCATCTTCAAAATATTTTAGCCGAGTTGCCCCCCGTCGAATTTAGTTTACTACCAAATTTTCAAAATTTTCCAACGTCTACTTTTTGAGATATTGATCGTCGCATTTCGTCGTGGGACACCCTGTATATATTAGATATTTTAGACGTTTCAAAATACAAATCAACAAAAAAAATCTGTGTCGTCTAATTAGACTGAGGTCTGTACATCATTATTTATAATTTTTTTTGCTATTTGCATGTAATATGTTATGTGTTATATACAAATGTATTAGCGAAGAAATGTTAAAACAAATTTTAAAAAACTCGTTTATTAGATAATTTTTATGGTTCCGTTTTAGTAAAGTTAATTTTACGCTACCATTTTACTTTTTTAAGCATGAAATAAATATTACAATCATACAAGATATATCAAAATCTTACCACCAAATTTAATCGCTATTTTTGACGTTTTAGCTGCCCGCAACACTAATCAGAAAAAAATTGTCCAGTGTTTCTATGTATAACGACAAAATAAGAATGGATTATGACAAGTTCTTGAGATAATACTAAAAACATTGCACACCCAACAAATGAAATCTTATAAAAGTTAATTTTAATAATGTAATTTGTACAATAATTCGTTTAGACAAAATTATTGCTGCATTAAATATATAGTTGTCCATAGATAGGAATAAATGTGATTATATGAAACGTATATAATGCTAAATAATTATCATCGTTGCGTGTATTAGAATCCCCATGGACAAATTACGGCTACTGTCCGTATGTCGAACGTGACGTACAGTTGCCAATTGAGTCGTTATTTATGGTCATACCTATATCAGAAAATAAATTATATTACTCATAGGCCACGTTAACTATAAGTTTAATCGACAATTGTGGCACAGGTTCATATTCCCCCACAATGAAAATAAATCAAACAGTTGCAATTATGTTTTTGTTTATTTTTATACGTTTGGTGTACTAAATATATCAACAATATAACCTGCTATGAATTTTATTGCTGGTAATGTTGAGGCACAATTGAACTGAGCTAATTTAAAGCAAATTGATAATGAGAATACGTTATTATTAAATTATGTTCTAATAATGCATTGAGAACCATATTGGAGTGGTGCTAGTGCTCCATATGAAACAAAGCTTAGGATAAAAATATCTAATGTGGCCAGCACACAACTTTTTAATATCAGTATATATCATCCTGATCTCCTGATTCTTCACTTAACTCAATTAAATTTTAATAGCGTTCATTAAAATTTTTAAATAATTAATTATCAGCGTTAATCGATACTGTCAATAATAATACATGTCTTATATTTTAGTAATTTCTTGTTATTGACATTGACATTTTTGTAACTAAATTAGACATTTCAAATGTCAAACTTTTAAATTTATCCTGACCCCATTTTATGAGGTCAAATGTATAACAAATTTCAGTTCACATTAGCTTTATTTTAGTATTTGGAAAATATATTTTATTGGCTTACTATGTTATACAGGATTTATAATCTTTCATGAAGAATATATTATTTTGTAAAGGCAAATACAAAAAAGTTTGGGACCCGTGGACCTTCTTTCAGCTGGCCAATTTTGCTCCTCGCCGAATTTATCAGTGTCTTTAACCTTTAGAACATGTGCAACAAATTTTAAATATTTATCTCAAAAACTGTGGCTGCTATTGCGGAACTACAGATATGCCGACAGATTACTTTTCATAAAGTTATGTTTTTTCATTATACTTCGTCGAGAATCGTTCAGAAATGCAATAAATTTTTTTTCCCCGAAATTGTACCTTTTTTCTTCTTTCATTCACTATGTCTCTTTTGGTGGTACCACATTCACCAAATTTATTGTGTCACGTAAAATGTTGTTGAAAAAACTGCCAAATTTGGGAAGTTTCTTATAAGTATTTTTTGAGTTATCGCAGACAAACACATACACACATATCCACACACACGCACCGACAGACATCATTCGGAAAATAGTTAGAATAGATTCATGAGGGTTCAAAACGTATATATCAATCAAAATCTCCAGGTCGAAAAAAATCACGATTACTATACTTTCTTATAAGAAAGTAAAAATAGATCAAGTGGTTTAAGAATTGTTGTTGCTTAAGCATTTGAGTGAAATTGATTAACATTATGAATTACACAAAGCATTAAGTTGTAGCCATACTCCAAAAGGAAACAATGCTGCAGCCAGGGACACGTGCTCGGAGTTAATGCTCCTCGTCAGATAATTAGCTAAGGAATTGGATGTACAATATAACAAATCAGGAATAAAAACTAACACAAGGTTGAAAGTTTCACAGAGTATACAGTGCTCAATTAATGCTTTCATGTTCCCATATTCTACATTTGGGGCCTCAGTGACGTGTACTGCTCGTTTCCACCTAGCAGATAAAATAAAAGAGAGCAAGGGCTACTAAGGTTCTATAATGAAACAAATCAAAAATCAGTGCCTTACATCTCATCCTAGGTTCAATTCCCTAGGTACGCTGAACTGACTCTTTTTTTGGGGCATATGGCACTAGATCTTGCTTTAATTTTTTAACTTCGTTAGTCCTCAATCATGGAAAGGGCGTGCGTATTAATGGAAATCCAGGACCATTGCCAGAGGGATAATTTTTGCTGAGCACCAATTTTTGATCTTCCTCCTGTCAAGAAAGTTAAAAGAAAAAGACTTAGAAAAAATCGATTTAGAGATTATGAACGATCTATAAAAGGCATGACCAGAAAAAGCAAAAGAGGGAGAAAAAAGTTGACGAGTTGACACATCAATTCACCTTTTCTCATAGTAAATTCTCCAGAATATTTTAGAGCATCGAGGTCAAGCTAAGAAAAAAGTTTCAAGTACCATCAGTATGATCTAAAATTGAGCCTTTTAGTTCCATACATTGTGCAATCGCTGATGTTTAAGGGAATATTATTTACTTTCAATCTTTGTATTAGTAAATCAGTTTATTACAATATATTTAAAAACTTGCTCCCAAAGGATCCAAATCAATCAAAGGAAAGACAACTGGGCAGGTGACTGATATTGACCTGAAGGTTTGTGTTAAGATTTTTGTCCAAATAATTTTGCGTCTTGATGAGATAATATAATCTTGATTTTGCTTACTGATTAACTTCAACTTTATTAATTCCGCAATTGATAAGATACGTTTCCTAACCTCAACCTCTTGTAGTAAAAAAAGTTCAATTTGAATAAAAAAAATTCTTTGCGACTTACCATTCGATCATTCCAAGTATGTCATCAGAGATCCAGCGAGCATTAGCAACTTCTGAGATAAGTGGTAACTATCAGGTTTAAGTTTAAAAAACTAGTTAGGAAGTGTCACTTTTTGAGAGGTGTTCAACAGGTGTCATAATAGAGGGACATTTGACATTTTTCCAGCACTCATTAGAATTTGACATATCTGAGGAGCTGCCATAAGGTAGAAACACTACCACGTGTAGATCCATAGGTTATTGGTCACAAGACGATTTGCATTTATGCCATTAGTTCCTGATAGGTCCCACAATCCTTAGGGTCTCTGTGTCAACCCGAAAAGTGTTGCCAGTAAGAGGCTTCGTTTTCTGGAACTGCTCCTTGCACGGAAGACCGTCCAATGAAGTATCAATTATTTGCCTGACACAAAATTTATTCGTTTCTCACTATAAACAGGATATCAAAAAGCAATTGACTCTGAGATCACAAAAATTCCTGGAGTTAGAACTCTTGCAGCTTGACAGCTACTGTCCAACAATTAAATACACCAACAGAAAACAGAGATCTACCTACATATACATATTTATTTTTAAACGTAGTGCTATGTTAATGTAAAAAATTGATTTTGGAATTTTTTTATGAAATATCGTTCAGGGATTAATATAATTTCAATCATGTAAGCATGCCAGAATCATTTTCAAAAAACAGAACAATTATTAAAACAGCCTATAAAGTATTGAAAGGACACTACAAAAACAATTTAAAATTAAAAGAGTTCAGACATGCATAATATTTTTGACAAAATAATGAAATTGAGTCCAAAAATCTACTTTTATACAAAATTTTTTTTGTCAAAAAGATCATTCATATTTGAACTCTCTTGATATAATTTGTTTTGTAAAGTGTCTACTTTGAATGAAAGCCTATATTTAATGCAAACTGTATGCAATATTTTACGTATTATTTATTTTCTCTTTGCAACTACACGATACAAAATTATCGTTTTTAATATACAAAAAACTTTTATCTCTGATACCATCACAAATGAGTTTCAACATTTTAGTCTTTTCCTTACTTATATTAATTCATGTGTATATTTCATGAGAAAATCCTGTAGTACCTTTCAGGGGTGGCAAAGTCTATCGGTTACTCAAACTGTAGATCCTCATACATATTAGAAATATCACCCAAGAACTATTTATACTGTCACTGATAGATGGTCCTTAGAGACAGGTAATCATCGTCGAATAGCCTAGAAATATGTTCTTAGCATGCGTTTGTGTACAAGCGACAACGAGAACTATATTGTAATTACTTCTAGGTTTTACTTTGATATTTCTAATATAACTGTTTAGGGACCATTGCAGTCTTAATGATTCTAGGTGGAATTTTTAAGAAAGTTCTTCTCCTAATTTGTAATTTAATGTGAGCCCTATCCATCGCCTTATAAGTAAGGCAAAACACATATAAGTTGTGCTGTTTCAGAACTCACAAATTCGCAAAGATTACTCATTATCCCCAGACAATTAAAAAAATTTATATGATTGTGAGTCATGTTTCGTTTAGAAATTACCGCCCATTAAAATTATTTTCAATCGAGTTTTAAATATATTTGAGAGGCACAAAGATTTTACCACATATGTAATTTCTTTAATTTCATCGATTTAATAGAAAACATACATTTTCAGAGAACAACAAAATATATCTCTTTTGTGTGAAATAAGTGCTGTATCCACATTAAGAAAAAAAGCGTTTGTTACTAAAGTAAAGAGAAAGTAAACCATGATATCCCAAAGTAAAACAGTATCGAATAGAGTTAGTTCTAGGCAACATTTTATAACTAAAATGGTTGGGATTCCATCAGTGATAGATAACGATTTATTAATATTCAATTTTTGATGCCTTAGTAGTAGTAAATAAATAATAATAAGAGATCGATCTTGTCTCTTGATTATGTCATAATTCAGTCACTATCATTTATCAGAGAAGAGAAAGTGTTATTGTAAAATATCGACCAATGATTTTGATCATGGACTCAAAGTTTCAGCTTCCATTTGGAGATCAAACCAATTTTCTTCTTATAAATGTTAAATTCAACAGTGTTGGTATTATATTCCGCTTTGCTATTACAAGATCAAAATACGTTCGTATTATAATTTTAGATTTTAAATCGAAAATACTTGTTACATTTCCTTCAAGAAAATGGAAGTTACTAAAAATTATCTTAATAAAATGCTTTATTACCAAAATGTAAGCCTTTTATTTCTTTATTATTAGTATATTAGGTCCATAACAACAAGTCTTTATTCTGCGAATAAGACTTGGATAAGGGTCGTTTTGTCGCTTCAAGTAAACATAATATAACAATTTGTCGTAGCGGAGAACACACGTAATACCGGTTCAAATAAGAACTGTGCGACTTTTAGGGCCTGCAATATCCTTCCGCAGGAGGTAATTTGTTTTCATTCCCGTCTGTAGCGGCGCAATCAGGCTTGCCGACATCATCTGGCGATCGCCGTGGGAATTAAAGATAGTGGTAAATGGTTATTGCGGAGACCGCGACTTCATATATGTATTGACTTTTGGTATAATGTGCCAGTATATTGGCAATTTCGTGGTAATGGGCCTCCTGATCTGATCACCGTTCTCAAGCGCTTCCATATATGTGGCACGCAACGCGATCTACACCGCCGTAGGAATGTAATAAAAACACCAACACAACAAATTAGCTTTAGTCCGGTGAATATAAAAATGAAAGCAGGTAAATTCTATAATAAGAATTAAGGTCAACTTTATGAAACTAATTTAGTTATTTCGTAGGTACTGTGTATATCATATTTCAATATTAAGATAAGTCTAGTTAACATTTTCGATAACTGATATAATGGTTTTATTATTTATTTATTTATTTAAATTATTTACTTATACACTGTTCTACAGTTAAAAACCCAACTACAGAACAGGAGGATAAAAAACTAGAAAATACATGAAAAAAAAAGAAGACGCATAATTAAATGTGTACGTGAAAACAAGAAAGAAACAGCAAAGTAAAATATTGGATTAAAGCACATTAGAGACAAAAAAAAATGCAAAAAAGAGAAACAAGTAGTTTATTTCAAATAAATAGATCGAATGTCGCTAAGGCGGCAAAAAACTAATCCAACTTATTACCTAACAAATTGTAATTGTTGCACATTGTAAATGTGAGAATGAAAGTTATATTTGTGCGCATGATGGAAAGATAAAAAGTTGTGTTTTCACGTGAGGATGTTCTAGGAATATGAAAATTTAGTCTGTGCTTAAGATTGGATACTAATTGTCTATCTAGCAATTCCATCAAATTTAAAGTTAAGTTAAATAATTTATGTTAAATGGATTCCAAATTTTTAATATGTTCAATATAGTATGGATACAACACAATCACAACGTACTCAAACTTGGATCTAACGAAACAATTATAAAGCATTTCTACGGTATTCATATTCGCAAATTCTCGACTACAACGGACTCAATATGATTTACGAATAATCCAGTAAAATTTGACTTAAAAAGGATAAAACTACAAAAAAGTCCGGCCAAGCTATATTTTTGTGGAGACCTTTTGATGTTCTACTGAAATTTTCAAAAGTACGCATGATTTGACCCGTGGCTTTTTTTTATGGGGTGAAAGGAGATAAATTTTAGTTTTTTGTCATTATCTCAAAAAGTATCAATTCTTTGAGAAAATAGTAGCTCATAAAATTCTCTACAAGAAACGTTTCTATCCTTTTTTTCGTGAAATCAGCAGTTGTTTCCTGTAAATCTTATTCTATATATAGTTTAGCCTATCAGGGTTAGAGCTCGCTGCCCTTGGTACCTGCTTTGGAGGTCGCTCTATGCTAATGACCTCTGCTAATGTGTATAAATCAATATTTAATTCGTTGTGTTCTCTTATTTATTTGACTCAGACTTTCATATTCTCATCTGTACTAGAAAGAATTTTAAAATTCCACAGTTGTATGAATTTAAGCCATTACAAAAATACAGTAAATATAAACAATCGCGTTAGGTAATATAGATTGCTTAGTAGAAAAAAACTGCTTGATGTCATAGTCAAGATATACACTATCCGTTAATTATTATATGCTGTGAAATCTTAAATCATAATAAAAAGCTTAATGAATCCTTATATAAGTGTAATGTTTAAAAAAATCAATTTTCCCTACTTTTCAATGAAAGGGATTGGAGCTATTTGGATAATTGTGAAGATGTTATTATAGTTAGACCGTTGTTTTATAGTCAATTGGGCTTAATTCTTATAGCCTATGTGCCGAAATTAATTACACCAAGTCGCAGCCATCCTTCCGGATTCAGTTATTCTATAATAAACTAACGCCCAAGCTTTGTTTGGATCCAAGTCAGACCAAGAGGAGGTACTAAGTACCTCGCTTTAAATATCATTTTTTTTAAATTGCATATGAACAATAGTTTAATTTAAATAATAATGATTAAACTATCATCCGAAGATATGACCTCAAAATCAAGAAAGATTCTCCAATTTACCTTCGAGTTCATTACCTGTCAAGAACCTACTCATTTTTGTTGTATATTAAACTAGTTGCACTATAAATTTATAATAATTGTTTAATTATATACAAAAGTGGTTAGACCGTTGCTAGTCACGTATAATATCTCACTAAAACAGTACTACCGAATACGAAATAAACTTGAAACAGCATGTGGATAATTACGGACACAAGTTGTATAATGGAGAGATACTTAGTACCTACCGTACAACATCGACCTTAGAACCCAGATTTTCTCTACAGTTTGAAAAAAGTTATACAGTATATTGCAACAGAGCTCAAAAAGGACACAATAAATTTATATTTCTGCAGTTTGAAAAAAGTTATACAGTATATTGCAACAGGGCTCAAAAAGGACACAATACATGTTTTCAGATTTTTGTAAACGAAATTAAAAAAGTTATAGTGAAAAAAATCAACAGAGAGGTACTTTGTGCCTCATGTTGGACGTTCTAAGGTTATAAGAGAAAGCATTCACTATGGAAAAAATGTAATGATAATAATATGATATCACTTTCTATAATTAATTCAAACAACAGACGTGAAATCAAAACTGACTCCAAAAGGTCATTTAAAGAATATCTATTTAACGGAAAAGAAAATAGTGTAGTACAGGATCCTTCTAATTTCTAGAAATTTATTAGTAAAAAGAACACGTGTGCTAGTATACCTAATAATTTGATCGCGACAATATAAATATTTCCGATCCAGAAGAATTATGCAACACATTTGCTCACTTTTTTCAGCAATGTTGTACTGCCCTGCTATGACAGAAGGTTGTATCTGAGATATGCAATTATAGAGAAATTAACTGTTATATCATCCATATTTTGAAATTAATCATTTTGAATATTGTAATTAAATTTGTATTCATTTCTTTTATTAATGTAACCCTGTAACATAACATTGTATACATATCTGGAGTACAAATGCCATTATAACCACAAAAAGATTCTTGCAGTTACGACTTTCTGCCATAGCAGAGCAGTATAGCACCTATACAAACAGTAATGACCACTTTGTTAGACATATTAATAACCATGATCAGCTAAATTCACCTTAAATATCTGAAAGTAATGTTCTAGTTTGTTTGAACATGTGGGCCAGATGGAATTCCCGGGTTCTTATTACGTAACTGTGTGTTAATCTTTGCAGACACTCCCTCTAAATTTTCAATTTCCTTAAAAACGAATTATTTGCCTTCGCAATGGGAATATATATAGCTCTGGTTTTTAGGAAAAGTGACCGGTCCAAAATTTGTAGCTATCGTCCAATTGTCATAATTTTTGCAAAAGGTTTTGAAATGTTATTATTTGATCATGCATTTTTCTCATTGCAAACATTTGATCGCATAGGCTCAGCTTGGTTTTGTTAAAGACAGGTTAACTATAACGAACTTATTTCGTATGATAGAATTCTTAATTGATGCCATCGATGTGGTATTTTAAGCCGACGTGATTTATATTGACTTTTCGAAGGCCTTTGACAGAATATACCACAATGTACTATTAAACAAGTTGATTAATTATGGTTTCACTCTACTCTTCTTGACTTTTTTAAACGACGCGTCCATTCAATAGCGACACTCTAGCAATTGCACACTTCGAGGCTCTGTGCCACAGACATCTTAAAGAGCCAGAAGAAGTGTGCCCGGCAGTACGGAGGAAGTCCAACAAGCACTTGTTGGTACCAAGAACTTCGCTGCCCCGGGCCCAGATGGCATTAACAAGTGGTGGTGGAAGAAATTTCCTTCCACTCATCGCCGTCTCGCGCGAGTTTTCAACTCATGGTTGAACGAGGGGCAGCAGATTCCGGACTGGTTCGTCGAGGGACGTACTGTGCTTATCCCCAAAAAGGGGGATCTTCCCGAGGAATTATAGGCCGATCACTTTGCCTCAACTCCTGCTACAAGATATTTACACGTATCTTGTATGCTAGGACACTGAGGTCTGTTGATCCGATCTTCCAGCAGATACATGAACAGCCTGGTGCCAAGAAGGGTATGGCAGGTTGCAAGGACAGCCTGCTGATAGACCGCTGCATTACACAGGATTCTGTGCAATAAAAGCGGAATCTATCGATGGCCTGGATTGACTACCGCAAGGCATTTGACACAACATCGCACGAGCTATTGTTGCACTTGCTCGAATGTCTTGCGGTACCAGCACCACTAGTGAGATGAATGGAACAGCTGCTGCCACTCTGGAAGACTCGCTTCACCATAACATCAGGTGCACGGCGGGTCACGACAGAGCAGGTGGCATTTAGGAGGGGTGTTTTCCAGGGCGACTCCCTGAGTCCTCTCCTCTTCTGCATCTCACTGCTACCGTTGTCTGCTGGGCTCCGCCAAACCCGTGGGTATCAATGTGGACCACCCAGCGACCGGAGGCATAAGGTCATCAATCTATTTTATATGGATGATCTTAAACTTTATGCTTCCGGAGAGCGCGAACTACAAAACGCTCTTAGGGTGGTCGAAGAATACACGCGGGCAATTGGTATGGAATTCGGGTTGGAGAAATGTGCAGTCATCCACCTCAAGAGAGAACGATGCGGGGAATTCTCTGAAGATACGCAGCTGGCAGATGAGAGCATCCTAAGACATCTGGATGCCGGAGAGACCTATACATCTCTGGGTGTGCAACAAAGGCACATCCAGGATGTAACACAAATAGAGGAATCTCTCCGCGGCAAGTACAGACACCGCCTACGAAAGATTTGGTCTTCCGAACTTTCGGGGAAGAACAAGGTGTCTGCAACTAATATGCTTGCCGTTCCGATTCTGGACGGTAGATGAGCTGCGCCAATTAGACAGAGATACCCGCAAGATGATAAATATTCACAGAAGTATTCATCCTAGATCATCCGTTCCTCGTGAGTACCTCCCACGTCAACGGGGGGGCACAGGACTCTTGAGCCTGGAGTGTACGCATGGCAAAGTAGTACTGAGTATAGCATGTAACATCTTCAGGAGCTCAGATCCCCTCTTGCGGTTTGTAAAACATCACGAAACTGTAGGAGTGGGAGCAGGAATGTTCAAGGCAGCAAAAAGAGCCGCAGATGAACTCGGTCTCGCATTTGACATCAGGCGAGGAGGCCGGCGAGGTGCTGATGTTGAGTCAGTCACCAAACTTCAGCCAAATCGTCTGAAAGTCCAAATTAGAGCTGCCGAACAGAAAAATCTGTTTCGGCAGCACGTCGATAAACCCCAGCATGGTGTTTTCTATAAGAACATAGAAACACTGGGTTTATCGACCAGGCTGACCTTCGCCTTTCTAAGTTCAGCAGGGCTTAAGTCGGAGACCGAGGGATTCATTATGGACTGCCAAGGTGGTGTTATCAACACCTTGGTCCACCGGAGCCGCGTGTGGCGTGTAGAGGTTCCTGATATCAACTGCAGGACCTGCCATCAGGCGCCGGAATCGCTCATGCACTTACTATCTGCATGCCCCATATACGCGATTTAGGGCTACATCCACCGACATAACGCGGCTTTATGAGTGCTATACTACCATCAAAGGCACTCGTACGGGGTAGACCAGACACCAGTGCTGCCTTACGTCCCCGGAGATATTGAGTCCGTTGACGAGAACGAGAAATGCCGGATTTACTAAAACTATTCGTTCCCGACTGTCAGGCTAATCCAAGCCAACAAGCCTGACATAGTCCTCCTCGACCATCAACTCAAGGTGATGTATGTATTCGAGTTCTCGGCAGCTGCGAAGAAAAACATCACCTTGAAGGAGGAGGAGAAACGGACCAAATATGGCGATCTCCTGTACGAGCTCCAAGTGCTGTACCCAGGCTACTCGGTAAAAATGGTCGTCCTTATAATCGGTGTACTCGGAGGAATAAAGCTTATGCTGCTCTCGGAACTGAAGATCATACCGGCCTACCAAAAATTAGCCGAGTGCCTGGCAGGCCAAATGTAGAAGGCGGTCATTCTGGGTTCCTTCTGTCTGCTTAGGGCACACGATTCTGGTATCTACAGTCACTAACACTGCGGGATGTGGGGAGTGGCTATAGTTGATGCGCCGGTGCGACTCCCGTGAGGCGTCGGAAGCCACGGGTGGAGTGACCGGCATCGGATATTCCGAAAAAAAAAAATAATAATAATGTAAGGGGTGCAAAGGACTTCAACGCGGTGCACCCTGGACAGACAGAGAAAAATTTGTCATATATACTAAGGAATCTCTGTTTGACTAATGTCAGCCATGGGGTATCAGGGCTAACTACTCTGATACCCCAAATACTCTGGTTTTAATCACACGTTCCACTCACGATTGACCCCCAATTGGATGGGGGTCAGAGACAGGATGGAGGAGTCCCATTGGAAGGTCTCAATGTTGACGACACAGGCTATGTACACGAATGCTTTAAGTGGACGAGGGAAATAAGGGATAACTTGCTGACCTGCTACGAGAGCAGCGAACCTGAGCGCAGGAGATACATGGTGCGGTCACATGATGCCTGGTGTATCATGCACCCTGAACACTGTGCCATCTCTCAGCAACATCTGAGAGGTCAAGCATCTCTTTTGCTTAGTACAGGTTACGTAAGGGCACCTCGTCAGCTGGAAGAACTGCCAGCCGCAGTACCACGGCAGCAATTACCCAGCTGATGGGGAACATCCTGTAGAGTCCACCGATGTAGACATAAGGACAAGGGTTAACCAAGCCTTACCACCAGGGCTAACCTAAAGCCACAAGACCTGGCTAGAATGTGTACAACGCCGCGAAGCAACTCGTCCCCCATTAGAGGTCAACTAACACTTCAAACGGGGTCGAGAAAGCCAAGCGGCGTGTACAAAAATCCAAGGCAAGATACAGCCGGCTAGACAGCAGTGCTTCTCGGATCCAGAGTATGGTGGAATACACGACAAACGGAAGTGTTTTTACTCCTAACATCCGGCGCATAGCAGTCGGACTAAGACGTCAACACCACACTCTAAATCTAACAATGATGCATACCATCAAGCAGTACTGCCTAGACAGGATCCGAGCACTCATGGCTATAAAGAAAACGTTGAAGAGGTGGGTAAGGAGTATGGAGCAAACCAATTTGTTCCATACGAATCCTTCCCACCTCCTTCAAGAGCCAGAGCGTGTTGTTGATAATCTGCCGACTGTAGAAGATGTCGAAACAATCTGGAAGGGAATCTACGAAACGATGCGTCCATTCAATAGCGACAGTCCAGCTATTGCACACTTCGAGGCTCTTTGCCACAGACATTTTGAAGAACCAGAAGAAGTGTGCCCAGTAATCAGTACGGAGGAAGTCCAATAAGAACTTGTTGGTACAAAAACTTCGCTGCCCCGGACCCAGACGGCATTAACAACTGGTGGTGGAAGAAATTTCCTTCCACTCACCGCCGTCTGGCGCGTGTTTTCAACTCATGGCATGTACCATACTGAAGAGCTCAGATCCCCCCCTTACGATTTGTAAAACATCACGAAACTGTAGGAGTGAGAGTAGGATTGTTAAAGGCAGCAAGAAGAGCCACAGATGAACTCGATCTAGCATTTGACTTCAGGCGAAGAGGCCGGCGAGGTGCTGATGTGGAGACAGACCGAATCAGAGTTGCTGAACAGGAAAAACTGTTTCGGCAGCATGTCAATAAACCCTAGCATGGTGTCTTCTATAAGAACATAGAAACGCTGGGTTTATCGACCAGGCTAACATTCGCCTTTTTAAGGTCAGCCGAGATTAAGTCAGAGACCAAGGGATTCATTATGGCCTGCGAGGATGGTGTTGTCAACACCTTGGTCAACCGCAGCCGCGTTTGGCGTATAGAGGTTCCTGATATTAACTGCAGGACTTGCCGTCAGGCGCCGGAATTGCTCATGCACTTACTCTCTGCATGCCCCATATATGCGACTTCGGCCTACTTCCAACGACATAATGGGGTGTTACGAGTGCTATAATACCATCTAAGGCACTCGTACGGGGTGGACCAGACGCCAGTGCTACCCTAGAGCTCCGGAGAAATTCAGTCCGTTGCAGGAGGAGGAGAAACGAACCAAATACCTTTTATCTCCAGGACGAGCTCCAAGTGCTACTCAGTCAAAGTGGTCGTCCTAATTATCGGTGTGCTCGGAGTGCTAAAGCCTACGCTGGTCTCGAAACTGTGGATCACACCGGCCTGCCAAATATCAGCCGAGTAGCTGGCAGGCCAAATGCAGAAGGCTTTAATTCTGGGTTCTCTCTGTCTGCTTAGGACACACGATTCTGGTATCTACAGTCACTAACCCTGCGGGATGTGGGGAGTGGCTATAGTTAATACGCCGGCGCGACTCTCGTGAGGCGTCGGAAGCCACGGGAGGATTGTCGGGTATCGGATAGTCCGAAATTTAAAACAAAGTAATAGTGAGGTGCAAAATGTTCGGACCGGCAACCCCCTTGCGCTGCACCTTGGACAGGCAGGGGCATCTCCGCCTGACAAATGTCGGCCGTGATGTACCAAGGCTGACCACCTGGTACTCCTAGCTTCTCGTTCCATATAATTTCAGAAGAAGGGACTCTCACGACCGACCCCATACGGATAGGGATCAGAGACCAGTGGGAGGGGCCTCACCTGATGGTTTCAACGTTGACGACCAAGGCAATGTGCACGGATTTATTAAGTAGACGAGGAAACTAAGGGACGACTTACTGACCTACTACAAGAGCAACGATTCTAAGCGCAGGGGATACATGTCCCGATTACATAATGCCTGATGTATCATACACCTTGAACACCGCGCTTTCGTTCAGAAACTACTGAGAGATCAGTTATCCTATTTTCTCAGCACAGGTTACGTAAGGGCACCCCGTCAGCTGGAAAAAACTGCCAGCCGCAGTCCTACCGCAGCAATTAGCAGCTAATGGGGAACATCCTGTAGAGTTCACCGATATGTACTTAAGGACGAGAGTTAGATTTAACACTAGGGCTAACCTATAGAAACAAGACCTGGCTAGAATGCACGCGGTCATCAATGAGGAACTTCCAGAAGATGCAGATATTTGGCAAGTCAACTGTGCCGTGTACAACAACGTGAAGCAACTCGTCTTCCGTGAGAGGTCAACTAACACTTTAAACGGGGTCGAAAAAGGTCAAGCGGCGTGTACAACAAATTGAAGGCAACATACAGTCGGCCAGACAACACGCTTCTCAGATCCAGATTTTTACTTTCAGAATTCGGCGCATAGCAGCCAGATTAAGACGCCAACATCACTCTCTAAATCTGACAGTGTTGATTTTTATCAAACAACACTGTCTAGATAGTATCCGAGCGCTCATTGCTATAAAAAAACCTCGAAGGGGCGAGTGAGGAGTATTTAGCAAAACAATTTGTTCCGTACGAATCCTTCCCGCATTTTTCAAGAGCCACAGCGTATTATCGATAATCTGCCAACTGTAGGAGATGTCGAAACCTTCTGGAAGGGAATCTACAAAATGACGCGTCAATTCAATAGCGACACTCCAGCAATTGCAGACTTCGAAGATCTGTGCCACAGACATCTTGAAGAGCCAGAAGAAGTGTGCCTGGCAATCAGTACGGAGGAAATCCAACAAGCACTTGTTGGTACCAAGAACTTAACTGCCCCGGGCCCAGACGGCATTAACAACTGGTGGTGGAAGAAATTTCCTGACGCGAGTTTCAACTCATGGTTGTACGAGGGGTAGCAGATTCCGGACTAGTTCGTCGAGGGACGTACTGTGCTTATCCCCAAAAAGGGGGATCTTTCCGACCCGAAGTATTATAGGCCGATCACTTGCCCTCAACTCCTGCTACAAGATATTTACCCGTATCTTGTATGCTAGGACACTGAAGTTTGTTGATCAGGTCTCCCAGCAGGTTCACGAACAGCATGGTGCCAAGAAGGGCATTGCAGATTGTACGGACAGCCTACTGATAGACTACTGTACTATACAGGATTCTGTGCAATACAAGCGGAATCTATCGATGGCCTGGATTGATTAACGCAAGACATTTGATACAACATCACACGGGATATTGTTGAATTTGCTGGAATGTCTTGCGGTATTAGCACCACTAGTGAGATGCCCAGAGCAGCTGCTGCCGCTCTGGAGAACTCGCTTCACCATAACATCAAGTGCACAGAGGGTCACGACAGAGCAGGTGGCATTTAGGAGAGGAGTTTTCCAAGGTGACTCCCTGAGTCATCACCTCTTCTGCATCTCACTGCTGCCATGTTTGTTGGGCTCCGCCAAACCCGCGGATATCAATGTGGACCACCCAGCGACCAGAGGCATCAGGTCACTCATCAATTTTATATGACCTTAAACTTTATGCCTCCGGAGAGCGCGAAATACAAGACGCGCTTAGGGTGGTCGAGGAATACACACGGACAATTGATATGGGGTTCAGGTTGGACAAAGGTGCAGTCGTCCACCTCAAAATAGGATGATGTGGGGAATTTTCTGAAGATGCGCAGCTCGCAGACGGAAACATCCTAAGACATATGGGTGCCGGAGAGACATACACATATCTGGGTGTGCTAGTCTGTTTGCCAGTTTCTTTATGGGATCTCTAATAATATTTTCAGTAAGTATTGATACAGGAATTGTTAGTGTAAAAGGAATTACTTCCATTAGGAACATTAGACTTTGAAAGATAAACGTTACTGAAATAATCAGCAAAGTCATTTACAATAGCAGTCGGATTTTCATAATTCGTGGTGTTAATATACGAGTATACCCTCGAGAATCCTTTCTTATTTTGGATGTATGATCAGAAATATTTAGGATCATTTAAGATAATCCTCTCCACATTATTAAGGTAGTCTTTACATGCTGGCACTGTTCTGATTTAATTTTTAATAAGGGCTCGCATTCTGGAAAATTTAAGATTATAATGGTATAATGGCTCTTATACCTCTTTACATAATGTAATTTAATGGCAAATTTCGTAAAATATTTGCAGTGTAGCATACACGAAAATCTTTTGAAAAGTTTTTGTATAAAGGAACATATAAATCGTAAATCCAGTATAAAGTAAATTTTCTTGTAGAACGATCACATATGTGTAATATGAACGTTATTGTAGTTGTTTAAAAACGTCCAATTAGTATTAAGAAACGAGCTATATAAACGTGGAAAATCAGGTTTTTTGAAATTATAGCTTTTATAGAGATAATTTTTTGGGAAAGTATGGGTTTTTTAATGATATGATTGACATTAATTAATACTACAGGTTGATGATTGTCTCCATTAATTAGGGATAAGTTTTCACGCAATGTAACACACCGCATACCTGTAAACTGTGAAAAGTTATGAATTAGTTGCGATTTGAAATCATTTATATCTACATTTACAAAATGTATAACATTTCAAAATAAATATGTTTTTTTATTAACTATAAAAATGTTCAAAAAATAGCTTTTGCTCTGTGTTTGTTATTAAGAAGGAATATAAAACGTATATAAACAAAGATGAAAGATTACATGTACATTTACAGCCTAGTATATCAATGAACAGAAAAAGATGAATAAATTCAAAATATGTCAAGTGTTTCAACTTTATACAGTATATTCATTTAAACACTAAAAAATTCTAACATAGGCTGGCGGTATAATATAAATACATTTTGTCATTATATAATGCACCACCCACCTATGCTACAAAACCGTACGACTGAAGTTCGGCAAACGGTTGCTATGTGAGCCCAGGTAAGAAAAATGTTATGTGATCATCTCAAATAAAAGTGGTATAGTCTATTTTGAATGCCAGTGGTACTCCACCACCAAGATATGTATTAGTTTCCGTAAAGTTTCGATCACATTGTATTATACCATAACTGTATGGAAAAAATTCCAAGTTCTTGACATCAAAAGATAGCCATGTTTCCACAAGAGCTATGCAATCATAATCAGGCCATCATGGAGGAGAAAAATCATTTAATTTTATATTGAAACCCATTTTGAAAATAAAGTTGTTGGTTATTATTGTTTTTAATTTTGTTGGGCTCATCTAATTTAAAGAAATCATTTTTGGTATTATTCGTACTAATCCGTAGATTGGTTTCCCCTTTAGCAGTGTGCATATTAAGTTCATTTTTTATTGATCGGTAGTACTCTATTTGCCTCGGTGTACGATCTAGAAATAACGTATGCCAGAATATAGATTGTGATTCTCTAATTGACTTGAGTTACGAATTAAGTCATGTCCCATTTGTTCGTCATGCAAAAATAATTGAATAGGTCTGGAAGATGTTTCTACCATCAAATTTCCATAGCCTGAATTGGTTAATGTTATTTTTATCAAAGTTGGATGATATACATTGGAGAACATTTGTTACTTCATTCAAATCGTGGTCTTTTTTCGACGTTGGATTTGTATTTATTGGATTTATCGAATTCTGTCAATTTTTTATTAGTGTTTGTATCATTCTTCGTGCTGCTTGCAGATTTCGATTTATTTCGACCAAGAAACTTATTCTGTTCATGTACGTGATGCCCACTTTTATGCAACAGTAGAGTTGGTATCCCAATGTTAATTTGTAACTTCAAAATGATGGAATATTTTTAATAGTTAAGATGGGAGAAGAAATTGTAGATGCCCTAAATGTGACTAGGACTCCACAATAAATTGCAGGGCCTTTTCTATCCTCACTTAACACAAAATCTTAGGATTCTCAGACGGTTAATTAGTTAACTGTTAAAAATGTGGACTGCTTTGTGACAGCAATCACCGGGAAAATATGTTTCTTAAACAAAAGCCAGTTAGAGACCGAAATGTGAATACGGATTGCTCCTAACTTCATTAGTGCAGTCTAAATCAATGACATTATTTAAATGCTATATATAGGGTTGCAGGATTGTAAATGATGAATAGAGGACTGGAAAAGAAAAAGTGCCAGGATAAATGGAACCATATTAGATTCCATGGTGATTCCAAATTACTTTTGTTTACGGGTAATTCCGTAATTCCTGATCTAACCCCAGGTAGGAAGCAATTTGCAATTCGTAAATTTCCATTGGTACTCAATAATCCTATTTATTTAACACTTAACGTTACATTAATAATATACTATAAGCTCTGTAATTAACTAAGAATTAAGTAAAAATAAAAGAATTTATTCTCTAACGGACATGTCTTAAAAAGTGATTTTGACAGAAAAACGTCAAAAATTGTATCAAGTACTACGAAAGGAATCGCACAAACATCAATTTTAAGTCCACTCCTATATACTGTATATACATCAAGATTCCCCTATGTTCTGGAAACATGGCTCTTCTGGATGAATTGACATTGTCCAACACAAAATAAATATTGGTAATATGCCACCTATATGGCAATCTTCCCGACGTTTTTTACTTGTCAAATAAGAAGAAACACTTGAAACGATTCATTACTGAAGCTTCATGGAGTCCATGGACTTCCGCAATAGTTTTAGTAAAAATCCGCTATATCGAATTAACGATACATTAGATATGCTTTCAGGTTCAAGTTGGTTTTCAACTTTAGGTTTAAAAATTGGATGTTGGAAAGTTGGACGTAAAGAAAATATAGTTAATCAACAGGGAATGGACTATATAAATAAATTACTAATATATTCTCATTGAATCAAAATTTCGTAACACTCCCACTTTCTTAAGTTTATAATTTATTTCGAGGCTCGAACTGAATTACACCTATTAATAAATATAGAGCAGATATTAACACTGCTTGGAATAACAAAATTGTTAATTTTTATAATGCTATATTTAAAGATTAATAAAGGCCTTTATTATTATTATTATCACCATTAATTGATTCAAACTAATTAAGTAATAACGTTAGAAGTCATATTCATTTTAAATAATATTTGTTGGCAACTCACTGAATATATCGCAGTCACTAAAGAAGTTCACAGAAATCTTTGAACATGGAACATGTATTGCGTAATAAAATCAAAAGCCATATAATTTTGAACTGGAAAGGCACGGAGATAAAAAAACTAATTAATTGTACACCTTTAAATTTGTTTTAAAATAATCAAACAGTACTACCGTATTGCGCCGGTAGTAAAAAAGAGGTCAGTTCGGCTTACCGGCAGAAGCGATGTAGTTAGCGTCGTCATTCGATTAGCCAGAAGGACACTAAAAAAACGAATAACAATCACTGAGGAAAGCGGTTCGTGTTACGGTGGTGGTCTGCAATAGTGAGCAATCGGACAGTCGTAACCGCCTAGCCAGCAATTGCCCTCCAGGGTGGAATCGCCACTCCTTCGTAACGTCTTCTATCTACTTTCATTTACTGTCGCTATATCTCTTTAACCCGATCTGAAGGAACAAGTATATGCCGAAATTATAAGCGAACAATGTTGTTATGGTAAATATAGTATAAAGAATGTAGTTTATATTTCTCATTTAAAAATGTATATTAGGCATTTAATTAATTCCTTGTTGTATTTTAATGGATTTGACCAATTCTTTAACATATTTTGCTAGATTCTGAATTTATTAACGTTATTTTTTTTGTTAGATGGTAATAACATCAACAGAAATTATTAAAATTTGCACGAATTAGAAAGAAAGGAAAAGTTTGGCATACAAAAAAATGTTATTCATTTTTATTCACATTTTCATCTATGACGATTGTTTAGAACGTTTCTAAATTTTTGGTGTATTTATTTTAATTTTTAAAATTTTCTATGCTGTAATAATAGAAACACTCTATCGACGAAAGGTATATCTCGGCTTACCATATTTTAAATCAGGGCAAAGTTTATTGAAAAAGAGCAATCAATATACTCAAAAACATAAAAAGGTGTAAAATTATGGAAGATATTTTTTCCGTTAATTTTTCCATTATCCAATCTTGACGTTTAATGTATATCTGTAAAATTAATTGGCATCTAATTCATCCTTATTATTTCTGAAGATTAATAAATCACTGCGTCGCGTCAGTTTTTTAATCAGCTGGAGCGTTTGATACCAAGCCATAATAAGTTATTGCAGGTCTTGGAGGACACTGATTTTCATTGAAAATTTCCTAAATTTATGATAATTTATGTAACCAATTAATTATAATAAACGAGTGTTATTAGCAGTGGCGACTCGTGATAATTTTATTTGGGGGGTCCTAGTTTCTTAAAAAAATATGAACGACATAATAAAGACTCACCTTCAGCCCTTCGGTAATTTCATTAAAGTTGAACTACGATTTTTGGTAACAAAAGAAAAGTTTTATGTACATATGTACAAAAAAATGTTCACAATATAATAATCACTTAAAATTGCGAGTAAAAATGTTATTGCTTATACACAAAATCAAGTCTTCTGTCTTTCTGGGAAATAAAATTTTCTATGACTTTTTCGTCAAAATTGCTTATGTTCTGGATAAAGCTCTTATTCACTGACATCATTGCTAGGGCATTAAGGCGTTCTTCATTCATAGTGTTTCTTAAAAATGTCTTTATACGTTTAAGAGTTGAAAAACATCTTTCTGATTCAGCAGTAGACGTCGGAGTTGTCACAATAATTTTTAGTAACTTGACCGTTTCGCTGAACGTTTCATTTAAATCATTTTCAGACAGCCAAGAAAGCATGTTTAGGCCACGTACATTATTTTTAAAATCCTCAATATACAGTTTAGCCCACCAGGGCTAGAGGTCGCAGCTCTTGGTACCTGTTTTGCAGGTCAGTCACTAAGACATCAGTGATGTCTGACCACCAGAGGGATCCATTTATCACTCGCTATATTTGTCTTGCTTAGTCTGCTTTAGGCTAGCCTGGTGTGCTACTATTGTTTGTCTTTTTCATTACTTATGGTATACTGACGAGAACATAACAAGTTTGAAACCGGTCTATGTCTAATGAAGAATTGACAAATGATCTTAGCTACCAAACAAGACTTGCAGGTTTAATTCAAGGCAAGTCGGGGCTTTTGTCCGCAGAGTAGTTGTTTCCTGTAAATCTTATTTAGTATATAGTTTAGCCCACCAGGGCTAGAGGTCGCAGCTCTTAGTACCTGCTTTGCAGTTCGTTATCAGTCATTAAGACGTCAATGATGTCTGACGGGTAGTAGCACTGACCACTAGTTAGAGTTATAAGTTGAAAATCAGACATTATGCGACTTTATTGTACACATAGCCGTCGCAAACTGGTAATAAATATGTTAAAAAGATATTAAATATAAAAAAAAACTTAAAAAATCATGCATTTAATTACTGTTATGTTTTCCTAATAGTAACTTGGGAGGCTTGAGCCCCTGATCTTTTGTGGAGCAGCCGCGACCGATTAATAGTGTTGTCAATATTAAAAAAAAAGTAACGCAAGGCATCTTTCCAGGACCCATATTATTTTTATTTACATTAATGACCCCACTTAATATATACACAGGTGGGTCTATAAGTTTCCTGTAGATGATAGCACAAGAAAACAATTATTTGACAACATTAAATTAAACAAGTTTATTTTATTACACTGGCCAACACACATGTTGGTGCCCTAAAAGTTAGACCTATTCTTGGATATATTTGTAGCGCAGATTCCAAAAATGGCTCAGTTTTGTCTAGTTTTGAAGAGATAGAATAGCATTATATCCTGATTCAAACGGTTATCCGTCATAATTCGGAATCAAAACAAAAAAAAGTTACTTTCCACCGAAGAAGATGAAATTATTTGTTGGAAATGAAGCTACCTAAGATCAACACAACACTTTAGCACCTAAAATAGAAAGTGTTATTGTGTGGATGAAAGACAGTTAAATGAAAGATGTAACAATAAAAATACTCCTCAAACTCATCTAGAAGGTTGGCCAGCAGGAACAAATAAACAATCGGAAAAATGACGCCGACTAATTATAACATAACTCATATTAGTGTGTTGATGACTTTGTCGTAAAAGTGGTTTAATAACATTCGATTCAAGTTGTACTGATGACTGACTATCACGAAGTTATGAAAGGAGACGTTTTTGAGATTTATTTTGGACAATGTCTGACATGGGCTCCCTTTGTTTGTTCCTCAATCATAATGTCTGTTTATTAATTAATTAATGACCATATTATATAGATATATGTTTATAGTCACCAAGTTTTAAATCGAAATTTTAAATCTTACAAAAGTTATTAGGCTTATGAGAAATATTCTACACACACATGCAATTATACATAGCGACCGAAAATAGACGGCGAAAGACAAAAAAATCTTTTGGTCCTTGCAATAAAAAAAAATGTTTGCCGGCTATAATGTACATTTGATATTTATTTTGATTTGATTAAATTAAATCGGTATACCAATAGACGTTTCAGATTTCAGAGACGCCTCAGAGTTCATGATTTACTTTTTGTGTAAATACGACCCTAAGAATTATTGCTATTTGAAAGTTATTTTAGACATGCATTATAAATAGAGTTAGGGAATTTGAATGTAATGACGTAAATAACAAGGGCGTACATTCTGACATTTCATCAAGCTCCTGTACGACTTTTATCAGATTACTAGCTCAGAGACCCAATTAATTTATTTTATTGTACTTTCCAAATTCTCTCGTTTTAAACAACGAGTGGCACCCGATATTATTCAACAGTTCCATTTCTTCTCCCGCCCATTATCTAACCATCAGTGCTTCGTTTCCCCGGCGTTATATCCAATGATGGAAGCCAGTCAAGGTTTGATGTTTTTTCGACGACACGTGTTTCGTAATAGCCGATTTACTAATGTTTGGACTGGATTTACATATGACAGTCCAACGTCCCGCACTATACATAACAGCGCAAAAAACATCACAAATTCTTAAGTCAGGGACTTCCACGTAAATTTTTACATCCATTACCGCACTATATTAAACAGAAAATATCGAATAAAAAAGATAAGATATTCGCAATTCAACACTACATACATACACAAATTCCCTAATGATAAAACAAATGTTAATATTTCGAACAATAATATACGGAGAGTAATTTTTAAATAAAATTAAAAACCACATAGTAGGTAAAACATTAAAATGACTCAATTGCAAGTGTTTGTAAATTTTTATTTTCATAATTTGTCAGAAATCAGAATCATCTGAAATTTTCCGAATTTAAATTTATGAACAATGTTGGGTTGAACAAAACTGTGAATATTTTAATTTTCTTGAAAGAGTAGTTCTTGGAATAGTAGTTACAAAAACTTCCTGGGACTATTTTTAGAAAAGGCAGATTTCGGTAAATTCATACCGAGGACCTTTAATTTGATAAAGAGTCTCTTTAAAAGAAATATGAATATACCCAGTATCTGATTTTCCTAAAATGAGCTCCTGGGAATGTTTCCGAAAACATTCCCTGGAAATCTCCAAAACCGAAACTATCCAGTTTTGCCTAACCTTAGAATAATGTATCCAAATATTACCGTTAATTTAATATAGAGGGCAAATATATTTTTAAACAAAAAAAATATATTTAAAAACGTGTATTTTTGCGTTCTATTCTCACCAATATAAAATTTCAAAAATTGCAAGTCACGAAATAAAATATTTTTATTTTACATTATTCCATTTAAAATTCCAGACACATAAAAAAAATCGGACTGGGAACTGAGGCCGGTCAAGATAGTTGTCCGGTAATCAACCGGTTGTCAGTCCTGGTCTGTTTCAAAGCAGTACTCTACATAAATATGAAGTGATATATTTGATACAACTTATAGACAAATGCACCATTTAACCTAAAATCATTACCTACAGAGGGTAACTATAAAATATATTTCATAATATATAAATACATCTTAAAAGAAAGAAATATATCTAAGGTAGGTACTAATTAAATTAATAATAAAACTAATAAAAAAAGTATGCAACCTTATGTTTACAAATATAATAATGATCAAGTCATAGATACGGCTGTATGTTAAAGTAAAGAGGTAGCTAGGTAATTTAATATTTAAAACAAAAATAAATTAATATTAAATAAAAAAAATATGTTCACTTTGCAGTGTTAGCTCGGATAGAGAACGAAATGCGCGCTGATTCTTGGTGCAGGCGGCAGGTAAATGTACACAAGTGCAAAGTTCTTATAGCGGTTCATTTTCATGTTTATTTTATTTCATAAGCATCGATAGTAGTTGGACGTTTCACTCACTTAAGTCCAACCCAACACTGCAAAGTTTAAGTGAATAAAGTTTAGACTTAGTTAATATCACGTGGTTAATCCTCTTGTCTTTCCTTATGTTCACTTTTCCGATCCGTGGTTTGTAGAAAATCGCCTTGAGGAACTCCTTGGTGTCCCAATTATCCCGAAAAAAAAAAGGGGAAAATAAAAAAATAAAAAAGGTAATAAAATAAAAAACAGGATAGTATAAAAAAAAAGAAAAATCATAAAAAACGAAGAAAATTAAATAAAGGAGAAAAAAGGAGAAAATATTAAATAAAATAGTATGCAAAACTTAAATAGAAGCAGAGACAAGTCAACATTGAAAATTGTAAATATGAGTATAGTTATATTTAATAATGTTCTTTTTCCTGTTCGTATGTTGAATTAGATGTATGTAAGACCAAACATACTCTAATAAATTTTTGTACCTCTATAAAAAAGGTAAAAAAGATCGGATTCCTTTACTACATCGATGCGAAGTTCCAAATAAGTTGCTTTTATATATACAATGTAACAAATTAAATATACAGTTATTTCGGTAATCTCAATGTTTTAGAATAGACAGACAAAGTTTTCTTTTTAATAAATTCTTTCTTCTTCAATGGATGAACTTTTTTCATACAAGAATTTTCGATTAATTACCAAGAAGTTCCCAATTAGAGATCATGTTTTCATTAGGTTTTTTAAACAATACCTCCTTATCTATATCTGTCTTCACCGTCAGCTAGAAAGAGGAATGAGATTGGTGATAAAATACCCAATAACGCGTCCGCGCGCGCCCAGGTAAAGGGCGGCACGGCGGCGCTTCTGAGCGTTAGTGCGTCCCAGGGCGCTCGTCGTCCGGCCACGTGCCCATTACAACGGTATTTACCTCTCACGGCTATTGTAATGGACGCGATAACTGCACAACGACGACATTCCAACTGCCTTGGATTCAATACGCTACTGCACTTTTGAATCAGGATGATCTGCGTGTTTCAGGACCAAGGATAGTCATAGAAACTTCATTTGTTATAAATACGTAATCCAAATCAAAACACAACTATTAAAAATATATATAACCTAATCTGGGAGGCTCGGAATAATAAGGAACTCTGAGAATTATTAGATAATTTCCAGAAACATGAATTCATAAAATTGCATTAAACCTAAGTTAGCCCAGTCCCCAGAGAAAAATAATGTCAAAAGCTGAAATAAAATAATCCTTATCTGAAATTTTACACAGGAGTATGTTTTTGGTAGTAGAAAAGTATGGAAAAATATCTCATGGTTACCGTAGTTGCAGCATAAACAAAATGGCGTCAAACTCCCAAAAATTGTTTTTTTTGAAAATAACTTTTAGAACACGCAAAATAGAAATAATTCGTTGAGATAAAAATTAAAGAGACAAAATTCTATACAGAAAACATCCTTACAAATAAAATAAATAAGTTCATTATAACCTACATCAATGAAATGCTTTGTACAAGTCGTGAAAAACTAATTTCTAAGAGATAAATTTAACCAGTTGACAAAGATTTAACAGTTAAAACGAATTGTTTTGTTTGTAACTGATGGTTGAACAATTTTATGGGAAAACTTGTATTAAAAGTCACGTAAACGCAACCCGATGATTTCAGTTTTCTACGATCAAATGGAATATGAAGAAAAAGTTCTGCAGGCGATCTGAAAAATCTTCCTCCTACGTTTCGAGTATTTTCCTTATTTCACAATTTAGAGAAACAAACAAAACTGCTAGATCTTATTACGTTTTTAAGTTATTACAAATTGTTCGGAATAAGTTCTTGTGAATTTACCTTGCCACACTGTCCCATGTTATCACTTTTTCGTATTATAACCAGTTTGTTTGTGATGGCATATAATGAGCATTCAATATTTTCGGACCACTACTGCCAAACTGCTTGTCAGAACTGTTTCTATTTATAGTGGTTTAAAAAAAATACTCTATATTTTGTAAAGAAAACTTGGAGACGCTAGACAGAAATTAACCGCTGTCGATAGGTGGAACAATTACCAACCGAAACATAAAAACACCTGATATTCTATTTTTCGTCTGTCCGTCTGTAATCAAATCTAAGAAACACTCTAACCTTGCTGAATCTCAACATCTTTTTTTTAAATATTGCACGTTATAGAAGTTGGATAGTATCTGAAAAAAATGAGTTTTAAGTTATGGGACCTTTTGCAAATTTATTATTATCAATTTTATTGGAATGCAAATGTGAACTTTGTTGAATCGATAAGTTTTCTCTAACAGGCAATCCAGGACGGTTCCGAATTTGATATTCTAATTTGATTGGTACAGAAATACAGTTCAAGGTCATAACATTTGAAAATAACATTCGATACCGTTCCAAACTGTGTGTTGGAACAAACCTATTAACTAGTAAAAAGTGTCTCAAGGAGGTTTAAAATTTTTAACAGTTAAATTTGATTAGAATTTATCTTGGTTATATGATATATGTTATACGGTTTTCTAGGAAACAAGGTAAATCTTTTAATATTCACAAATAATATGCTGAAAAGATATGTCAAATACGATCTATTAAAATTGAGCAGGATCGTATTAAGGCTTCCTGAGCTGTGGGTCCCGTAATAAAATTACGTCTTTATTTCTTCTTAAAAACGAAAAGTTTAAACCAGTTAAATGAAAACGAATGCATATATTATAAAATCCTTGTTTAAATGAAGGTAAGCTCCAGGAAAATACACTTTTTTATAGACACGTGATTTTTTTCTATGTCACCTTTACTTTTTGTTCTTTTTTAGTGAAGTGGTGATGTGATAATGTATATACTGTGGTAGTATTAATATTGTTGCATAAATATTCGATCATGTTTTCGACATAATTTTGCAACAATCGTTGTATGACGCTCTAGGGCCCAGTCCGCCTCTGGTTTTGTATGTGAGTGAGTGTTATGCAGATATCTAAATAGCTGTCATGGTAACCATTTAGATAACTGCATAACACTCACTAATCATTGCTTTTCATTTGGTGACCACGCCATCTGCCAATTTGGAAGTGTGTGGGATCGTACTCATATACTACCTAGGTAGTTTGATTTCTTAACTGTTTCTATCCTTATTTTATACTTATAATTACACTGGTCGACACAATTTTTGTAACATAGTTTACACTACTCTTTTTTTATATTATTAATAACTCCCTATTAACTGAAAAAATATCCAACAAGTCCTAATACGTACAATTTTTGTGTGAACACAATAGACCCTATTATATTGCCAGGTAATAAATTTTATGATGGGTTGGCAATTTTAGAAGAGCAAGTTAAAGTAAGGTGAACATTTTTAGTATCAGTCTTGCTTTGACCTTCCAAGTACCCAATTGTGTCAGTTAGAAAGTGTTTTCGTTTGTCTACATAACTCTGTTACGACAAAAATGTTCAGTCAAACGCGCCGAGGTTGCAAAACCTCACCTGATAAGTTTTGTTATATTTGTGGAGAATTCCTTTCGATGATTGCTATTTTTGTGTAACAGGAACTGAGGGATATTCCAAAAAAGAAAAACAACATATCAAATATCCGAATTTGCCATCAGCCCTAAGACTTGTTTCTCACAATGCATCAAACTGACCAGTAACAACTGCGCCTTTAAATTGGCAAAATATTATTTTCGGAGGTAATGGAAATAGTAACGCCTCTTCAGACCAGTGTGGCGACCCTTTGTATATTCCAGAAAGATTTAGTGACACTCACTTAATTGCTCAAAATGAATTGAATAATTTGGTACGTGACTTGGGGCTGTCAAAACAACAAGCAGAACTTCTTGGTTCCTGACTTAAGCAGTGAAAATTACTGACTAAAGAAACAAAGATTGCGACTTTTAGAAAAAGAAATGCAACATTTTACACATTTTATAATATGGAAAATTCACTGTGCGCGTGTATTTATATTGATGGTTTAATGCAGGATCTTAATATCGAGCAATCCCCTTTTGAATGACGCTTATTCATACAGTTTAAATAAAAACTGTATTACTAAATAATGGAAATTTAAAACCATCTGTACCAATTGCCCATTTAGTAATAATAAAAGAGGATTATGACAGTATGAGCACCATTTTAAATAAAATTAATTACAACAAATACAAATGATAAATATATGGGAATTTAAAAGTAATAGCCATTTTAACAGGGCTCGAGGATGCTTTACAAAATATTGCTGTTTTCTTTGTTAGTGAAACAGTCGTGCAGTAAGAGAACTTGTGAAAAGAATTTAGCTGGAAAGGAAATAATTTAAGCCAGGAATAACTAAATAAAAAATAAATAAATAAAAAATGTTCTTTTGCAATATCTTTATATTAAATTGGGGCTAACGAAAAATCTTTTGAAGGCTATTAATAAAGAGGGTGAAGGATTTATATACTTTAGACAGCTTTTCCACAATTAAGTGACGCCTTCTTTAAAGACGGTATTTTTATTGGTCCTCAAATTAGAAAACTGTTTGGCGATACAGATTTTAAAGGAACACTCAACAGACAGGAATTTAGAGCTTGGAACTCATTTGTAAGCGTAGTCTTGGAATTTTTAGGGAACAAGAAGGATGAAATCTACAAGTAACTAGTA
This sequence comes from Rhamnusium bicolor, assembly GCA_029963845.1. Classification (NCBI taxonomy): domain Eukaryota; kingdom Metazoa; phylum Arthropoda; class Insecta; order Coleoptera; family Cerambycidae; genus Rhamnusium; species Rhamnusium bicolor. Next base: position 94,515 of record JANEYF010002804.1, on the reverse strand, counting down.
AGCAAATTTTTTAGGTTCGTATGAAACGCTTGGTTGCCTTATGTCTTTAAAAAATTCACTTTCTGCATTTCCATTTAAATTTTTTTCCTGAAAATTTGGGTGCGGTAAGCGACGAGCAAGGAGAAAGATTTCATCAAGATATCAGAACAATGGAAATTCGTTATCAAGAACGATGGGATTCAGTCATGATGGGTGATTACTGTTGGCTCTTAAAATGAGATGATCTGACCTCCCATAAAAGAAAAAAAATGAATTGAGCATATGTTTTCCAAAAATTGTTCTCGTTCTTTGTAGATATACATATCTATGTAAGCCTAATATATGTCATATACATCATTGATATATAGCAACAAATAGATTAGTGAAATTAACAATAATGTTATTCCTGCCCATAATGTTTTATTAATGTAACAAGAAAATGTTACCTGTTATGACTTTTTGCTTGTCATTTCTGTAATCAGAATGCTTTATTCTAGTGGGATTTGTTACACAGGTACATGTTAAAAAAATATGTATTTTTTTTGTCTGCCAGTGTTATTAGCAGGAAGCGGAACGTTTGCCAGTTACGTATAATATTACATACATCTATCCCGGCTTCCTGCCACAATACTGGTTGCCAAGCTGGTGCATCTATTACATGTTTATAAATAAACGAAAATGTATCAATTAATCAATTACATGAAAACACTTTAAAAAGTTATGTAACTGCCGGTTTTGAAAAATGGGCAAAGTGACATATATTTCCGCTCCCTGTTTGTTAGCATGTCTTTCTCGCGCTCATTGTTAAATGTAAAATAACAAATTTGAATTTTGCTCAGTCTGTATATTGGTTTTTCAGACACTCTCAAAGCATTCCAATAATGTAGATTTTTTCATATATTCTGGCCATTTTTTTTGTATATTCGGGATTTTCACCAGAAAATATATGAACAAAAAAATTAGTCAACCCTCTTCCAATACTGTAAAATGTTTTAAATTTCGTAAATCTTTACAATTAATAAATAACTACACATATTTTGTTAATTTAACAAATGATATTAAATTTAACTATATATAAGATGTATTGCACATTGCACATTAGTACTTTACTGACTTTCACAATGCTCTGACCAGCTTTAAACACACTTCCAGCAACGTAATCACCGACGATATGTAGCCGTAACAATCAGCAGTAACGACCATTTTACACTTTTTAATGAACAATCAGATTACGACACGCTGACAAAACGACATTGTCGACATGTCGTTAGGTCTTATTGCGATAGGATATGGGCTAAATGAAAGCCATTTTGTCTTTAATTATTTCGTTTAGGAATCTCTATACAAAAACTGTGTTGATAGCACTGACAATACAATCTTATAGCCACTTTATTACGGTTTTCTTAAGTACAAAAAATGCATTCAATGAACACACTTTGCAACAGGGTTTTTCATTTCACTTTCAGTACTTATTTTGTTTCGAGTGCTATTTTTACAAGTCCAATGGTATTTTATCAGTGACTTTGTTGCAGCCGCCAGAAATTCTTCAATCACATTTGACACATAATAATATAAATGGTTAGTGCGACAGAATTTGAAGATATATTTATCAGTAAAGACTTGATAAGTAAATCACATTTTAACGCGCTTCATGGCGGGGAGCAATGAATATGAAAAATCAGATCTGATTTATTTTTTAATGCATTTATTTTTAAAGAAAACATTGTTAGCGTTATGTCGGCGTTCTGACGCCGCGCCGTTTACTTGCCGGCTCAACAATATTTTTTATAAGAATATATGTATGCAACATCAGTTTGAATTTTACAACCTAATTGCGCCGCGTCATGAAGCAAGTTAAAATGTGATTTACTTGCCAAGCCTTGTCTAGGAACTAGGTATATTTAAAAGAGTTTTTTTTTATTGGAAAGTTGCAGTCCCACTATTATTGGACTACTTCTAAAATGAGCGTATTTAAATGAAGGATTGTGGTACGTCCTTTTACTAAAAATAAAAATTTTCTTATAATATGCATTAAAAAAATTAAATGAAAATTATTGAAAAAAAATTTTTACATTTGTCAATATAATTGCAAAGTAATTAAATAAACGGAAAAATAAAAAAGGACTTCCCAGATAAATAGTCGGACCTTATCTGCCTATTAAATTTTCTTTTCAATTATTTAAATTTTACTATATAACATTAATCGTGTTTTGGAATTATAATGTTAATTTATCAAATAATCTCGCCATGCCGTACTGCCATCTGAATATGTTGAAACTTGTTGAAACTGTTTACGCCTTATTATACCTGCCCAGAAAAATATGATGTATTCTAAAGTGGAAGAATTATTATAGTCGAAATTAAAAATAATTTAAGATATTAACTGCATATAATTTTTCAGTGTATTAATATTATTAATGAAACTTAAAAAAGCTAGATCAATCTAAATTTGTTAAATATGTAACAAGATATGTTTGGATACAACAAATTAATGTTATACAGACAACAATTTCAAAAAAAATTCGCTAATAGAACAGTAGGAATAATTTTGGAAAATATCAGATTTTTTTATTTAAATTTTAAATTTGCGATACATAAAAACATTTCCATATACTTGTTCCATTCTTGAATGCCCCCGTTTCTGTCCAATTTATCGTATTTATCTTATTTAACTAATTTATTTCAATTATTTTATTTATTTATCTTATTTATATTATTGTGAAAACCTGGAGCTACGAGTAAGACGCGCAATGTTATGCTATTAGCATTACGGCCCAGTAATTGGCGAACGTTTTTCGAGAAACAGCGAGTTCAGAAGTGCATTGACGTTAATGGACAGCATTTTGAACAACTGTTTTAATGTTTTGTGTTCATTTTTTGTATTTCAAAGCCACCTTTTGTTTAACAAGGTAATTAGGACAAAATTGTATTTTCTTTTAGCTGTAATTTTGTTTGTATTTATCGCATATTTTAATACTACATATGAATAAATTCCTTATTAATAGTACTAATAAATGATACCACGGTACCAATATGGTTCCATTGGAAAAAAATTGAGTTTGGCCCCAAAAACCATTTTGATGAACTTTATTTGCTCATAAATCAGATAATTTAGTATTTTTGACGGGATTTCCATTTTTCTAGCATTACACGGGTCATTTAGAATAAATCGGAGCCGTTATGGCACATTTAAATAGAAAACTAAAAATCATATCATGAAAAATATTGATGTTTGAAATGTCACTAATTTGGTGTTGTTGGATTCAGAAAATTATACAGAATTCAAAAATGGAATAATATACAGGGTATTCTATTTAAAAATCGAAAGTTAGTGTCACTTCCGGCGAAACAGGAAGTGAAAAAAAATCACGTATGTGTCAAACAGTACCGCCTATTATGTATATAGGCTATCCCAAATTTAAATCAATTATCTTCAAAATTAAAGGAGTGTACCATGATCCTGTTACACCCGGTATTTTGAATATTTATAATTTATTTTGCACGTTAACAAGGAAGCATTTCCTCATTATCTTGAGATGGAAAACGACCAGCTACGCAGTTTTCTTATTCAACGAGGGCAGATTAAAGCCCAGATTACTAGATTTGCTCATTTCATAGATGAATTTTAGGTTTATAAAGTTTTTGAATTAGAATTACGACTCGAAAAAATAGATCAACTTTGGAAAGACTTCAATTCAGTTCAGTCAAATATAGAGTGTTTAGATAATAGTCCACAGAATATACCGAGTGTAACAGGATCATGGTACAACACCTTTTCTCCTTTAGTTTTGAAGATAATTGATTGAAATTCGAGATATCCCATATACATAATAGCGGCACTTTTTGACATACAAGTGTTTACTACTACTAACTTTCGATTTTTAAATGGAACATTTTTGAATTCTGCATAATTTTCTGAATCCAACGATACTAAATAACATTTCAAACGTCAATATTATTTATAATATAATTTTTAGTTTTCCATTTAAGTGTGCCATGACGGTTTCGATCTATTCTAAATGACCCGTGTAATGCTAGAAAAATCGAAATCTGTCGAAAATACTAAATTACGTGATTTATGAGCAAATAAAATTCAACAAATTAGGTTTTTGGGGAAAAACTCAATTTTTTTTAAATGGAGCCATATTGGTACCGAGGCACCATTTATTAGTACTATTAATAAGGAATTTATTCATATATCGTAATAAAATGTGCGATAAATACAAGCAATATTATGGCTAAAAGAAAATAAGAAAATACAATTTTTTTTTAAATTGTATTTTGTGACAGTCTCACGTGCATGAAAATTGATTACCAAAAATAGTGCTCCAATTGCTTCTCAGCCGCAAACAGGCCCTAGGCAATAAGTCGATTAATACGGATATAAAATTACCTGTAATATCTATTCCATATTTTCACGGTGCTAATCGCGAATGACAAGGTTTTTTCGACACGCATTGGTAGATAGTGATAAATAGTCGAGTAGTGTACAAAAATTTTATTATTTGAGAGATGCGCTCGAAGGCGACGCAAACAAGTTGTAAAATCACTCGAAATCTCACACGAAAATTATAAAACTGCACTCGATTTGTTGAAAATGAGGTTTGACAATAAAAAAATTAATAAAGAAAAAGGCTCACATTGCCTCGTTATTTAATATTGCAGCTCTAACATGGGGGAATCGGTGGAAGCATGGGATTGCCTTTTAATTCGTTTAATCGCAACAAAGCTAGATACTGTTACGCCACTGAACTGTGTAGACTAGTTAGATGAGACTGGAATTGTACACGAACGGCCGGGAATATTCTGGAATACCCTAGACCCTGTGAATGGATGTATAAATAAGACACACAGTGGGCCGAGAATCAATCTTAAATTGAACGTAAGCGTGTAGAGAAGAAATAAGAAAGAGACTTATAAGTGTTCAAGTGTAATTATAGTTAAGGCAGTAATTAATCTATTGTTGTTAATTGTTAATTAGTAAATAAAGTAGTGAATAAGTGTTACCTGGACTTTCAATCAACGAATCTACAAGTATAGGTGTTTGTGTGGATAGCAAACACGTAACAATTTGGTGTCGGAAGTGGATTGGAAGATAAATTTCTGAAATATTCGAAAAGGTTCTACAGTGTTCTTCTCAGAAATTAGTGGTAACACGGAGAATTAAGCTACTGGACACTGTTTGGAGGACTATTTCTGGACTGAATAGTGACTTTGAAGTGGATTTTCGAGAAGTTTCTAGAACATTCGATTTAGAAATAGTTGCAAATACGTGAGTGCCGCTAGTAATAACGTGTTGTAGACTGAGAAAAAGGGTTACTAGTGCAATTTCGGGAAAATTCTAGAACATTCTATTTGGAAACTACAGGAGATACGTGAATTGTGTCGACGGGAACGTGTTGTAGACTGAAAAACAAGGCTATAAGTGACTTTTAGTGGCAATTCTAGAATAATCGATTTGGAAACTACAGAAGATATGTAGACTGTGTTAACGGAAACGTGTTATAGACTCAAAACAAGACTTATTAGTGATATTTCATGAAAATTCTCGAACATTCCATTGGACAATTAGTGGAGAAAAGTAAATTTTGTCAACACTAAAGAAGTATAGACTCTAAATAAGACTTTCTAGAGCTGTTTCGAGATTTTTCTGGAAAATTCCATTATTAAAATAGACGTGATATCAATATTTTGCGGACTTTATAGCGTAATAAACTTTATTTTGAACTGATTTACGTGTCGTAAGTTAATGCCAACAACAAGAAGCATGGCGGAGAAACAAACACAAGACTTACTTGCAGCATTGGTGCAACAAATGGAAGAACAGAAAAGAGAACGCCAGGAAGAAAAAGAAGAACAAAGGAAGATTATGGAAGATCAAGAGAGAAGACGACAGGAAGAAAAAGAAGAACACAGGAAAATTATAGAAGAACAAGGGAGAATACGACAAGAAGAAAAAGATGAACAAGAGAGAAAACGCCAGGAAGAAAAAGAAGACTTGATAAAAATGATGGAAGGCCTGGAAATAAGACGACAGAAAGAAAAAGAAGAACAAGAAAGAAAAAGACAGGAAGAAAAAGAAGACTTAAGAAAAATGATGGAAGGCCTAGAAATAAGACGCCAGGAAGAATTACAAATTATGGAGGGACAGCATCAAGTCATGCTCTCGGTCACTGAACAATTGAAGGAAGATGTACGGGTTGAAGTCAGTGAATTTAGAGGAAAGTTTGAAGGAGAAATAACTGAAGTTAAGGAAGAAGTAGCGCGACTTAAACAGCAATTAAGAGAGAAGAGTGGCCAATTAGTACTGTCGTCTGGTGCTAGGTTACTGTAGAGTAGAGGATGGACTGTTGAAAAGAGCTTGGGAAAGTCCAGAGGGAAGGAAATTTCTTTGAGATTGGTAATTGCCAGGTGTCGCATACCAAAAGTACTCCAGGAAGTGCATAATGGAACATCTGGCGGACATCTTGGCATCAATAAAACTCTCACTAAAGTACGCGAACGATTCTACTGGGTGAACAGTCGCCAAGATGTGGAGGCTTGGTGCCGCAAATGTGAAGTTTGTGCGACAAGTAAGGGGCCACAGACAAGAGGTAAGGGTCAAATGAAACAATATAACATAGGGGCTCCTTTTGAGCGAATTGCGATCGACGTAGCTGGTCCATTCCCCGTGACAGATGATGGGAACAAATACATCTTAGTTGCCATGGACTATTTCAGTAAGTGGCCTGAAGCTTATGCCATACCCAACCAAGAAGCAGCCACTGTCGCTCAAGCTCTGGTAGATAATCTAGTATGTCGATTTGGCGTGCCCCTAGAATTGCATTCGGATCAAGGAAGAAACTTTGAATCAGGGGGTGTTTCAGAAGATGTGTCGCTTACTGGGAATTTATAAGACAAGAACAACAGCCCTACATCCACAATCAGACGGAATGGTAGAGAGATATAATAAAACCATGGAGGAGCACCTATCCAAAGTGGTTGAGAAACATCAGAGAGATTGGGACCGTCACTTATCTCTTTTCCTTATGGCCTACAGGGCCTCCATTCATAACACAACAAAACAGACGCCGGCTCGCGTGATGTTTGGACGTGAGATTAGACTGCCATGTGACTTGGTGTTTGGCACACCAGATGAGGAACAACTTTCTATAAATGACTACGCCGATGAAGTTGGTGAACGGCTAAGGAACATTCATGAGCTGGTACGAGACCGAATTGCCATAGCAAGTGATCGCATGAAGGCTCGTTATGATCTTAAAGCGAATTCAGGAGGATTCCAGGCTGGAGATTTGGTTTGGCTATATAACCCACAACGAAAGAAAGGCAGGTCTCAGAAGCTTCACCCGCCCTGGGAAGGTCCTTACACTGTCGTCACTAGACTAAACGACGTTGTATATAGAATTCAGCAAGGTCCAAAATCCAAGATGAACGTGGTGCATATAGAGAGACTAGCCAAGTATGCGGGGAACAATGAATTGCCTGATCGGGACGTTCAGGCTTAAGGAGGGGCAGTGTTACGCCACTGGACTGTGTAGACTGGTTAGATGAGACTGGAATTGTACACGAACGGCCGGGAATATTCTGGAATGCCCTAGACCCTGTGAATAGATGTATAAATAAGACACACAGTGGGCCGAGATTCAATCTTAAGTTGAACGTGAGCGAGTAGAGAAGAAATAAGAAAGAGACTTATAAGTGTTCAAGTGTAATTATAGTTAAGACAGTAATTAATCTATTGTTGTTAATTGTTAATTAGTAAATAAAGTAGTGAATAAGTGTTACCTGGACTTTCAATCAACGAATCTACAAGTATAGGTGTTTGTGTGGATAGCAAATACGTAATAATACTATTTCCAAACGTGAATGGGAATTGTTCTTAGCTAAACTCAAGGACCCTAAAATAAATGATATCAAAAAAATTTTTAACTGACAGATGTAATGTGTTGGAAACATTGGAAGTGGCTAATAATCTAGTAAAATTTGTAACAAAAAATCAGCTGATCAACGTACATTTACAAGTACTTCAAATCAGGCACCGCAATGCGCATTTTATAAAACTTCTCACTTTATTTATAATTGTAAGAGTTTTTTGAAATTACGGATAATAACTCGATACACGGAAATAATAAAATTAAGGTTACGTACGAACTGTTTACGGTCGGGACATTTTAAGGCAGACTACAGATCGAGTGGCTGTAAGAGATGCCAAAGAAAACTTAGTACCTTTTTGCATTTTTATGATAAAAACTTAACGAACACAGGGCGAATGTGCAGTTGACTTCTAGCTCACAATCTGTCGCAACAGTTGAACATAATGAGGACACGTCTATAAGTACACATAGCTCGATTAAACAAAAAACTCACATTCTTTTATCGAGTGCCATGGTTTACATAAGAGATAGTAAATAATATCGACAAGTAGATTACAGGGTTTTACTCGACTCTGCTTCACAGAGTAATTTTGTTAACTCGATAATTATTTGAAAAATTGGGACTTCCATTTATCAGTAAGCGGTGTTGAACAAAGTCACAAAAACTTCTAACAAGGTTGCAGCGGTTGTTAAATCACGACAAAATTCGTACCATATCGTTCTTGATGGTGGACAAAATCACGGATAGCATTCCTTCGTATTCATTTAGAACCATGAACTTTGAGATACCACAGAATATTACATTGGCAGATACGACTTTTAACGCGGCGGAACATATAGATATTTTGCTTGGCGCGGCAGTTTTTTACGATTTACTTTGTGTAGGGCAAATAAATTGTGGAGTAGCCAAATTAAGATAAATACGATACAATATTATCATGAAAATTACACCAAAGATACGTTAAACAAAATAGCAACTTGTTAAATAATGATGATCATAAAATTACGTGATAATACCAGAAAACATATAAATTTTACCAGACCTTTGAAGTACAGGTGTTTGCTCCAGAACACCACACTAGTAAGAAGGAAGTCGCACCGTCATGTTCTGCTATCTAAACTCGATTACAGTTTGTAAATAGACAAATATTTGAGAGTAGAGCATGAGCAATAAAGACAGATATTTAAAAAAAAAATTGTGTTCAAAACTGTTCCAACAGAAATCAGTGGCACCATCTGGACTAGACTGGCAGAAACTTAATTTAATACGAAAAACGACTAACTGGAAGGAAATAGCTTTCAATTTCATTAAAAGAAAACTCCAGGAATTAGATAATTTTACCTGGAAAGTCTTTTAGGAATTTTGATATTTGGCACTTCTATAAATTTCAAGGTGCTCTTTTATAATTTTTGCTTTTCTACCTCGTATCTTTGCCACCAGCGCCGCTATATCGGAAAAAAGGCGCCAAACCGAGTTATTCGCCAATACCTACTTTCTTGCTCATATTGCGATAAAAAGAGATATGTAACAAATTAAATTAGAGGAAATTCCCCATATGTTCTTTTTCGGACCGACAATAATGACAATTTACTTGCATTAATAAGAAGACAATGATCTCTGACCAAAGATTTAAGGTCTTAACTAAATCATATATATTTCCTACTTCTTGTGGGACAAACGAAAAATTGAGTTAGGTATGCGTACAAATGAATTTAACAATGTTGAATATATTTTATCAATTAGCAGCATATATGGTAAAACATAATGGACCGAAAATAGAACCTTGTGGCATTTAAGAATTTAGTGTTAAATAATCTGAACTCTGACCATCTAATGAAAATTGTTTGGTATCTGTTTTTATTGTATACTCAAACACTGTTATAACATTTTCAGAGGACCATATAATGTAGAGATGGAAGTAATAAATCATAGCTGAAAGAGTCAAATGCTTTGCCCAAATAGAGTAAAATTAGTATTATACAACAATCCTTATCTGCTGCCTAAATCATGTCATTAACGATATCTAATAGTGTGGTGGTACAGCGTTGGCTGGATCTAAAATTAAATTGTACAGATGATTATGAAGGATATTCGGTTAAGTATGATCCTAATTATTAAATATGATTTGAACGAAACAACTACTCAGCGGGTAAAAACCCCGACCTGCATTGGATTATACCTCCAAATCATGATAGATCGGTAGCCAATATCATTTGTCAATTCCTAACCAGACATAGACCGGTTTCGAACTTATTAGTTCTCCTCAGTATGCCATAGGTTATGGAACAGAAAAATGATAGTGGCCAACCTGACTAAGGTAAATTGAGTAGTGGTGAGAGGTATGTGAAACTTCTCATATGGTGCAAATGTTACTATCCGACCGACATCATAGTTGTCTCTGTGGCGGATAGCGACTTGCGAAGCAAGTACCGAGAGCGGCGAACTCTAGCCCAGGTGGACTAAACTACTGTTATTAAATATGATTTGAATGAAACAACTACTCAGTGGGCAAATACCCCGACTTGCATTGGATTATACCTTCACATCATGAAAGATTGGTAGCCAATATCATTTGTCAATTTCTAACCAGACATAGACCGGTTTCGAACTTATTAGTTGTCCTGAGTATGCCATAGGTTATGGAACAGACAAATGATAGTGGCCAACCTGCTAGTCATGTACTGACTAAGGTAAATTGACACAGACATCTATGATGTTGGTCGGATAGTAGCATTTGGACCATATGAGAAGTTTCACATACCTCTCACTACTACTCAATTTAGTCAGTATATGACTAGCATGTTGGCAACTATCATTTGTCTATTCCATAACCTATGGCATACTGAGGAGAACTAATAAGTTCGAAACCGGTCTATGCCTGTTTAGGAATTGACAAATGATATTGGCTACCGATCTATCATGATTTGGAGGTATAATCCAATGCAGGTCGCGGTATTTGCCAGCTGAGTAGTTGTTTCGTTCAAATCTTGTTTAATAACAGTAGTTTAGTCCACCTGGGCTAGAGGTCGCCGCTCTAGGTACTTGCTTCGCAAGTCGCTATCCGCCACAGAGACATCTATGATGTCCGTCGGATAGTAGCATTTGGACCATATGAGAAGTTTCACATACCTCTCACCACTACTCAATTTACCTTAGTCAGTATATGACTAGCAGGTTGGTCACTATCATTTGTCTGTTCTATAACCTACGGCATACTGAGAAGAACTAATAAGTTCGAATCCGGTCTATGTCTGGTTAGGAATTGACAAATGATATTGGATACCGATTTATCATGATTTGAAGGTATAATCCAATGCAGGTCTGGGTATTTGCCCGCTGAGTAGTTGTTTCGTTCAAATCATATTTAATAACAGTAGTTTAGTCCACCTGGGCTAGAGGTCGCCGCTCTTGGTACTTGCTTCACAAGTCGCTATCTGCCACAGAGACATCTATTATGTCGGTCGGATAGTAGCATTTCGACCATATGAGAAGTTTCACATACCTCTCACCACTACTCAATGTTCTTAGTTATTGCGGTTTCATCGCTTTTTCTAGAATTTTAAAGAGTGCCGATAATATGTCGGTCTTTAATACCATTGAATTTACTTTTTTTGGCACTAAATTACCTCAGCACTTTTTCATTCCACCGAAAAGCATTCTTGATCAAACAAAACTTAGCTCTCTTTTATATTAATTATTGTATTGTGCGGGTAGAATAATTATATAACTTTTGCGTTGATTTATTCACCCTGTAGAATTTGTGGATATCTCATTAACGGTTTTATAGGTAAGAATGTTATTATTCTCTTCAAATTTGAAATGAATTGATCAAGTGATTATTAAGCTGTTTCAGGGGTTTGATATATTGATATAGATTTAATATGTTTTTTTAATTAATTAATCACCACAATTAATCCGACTACAATTCCCTGTATCACTAAAGGTGTCTCGATACATCTTGTGAGCATAAAAGTTATATTAGAAAGGGTGAAATTGAAAAACCGAAAATTTGCGAACATGTTTGGGAAAATGGACATGAATAAACTGGGATTCGGTAAAAATTTGAGTGAAAGAAGCGGACAGTAAACAAAGAAAAATTAAGGAATCGGCAATAATATTATTGAATGAAGGAAAATGTTTATTCCATTACTATATTTTGGTACAACGTGGTTACCGATGTTAAAAGAAGAATTGAACAAAATTAATATTGTATAATTTTTAAGTGTCAAGAGATCTATGTAAGTATCTTTGGATATTACTTAATCAAATAGTATATATTATGTCAAGTTTCACGCTTGACATATTCTAAAAGTAGATAAATAATTTTGAAAAGCATATTCGTCTTCCGAAACGTTATTATAATTTTTGTCTCATATTAGTTGTCAAAAAACATCCTCTGACTAATATTCTGACGTAAAGTCACAATCGCAGAGGTTCATTTTTCCAGTAACATACTGGTTAACTAACTATATTTTTAGATAACGAAGAATTATTCATGTGGTAGTGTCACAAAAAAGAAAAAGAAAAATTTAGAGAATGCCACAAATAACGTTCAGACAATATTAATTTCTAATTTAGAAAAAGTCGCAGCTTCTCGAATTTAAAAGAAATGGTAACGCTCAGACCATGTTTATGAAAAATTACACCTATTTGGTAAAACAAATGGTCCAATGAGTCTATCAACTACAATATCTGCCCTGACATTAACCGAATATCAATCTTCATGCCTACTTTCAAAAGTAGCATGGGGATTCACATTACACCAATAATGATGATTGTTGTGAAAATTGGTGATTTCATTCCTTGCTCTCTGCGGCTAGTAGCAAATGTTCAGAGGTTTGTTTTTCGGAACGATTGAAAGGCGCACGCTATTATTTAGACAAGTAGTTGTTAGTATTAAGGACTGCAAGCTCACGAAGTTTCGTTCGAATGGGAGACGAAGGTCCGACCTAGTAAATTGAAAACTTTTGGGATTTAAGTACCTTTTGAATTTAATTTTTATCTCATGTGTTCAAGGATTCCAGGACCTTTAACGAATTGCTTGTAAATCAATGACTATTCACCATTGTAGAAATGTAATTAATTGGTTCCGACTAAACCAATGACTTTAAATGTTCCCATATATCAAAAGCTTAAGAGTTTAAGTTCTGTGATACTGGAGGCCAATGTCTAAATTTTTCGTGGCCTATTCACACATAAAATTACCTATTTACAACATAAAAATAACAGTTTGTGGGGAAACTGTGTAATGATGGGCTTTTCGTGCACTTTGGTACACCCTGTATACGATAACTTGTGATAAATTTTTTTAAAAAACTGTTTTAAACCATAGTTAAATATATTATAACAACTATTTCTCAAACATATTTGTTTCAAACCGTTTTCTTTTCAGGGTAATCTTAGTTTTTCTTATTATCCTAATGATAAATCAATTATGTTTGTACTCAGTCAAGTAAGAGGAAAGTAGTTTAATTTAATTTAGTTTGATTTGAAAGCAAGTTGAAATCATTTAATCATGATAAAGAAATATGTTTCTATTTGTTTTAATAATCTACCGGATAAGTTATTTTAAATATTAGTACATGGCCGTTTTAAATTATTTCTTTACGGAAATAAGTTTTAAAATTATGAGAAAGCGATTCTCAGCCTTGGATTATTTAATAAACATTTGTTTATATGAATTAATGCAGGGAATTTGTTTAAATACAATGCACCGAGCTAACTGAAATAACCATTTGCTACGGGCGGTAGTCAACACCCTTGCCATTATTTGGCAAGGGTTTTAGTATAAATTAAATTACACCATTTAACGGAGTACCTGTCTACTTCTCCAGTGAGTGCTTAAGTTGGCAGCACTCAGCTCCTGATATCCAGTGTGCTTAACAATCGGATAGTGGTAAGAATTACTTTGACCGTTTTACTGTTTTTATTTGTATTTCCGTCATTTACCTTTTGCGTCCTAATTTACTGCTGTATTATTTTGTCCGATGTGCCTGTTTTCTGAATAAGTCAGAGATATATGGGAAATTTCGCGATTCATTAATAATAGTAATTATACTTTTATTAATGAATTTAGCCTTGGGAATAAGCTGTTGTCATTATTTGTTGTAGCTGATGTAAAGATAGAGCTCTAAGGCCTCGTATGTGAATAGAGTTCCATCTCTGTCATAGTTTAACCAGTGAGGTTCTAAGACCTCGCCTGTGGATAGGACTTCCGTAGGTAAACGCGAAGTGGCATAAATGATGTTTTAAGGCCTTGCATGTGAATAGAATCTCACGCAGTGCCCGGCAACTAATGTATTAACAGATACGTCCGTCAGCCGTGCTCACTGTACGTAAATTTTAAATAAGATAAGCTTGAAGTTGATGTGATAACCTACCGCACTAAGCTATGAGGAATTACCTAGCGTTCACATTCATGCATCCACGAATATCTCTGGTCTAGGTGGTTTATGGGCAGTTTATACTAAAATACGAGTTAGTGAACTAAACTAGAGTCCTATAGAGTTAGAAGAGCAACGGGAATTTTCGGTTCTCATTATTTGTTGTTGACGTAAGGATAAAATTCTAAGGCCTCGTATGTGGATAGAGTTCCATCTCAGTCATAGTTTAACTACCAGTAAAATTCTAAGACCTCGTTTGTGGATAGGACCTCACTAGGTAAATTCGAGGCGGCGGTATAAGTAAAGTTTTCCGGTCTCATAGGTGGATATAATCTCACAAAGTGCCCCAAGGTGCAATCTATTAGCCGTTCCGTTCGACACACGCAGTCAATTAACCCTAATAAGGGATACTAGGAGCTAATCTATTATAGCAAGCTCGCGATTAGATAGTCAAAGATACCGCCTGTCCCTGGACTGACCTCTTGCACCTGTGTCTTACTTGTACTCTGTAACTGATTACCACTAAACATATTGTTGTAACGACCGCTTGCCGAAATACCGCCTCATTAACCGCTAGCTGTAGATACCAGTAGTAGTAATTGTCGTACCGTTACTTTATTTTGAATCACTACTTGTTTGCTTTTGTAAATGCTTGTAGTAATCATTTGAATATTGCCTGCTGGTAATAATACCGTAGTAGTGGCTTTCACAACTTAGCTGTATTTGATATAACCGATCACCTTTCTTGCATTATCATAACCTCTTGCTTGGTTCCCGATTTGTAATATAGGTTAATATTTACGCTGCATTATAACATGCTGTTGTGTATATATTCATTATTTTTTTGTTCTTCTGTGAAGCAGTTTTAAATAAAACAGAATAAGTAAAGTTAAATTTCTGAATTTTATTTAAAGCAAAGGTATATGTAATAAATCTGTTTGTACACCGAAAATCATTTTCGGCAAGTAAGGTGAAGTTTTCCATTGCTACGCAATTGACAACCATACACACAGACGCCTGTACGAACCGTTTCTTCACTGAGACGTTACCGTAATAAAAAGCTCAAGGTACCGTTGCTGTACTAGAGGGTGTCAAAGTGACACATTATACAAATACTATTTTGTTCTTGATACGTCACAACTTATTTTATTATTATAATAAGGCTTGAATTGAACGACACGAAACATGAGTATTTTTTCTGCTAAATTGGTCAGGGATATTAAATCTATAATTAAAATTGCAAAACTTCTAAAGGTAAAAAGTTACGCATATGAGAATGGAGGATAACCATTACTCCTAGAAATCTGTAAATCTAACTAGACTCAAATTTGTGTCCTAATGACTAATGAGTAGAGACTACTATCAAAATCTGATATCCAAAAATTCTTCTAACAATTATTTGAGCAAAATGAAATTTTCTCTAATAGTCGTCATGTGACAATATTTCGGTAACGAGGCTTTTCCCGTCCCATATTAATACGAAAATATTTTTGTTATTTTGGTATTAGAAATTAGTCTAAGAAACTGAGACGTATTTTTGAAACGCCATGTATAAAAGATTACTTTCACAGACGCAATATGCATAGAAATTGTTCTCTCACAAAGGTTTTTAAAGACAGTCTCATTTATGGTTAGTTCTTCAAATTATTTGTATCATTTTTTCTAATTTATACTAAGCCAATATTTTGTTTAGTTTAACTTCAGCGTAGGACAATTAAATTTTTCTAATTTATCTTGAATGTTTAATGAATACGTTCGTGTATAAAATGTTTTATTTAAATAGCATCCAGAGTTAATTAATAAGATGATAAATTGATATGCAAGTACGAAAAGTAGGGTGTTAGTTGTATTGCACTATTGTGTTAGATCTCGATTCTATGTAATATTCACAAGGGGAATAGTTAGTGTAAATGACTCCTACGAGACTCGTAGTATTTTTTAACGAATGTTACAGACACAGCAGGAAGATTTACAGGGTCCACGTTTACGGGAAAGTAATACCAATTTAATCGTTATATTTAAAATAATAAAAAATATATGCGTTTATTAAAATATCATATCGTGAATTATGGAAATTATTTATAGAGTGATTTTAGTTAGGCTTGTGAACAAAAATGTTTTAGAATTTTCTCTAGTCGATAAAATACAGGATGTAACAGAAATAGACTGCACAAATTAATGAGGTCATATTACGTGACACAATAAGCAATTTTTTGTTTATATATAAACATTTGTCTTAATGCGCACTGTTTACAGGGCGTTAAATTTACATTAAAATTTTCTTATTTGTTTAAGATCTTGAAGTCGATTTTAGGTACTGGAGTCAAACTTAGAGAGCAGTTTTCTCTTGAACATTCGTTATTAAAATAATTTCGTACCTTTTAAATCAATCAGGGACGTAGGTAGCTAAAGGGACACTATGTAATAAACTTTTTAAAAAAATTATGGTACCCCTTTGGTTGCTAGGAATAATATTATAATTTTCGGTATTTCCATTTAATTTATAACAAAATAGGATTTTGCATTTTTTTGTATGAAGTATTGATTTTCCATAAACTAGTATTGTTTAAAACGTTGCACTACATGTTTTCTTTATATGTGTTATTATATATTTAAGTTGGAAAAAGAATGTAGATAAGAAAACAAAATATTTGAGCAAGAAATGAAATAGTTTTTTCTTCTTTTCTCTCTTTAAGAGAGGTATACTGCAATTTATTTTAATTCTAATCTAGTGAGCTTTTATTACAGTAATATTTAAAATGCTAAGAAATTCTTAAAACAATGGTTAACTTTGCAACTCCAAAATATGTAGATAGGTACCTAATGTATGTATAATAATAATAATAATGATAATAATTTTCGACTTTAATCAGAAAAAAAATGTACAATACAAACAAATGTACATACATTTTTTTTAGCAATTTACAAGGCGAAGTTTAGCCACATGGCTATTCTTACACTTAACCTTGTAAATCACCTGGACACAATACAAAAAGAAATAAGTAAGATACATAAAGAAAAGAATAAAAATAATAACAACAACAATAATAACAATAATAGTAATAATAATACATTTGAAATTACACACAGATTCATGTTAAGACTAATTAATGTACAAAATGATACTAAATAACCATCAATATAATGTATGTAAGCAGTAAATATCCAAAAATCACTTAGATATTACTGGAATTAATAATGCAGGCTATAATATTTTTAAGAAAAAAAATTCACTGATGATGTTTTTATATATGAGATCCATAGAATTATACAAATTTACAGACATATAAAAAAAGCTGCGTTAAAATAATGCAGTACTATGATATGACATGGGTTAGCATGTTCTGATATCTAATATTTACATTTTAAACGACAGCTTTAAAAACTAGCTTATCTCTTAAATAAGTGGGGATGGAAAATTTTATTAAGCGAAACAAAAAAACTAAAAAGTAAATTTGACTAACTCTACCATTTTTAACCATCGCAAATCTACATATTTGGCAGAAACATGATCAAATTTCCTTAAATTATAAATAAAACGACAGCAACAATTTTGCAAAATTTGTAGTAAATTTTTTGTAACTTGATTCAAGCAGAAATAGTACATAATGTCGCAGTAATAAAAAACAGGCATAACTAAGTTTTCGTAAAGTTTTTTACGTTTTTTTTAAGTTTAGTATATGTTTGTTAGCATATAGTACTTTTAATCGACAGTAGAATCTTTGTAAAAGCATTTTTATGTGCTGATCAAAACGTAACTTTTCATCTATTATTACTCCCAGGTTTTTAGCATGTGTTGAGAAAGATAAATTTTCGCGATTAATATGTATTTTAATAGATGACTTTAAATATTGCCGCTTGTTTTCAGAACAAAATAAAATGACAACCCATTTATTAGGGTTGATCTTGAAGTTACGTCGTTGTGAATATTTATAAATATTGTCTAGATCTTGGTTGATTAAATTAGCAGCTTTGTCAGAATTAGATTGGTATAGTCTTAATCGTTGCTAAGAGAGATTATCAGCAACATTTCCCTAACAGACGAAGTCCGCATTGGAAAACTTTTGTAACACTGGATAGGCGTATAAGAGAAACTAGTCAATTTACATGTCATGGACGTGTGTAATCAATCGAGACGTAAATATCGAGGAAGAAATTCTTGAAGCAGTAAGAAGAGATCCAAATACCAGTAACAGAAAAACTGCAAAGCAGCTTGGAGTAAATCATGTGCTGATTTTTTACACCGTAGACAACAATTTTGCCAGTTGATACCACGTAAATAAATGGAAGATCCTCTTTTTATTTATAACATTTTGTTCACTGATGAAGCTTGTCTTTCACATGATGGAATAATAAATATCCTTAATATGTATTAGTGAGTATATGAGAATCTAAAAATTAAAGTAATTGCTAATCTACATCGATTTTCTTTAATTTTGTGGTATTTTTGGAAATAAACTGATTGGTCCATACGTTTTACCTGCACGTTTAACTGCAGAACTCAATTAGATAATAGCTACAGCCTTTAATATGGATTGAAAGGTATAGTTTCGTTTTAAGGCCTGCAAGGTCTTCCGACTTGAAATTCTTGGATTTTTTGTTGTGAGGTCACCTAAACAAGAATTCCAGATTCTGCAGTAAATTCTGCAAAAAAATAAATTTTCAATTTTTCTCTCCAATTTAGAAACAAATAGAAAAGCGAATTTTTGGAAGAGATTTTGTACCCAACAAAATCAACCTAGTTAGGATAATCTACCATTATGATGATTTACAGTCACCAAAAAGGTAAATATTACCTAATTATACAACCTATTTTGACTTCAATAATAATTTACCTTTCAGGTAATTTGTGGTAGATATTTTTAGTTGTCTTTCCCTTGCTGCATTGGTTAAATTTACTTTTAAACAAAATAGTGTATGAGGTAGATTTATTGATGATATTAGTTACGTAAATATAAAGTAAGACTAATTGGTAAATTTCTATGAGAAGTATATTTTTCCAGTCAATTTTACGTCATAATTACCTCAATAAGTAAATTCGTCTTTTACCAAGTCAAGTTATACCTAACATTATGGAATTATGTTTGCTGGATACTCATAGGAACGCTTCTAACTGACATTTACGGCAAAATGACTCCATATCATCAACCCCAATTTTACTTTGGTATGCAAACTTTTTAATAGGCCCGAATTTTATCATAAAAAAATGTGCCTTGGAAAGCTTATTTTTTTTAGAAACTTTTGTCTCTTATGTTTTTTCCATCGAACGTTTTTAAGTAAAAAAAATAAAATAGTCTCGATCCACAGAAATTTACAATGCAGTATTCCAAATAATTTTTTTCGAGATTATTTTATTTTTTTATTCAAAAACTATCTGTTCGATGAAGAACATAAAAGAGACAATAGAGTTTCCAAATGAAACAAGCTCTCTATGAGTAAGCCAAATTTGTATGTGATAAAATTAGGGTCCATTAAAATGTTCGAATAAAAAAATAAAATGGGGGTCACTGATTTCACCCCTTTTTACTGATAAAGAATGATGGCAAAAATATTTTTTGAAGCATTTCTGTTAGTAGAAAATTTCTACCAGAAATTTTTTACTCCTTTCCGAATTTGAAAAAGGAATTGAAAACCTAAGCACCCTGCAAACAAAACACATAGCGGGTCGCAAATTGAACCGTTGAACAACAGTAAAATTAAAAGTGTAATACATGATCAAAAAATATGGATAAAAGCAGACGAAATGACGGATGCAAAAGAAAATCATGTAACAAATATTTCAGCATATATTTTAGACCCTGGTGGGCTCACGTGATTATATTAATACAGTAGTTGACAAGTATTGATGTTAGTTACTGATGCAGCACAATAATATTGTAACAGCTAAATAATTGCAGAAAGATTTATACCAAAATTTAATATGCCTTGCCTGTGTTGTTCTTTCATGAAATTCATTTTGTAGCCGAGGAAATTCAATCCAATGACTGCACTAGAATTAGTTTCAAAAACTCTTAATATGATGGGTGTTGGTAGTTGAAATACTGAGGTTAGTTACTGGTGCACGATCTATGGTTAAAGCAGGAGAATTGCTGAAAGATGTATACCAAAATTTAATACAACTTACCTGCATTGTTCTTTCATGAGATTCGTTTGGTAACCGAATAGATTTGACGAAATTATTCTGAAGTTGATGCAATAATTACAAATATAAAACAAATATTTGTGAGAGCCCCTAAACTAAGTTTTAATTCGTTTTGTCCTGACATCTCACTTACACCGCAACCTGTTTTAATATGTTGTGGAACATGGTTAGCGATAGTTGAATACGAATACTATCATCAGTATTTTCAAAGAGTATTAATCTGCAGGCTTAATCTCCAAGGCTTAAAAACATTTTAACTATTCTGAGGTGGAAGAGGCGATACATATTATTCATAACCACTATATGGTAGTAATTGACAGTATTGGACAATTAGAAAATTCTTCATTGTCATTAGAAGTCTTTAAATTTCATTCATAAGGTACAAAACGAATTAAAAGTGTGCGAGTGAGTAAGCCGGGTAATGACATTTTAAAAACAAATTCAGGATATGAAAAGTTATGTTTTAATAATAATCGGTGTCTCAGTGATTTGCAAGTGATTTGGATAGTTTTAAGTTTGTGAATATTATTTCGTAACATTAATTAATTCATATTTAGAAAATGGAAAATTCCAAGTAAAAATAAATAATTTAACGTCAAACAGCTACAATATAATGGCCTGGGTACTGCAGAGTACAGTGCTGTGACCCACACTTTTCAACCTTTACCATGCTGATATCTCCACCCTACCCCTGACACAGACTATTATGTACGCCGACGACACTACAATTTACTCACAATCATTTTACGCACAGACAGCGACGACAAAAAGATGATATCACTTAGACAGACTCACTAAGTACTACAATGACTGTAAAATTACCATAAACAAAACAAAGACAGAGACGATTTTATTTACTAAAAAATTTACAAACATAAAGACATTCAACTCACTCAAAATAAACGGCCAAACAATAACAGAAAACAAGGCAGTAAAATATCTAGGATTTACACTTGATCAACTCTTTTCTTTCAAACCGCACATTCCTAAAATAATCAACATGACATACATGGACTTAAATAAATTATACCCACTCATTAATAGGCGCTCACAATTTAATACTGATAACAAACTTTTACTACAGACAATACCTCGACCGATAATGACATACGGCTGCGTCGCTTGACGTATCATGTCAGACACCCACTACAGGCATCTTCAAGTGACAGAGTAAATTACTAAGACTTGTAACAAACGCAAACAGATACATACGAATCAACGACTTACACAGAAACAGAATTATGCCACGTATATGAGACTACATTATTCAAACTACACAAAACTTCCTAATAAAAAACATACATGCCTCGAACATAACTAGACATATTACAGACATACCCGAACACCCTCAATACATACATACACATAAACTTATTCACGAAAACCTACCACTTTACTTCGACAACAGACCAAAACAAAACACACAGAACGATAGACATATCCTACACCTCTGACCATCCGTAACCAAACCTCATACCCTTATCTCAACTCTTTACAATGCGTAGACATGTCTTTTCCACTCCAAACCCTGATCGTGGACAATTTTAGGACAATTCAACATTTAGCCAATATGTAATTATTTCAAACAGATTTTTTCTAGCTTTGTCCTGTAAGCTGATAATAACCATTTACCTTTTTTAACTGTTTCTTTTTAATTATTAAAATTATTACAATAAATAAAAACCTAAAACGCACTGTTTGTTTGTTTCAACAGGAAAGTGCCACACCAACTAAAATATAAAAAGGTGAAAAACCATGAGAGATGCCACAACATCGGCTTGTAAAGCCAGAATGTGGCGCCTATTTAAGTTTTTTACCATGTACATATAATATCAAATAAATCTTTTAAATGGGAAATTGGCTACCAGACCGGTCCATTCGCACTCAGGAGGAATTTGTCGTCCAGCCGGACTTTAGCATTGATTATATACATATATTTCTATATTAACTCTGTATTACCATGTCCATTTCATGTATTGCTTTTGTTTATGTTTGTACATATTTACTTATGTACGTTATATGAATGAAGCATTTAGTAACTTTAATTAAATATTATAATAATAGGAAGAAAATAATTCAAATTGGAAAGAAAAATTGGTAGATGTTGAAAAATTATTTTTGCTTTACACAAGCGTGTTTACCCCACGAAGATCTTTTTCAACAGAAAACATATAAACTCTGTTACTCATGCAGTTGTTCGCTGGGGGCAATATCGGCCATTGTCTTCGGTACGTATATTACGTACGTAGGTAAGCAGTTTGATATCTGTAGTTAGTATACGAGCCGAGAGTCACATCATTTGGCCCAGCCATTACTTAGCGGTTATGTGTATAAAGAAAAATTATTTGTGAACACAAAAGAAAAATCTATTGAATCTAACTTTCACATTTTAATTACAGTAACTTTAGAAATATAATTTTATCTGTAAAAAAAAACAAAAGATAATTAGGGAACAGTAATTTAAAAAGTTTTATAACTATTCATTTTATTTGGCCCCAGATTGTACAATGTTAACATCGCCTTTTTGCTTTATAACAGCTTGAATTCTCTTTTGCAAGATGTCAACTAAGTTTTTGCACTCTTCTGGTGTGACTGAGTTCCAAATTTGAATCAGCCTGCCTTTTAATTCAGAGATGGTTCTAGCGGGCTGAGCTCGTTTTTCATATTGTGCCAAAGCGTTTCAATTGGCAGGAGATCTGGGCTACTTGATGTCCAGTTTAACAACCCAATATTAATTTGCGACAACTAGTTCATAACCTTTTTAGCGGTATGGCATGCAACTCCATTTTGTTGGAATATAAACCCATTTTCTCTAGGCCTCAACATCTCAGTTGAGGGCAATAAACTGTCTCTAAGAATTTTAATGTACTCAACAGCATTGACAGTGCCTTCTATGATGTGCAATTTTCCAACTCCTTGTGCTGACATACAGCCCCATACGCCGGAAATTTTACTTTACAGCGCTAACAGTCAGTTTGATATGCTTCATGTTGTGTCCTTAAAACCCTACTTCGGTTATCTTCCAGACATACCTACCTCAAATTTGGATTTGTCACTCTAAATAACACTGGTCCATTGCATTTGTGATCAATTCTGATGATTTTTCGAACAAATTAATCTATTTTTTTCCTGTTTTGTAGTTAACAATGTTTTTTCTATCGCCTAACAGTTAAATATAAAATGCAAATTTTTTCTACCTATTAAAAAATTTACCTTGTAGAAATTATATCCCAATCGTTTGATACTCCTAGGACAAGTTGATCTTAAAAATTTTTTTCCAGTTGCTTGATTTCACTCTACAGTTAATTCACCACAATTAGCACGACTATTTTTTTTCCAAAATACGCCCTAGTGCTCTCATATTGGTCGGTGTTATACTTGATGTTCTGCCTTTTGGTTTTTCTTCTATTGCGTCTGTAATTTTGTATAATTTAACGATATTCCGTATAGTATTACTAGATATTTGCAGTTGTTTGGCAATTTTACTACCCGAATGACCAGAATTATGTAAATTAACAATAATATTGCATAAATCGTCTGATAAGGCTTTACCCCGCACTATAATGTTAAGCTGAATACTGTATTTCCACTAACAATATGTCACTAACAACACTCAACGACTAGCAATTGTTTTGTTTCAACTCAAGGCTAGTACGATAAACTAAACACCATTTTAATCTTATGGGCCAAATGAAATAAATCTGACATAAGTTTTGTTTAAAAAATACTGCCCTGTTAATTTTCTTTTTATATGTTGTATCTATCAGAATTAAACAAAAAAAAAAGGAAAATTAACAAAAATTAAAGTTTTATCAAACGCAAAACTTTATTTCGTTACTATTTCGGATTTTATCTTTAAGTTACCACCAAATTATCTGTTGAGCCAAATGATGTGACGTTGGGCTCGTATAGTTATTTTGTATTTTGTCAACTTTGGTAACCTAAATGAGTTATTATCGGGAACATACACGTGACGCTCCTGTAGGTAACCGCCGTTGTGCAACTTTAATAACTAGAAATGCAAAAAATATCACTAAACAGGGGGAAAATACCCTCAGTCTTAGCAACGTAATTCTGTTCTAATAAATAAAAACATGATGCAAAATTCTTACTCACTAACAAGTAAAATTTTAGAAGCGTCCCATATAAATCGATATGTTCATTTATCAGCTCAGAGAGGACAGTGGTGCGTGCTTCTACCCACATCATCCAGGTTCACAATCGGATGTGTTAGCGTCACCATCTTTAGAAAGGAGGTTCCGTATATTTACGATATGAGCACGTAAAAGATCCCTACCTACGACAAAGTGGTGGGTTCCAAGTTACGAATACCAGTGTTTAAACAAGCACTGATGAGCTTATTTCCTGGCGTCGGTGATTGGTCTTGGTAGCGGAAATAGGCCAAATTTAAAATTTGATTAAAAATAAAAAATTCTGATCTTCGATTTTTTTGTGGGATTAAAGGTCGAATTGGAAAATCAATAACACTTATTGAATTTAATGCCAACTGTTAAAAAAACATATTTTAAAATTCCGTACATTAACTCACTTTCGGAAAAAATTATCACGTTCCCTTACTAATAATAACATCGCCATAGCCTATAAAAATGAAAATACAATTTTGCAGTGTTACACAAGACTTCAATTACAAACAACCAAATTGGAAAAATCAAATGTAGTGTATGAAATCAATTGCAACCATACTAATTGTAATTGGCCAAACAAAGAGATATCTCAAAGATAGAATTAAAGAGCATGAATATGACGTAAGAACATCAAAAAGTGCCAACAAAACAATACACACAGCATTAGTGGAAACACATTCTACAGAGACCTGACCACAATTTTGATTTTGATAATTGTAGAATTTTAGGTACAGAAAGCAATTAAAAAAACAAAAGATTACTTTTAAAAATAATAGAAATAAAAAAAAAAAAAACAGCGTAAATGAACGTACATATATAGAAGGTCTTAATTCTATATGTGTTAGTATTTTTGGACAAAATAATTATTTTAAAACGTAAATATGATAATATTACAATTGTTTTTTGTGTACCTACCTATTTTAGTGTGCGAGGCATTTTACACCCCACCACTCGGCTGTCATATCGCAGGTTGATTTCACTACTAAAGGAACGCATTACTCTAGTAACTATAGTTCAGGAAATCTATATTGTGACGGGACGTTCGGGGTAAGGCGCTAAAGAACGCAGAGCCGGATTTAACTGTATTGTTCATTCGTTTATTTTTTTTAATGTAGGTTTTGTGCTCAGTTTAGCTAGCAATAATTTAACAATTGTATAAAAAAGTATTAACTTGAAATAAAAGTATTAGATTTAACGTATGGTCTACATATACAGCAGTTACAGTATTCAAGTTCGCTTAATATAAATTGTTCTTACCCAGCAAGAACCACGAGAAGGTATGAGCATTTCTTGTCAGGAAAAGATGGATATGGAATATTAGTATAGAATAAAGAGACTATTTAAAAAGTAACAAGAAACCATTAAAAACAAAATAAAAACAAAAAATATACTCTCAAAATAGTAACAAGAAACAAATATTTTTCTCAATAAAACAACCAAAAATAAATTCTAAAAGTAAAGTTATTACTACAATGAAAACAGAAAGACACATTTTTGGCAAAATGAAAAACACTATAACAATAAATAATAATATTCTGAAAAAGAATGTTTCACAAACACTGAACTAGGAAAGCACAAAAACGGAGTTAAATAATGCAGTTGCTTCACTTCTTCATTTCCCATCACTTCACTTTACCTCACCTCACATTGCTTCTTCCTCTGAATCCTCGCCCTTCTTATCCTCTTTTTCATTTTTAGATGAACTACTATCCTCGTTCAAATTTATAATAAATTTATTTCCACTATTTATACGAAATTTGGCAATTTTTAAATAATCATCCTCAATTGTAATTACTTTCCTAATTTTTAGTTCCCAATGTCCCTTGTTAATTTTCAACACTTCATTTTCAATTAACTCTACGACTCTTATCGAATTTCGGAAAAATATTTCTTTTTCTGACATTTTCCTTCAATTTGCACCAAATTAATTCAATCGGGTTGAAAATACAGAAATATAGCGGTAATCTCAATACTTTGTGGCCATATCTCTCCACTACATTATCTATAATATACTTCATAATTTTTTGTTTGCAGGACTTCCAACAGTTGTGCTTTATTATAATAACAGAGATCATGTTCCATTAAAAAAATTTGCAACTCAAAAGATTATTGTAAAAAGATTATTATAAACATTAAGACAGATTTGTTTCGCTTGCTCGTTTAAATGTAACCGATTTTTTCTTACTGAAAACACTAATGAACTTTGATTTTGTTTATCACTGTAATCACTATTGCTTTCATTTTCCCAAACACAATAAGATGCAGACGTAGAGGCCTCCCACGGTCGAAACATTTTTACATCAAACACCTTCTTAATTTATTTTCAAAAACACACCAGCAAATAAACAGTTATAAAATAATTATTACTTATATTACAATACTACACAACTCACTTCAACACGATAACTTAAATTATATTCAAAAACACGCCAGCAGATAAACAGATATTAAATAATTATTATTTATCTTACAATATTATATTTATAATATTATACTTACAATAATATTATCAGCACTGCTAGAGTGATTCGGTAACAAAATTAGGTGTGGCTCTGAAGTATCTCAGCTTGTAAGTTAACTCCGCCTCGGTCGCTTGCCACAAGAATAATAATCATCATTCTCGCTTTAATGTAAGTAGTGTAATAGACGGAAGATGTCACATGTTATACATTTCCCGCCCATATGTCGCGTCTTGCCCCGCACGTCCCGTCACAATATAGGTTTCCTCAACTATATTTTAACGTGTATGTGTATTGTCTTACCTATTTCATCAGTTTTAACTTTTGTTAAAAACATTTTAATTTATTGTAAGATTTATTTTATAATAATTATGAGATTGTGTTTCGTAGCAAACTCCTGTTTTTTAGACACAAACAACTTTATGAATGTACGTAGTTTAAGTACAACTTTGTTATTATACACAAAAATAATTATTGTGTTTTATAAATTGCAGTGATCCTTGAAAATAAAAAAAAAATTTTTCGAAACGTCGGCATTAAACTCAATAAATGTTGTTGATTTTCCCATTCGACCCATAATCTCACAAAGACTCGAAGATCAGAATTTAAAAAGAAGGTCACTACACTCCCGTATTAAAAATAGATAATGGCGACTACTATTGCCTATTAATGTATCCTCTATTGATACATTTTGTTGCGATGTAATCGGACTACCTAAAATCTAGTCAGACAATTCGACGATTCTAGAAAGAAAAATAACTGTTTTTAGAACTTATTTCAATTCGTCTGAAAATACATTTTGTTGTTCTGGGATTACTCTTGAATAAGACATCACGAAAAAAATAATAAAAATCTCTCAAAGTATTGTTAATAACTGCTATAAATTCTCCAGTAAACTCATATAAGAAGGGTTCGAGTTTTTATTTTTTATGCTAAAATAATCTAACGCTGCCTTATGTTCATATAAAGGGTAATTCGTTTAGCAGGATGTGTGGGGTCGAATAAATCAGACTCCACTTCAAGTATATCAATTATTCAGAAGCACATCTGTCAGGGATATGTACCTACAATGTGGCAATAACGATACAATAAGAGGAATGAGCAGTTTGTTCTATTTTACGCTATACAAATGTCCTTTTCCACTGGTAAGCCCCCTATTTTCTATCATAATTTCCAAATTTGCGAATAATGTAATTCCTTCTAGAGCTGGATGTGTTTCCAATTTTATTCTGTTATTGGATTTGTTTTTAATATTTCCATACACAGAATAATTCTCATAAATTTTCATTTTATAACAATAAACTTTGGAATAATTTATAAATCAGATACCCGTAAAACAAACTTAATTTGTAGTTTAAATTGAATATTATAGCGGTAAAAATAATAATAATAATGAAATGAAATATAATGATGATAAACATTTTTCGCTATTTATTATTTTCTAACTTTTACAAAAACTTATTACACATAAGTATAACATATATCTCTTAAAACAATTATTTTTCCGGCTATTTGCCAAAACGCTGATTCTTGGATTATATAAAAAATAATATGCACATTGTGTTCAATACGACTGACTTAATATAATGTTATTTTTAATTCTAAGTACTCTGTTAAGTAAAACAAAAAAATAAATGGAACAAAAGTACTGAGTTGAACAATCACTTCAAAACTTAAAACATCTGACACATGTTTCTACATTTTTGCTTCATCAAGATGGCCCTTAGAAAGCCTCGAAAATAACTACGAATCTTAGTAAATCCTAATGTAATTAATGGCTGCACAGAACAAAATAATTGAAATTATATAGTGAAAATTCTCCGTAGGGTTAGAATGATTTAAAAGAATTGTTTAAAAATATATATGTTATACTTATTGTTTTTTGTAAAAGTTAGAAAATAATAATGAGCAAAACATTATTAGCGTTATTATATTTCATTTCATTCTATATTTTAGTATTTTACCAATAAGGGGATATCTAATGTGTTTTAAATTAATAATAATAATAATACGGTATTTGTCCAACAGGTTACCCCATTACAAGACGAGTACAGATTAATCAGTGCCAACATATATACAAATTTATGAAAACAGACATAAAAGAAACATTAAAAAATGTGTAAAAAGCATAGAACTCAGCAAAAAAGAAATAAATTGATGCAGGCAATGTAGCAATATATACAATATATAATAATAAGCAATACATTTGCTGCTGTCTAAAAGTTGTTTATTGGCATACATTAATATTAATATCACAGAAGTTGCTCACTTTAATAATATTATTACACATATTTGTAATGGGGGATTTTAACTGCACATTAGCTCTTAGTATTTTGCAGTAAAAAGTTACGTGTTGCCTGGATTCTAACCTAGGCACAGGGAACTTTAATTAAATAAGGATTTCAGGAGAGTGAATTTCATTATGTATAAGAGTATGTAAGAAAGAGAGAGCCGTACATATGAGTCTTTTTTCTAAACACAGTAGAACATTGTGCTCAATTCCTCTACCTGTGTAGGTTCCATCAATTTTAAATGATAAATTTTCTCTGAATTTTTCTAGAACATCCTTTCGGTAATTGTAACAAGGATTTCAGATTACGGAGCTATATTTGAGTTTTGATCTCACAAGTAAATAATACACAATTTTTAAGGCTTGCAAATTGTTAACATTTTTTAAGTTTCTTAAAGCAAGCATTTTCATTGATGATAATTTTATTGAGATATTTAAAAAAAAAAACCTCTTAAAACACGCATTGACACTTATACGTCGCGTCATTTAGATTTAAGTAGAAAAAATACAAAGCAAAGCTTGTGGCACATGGACCCATTACATATTGTTTTCGCTTGTACATAGCACCTTTCTACGAGAAAACCTCAATTTCATTAAAAACGGCAGCCCTTTGATATTGATCTTGTGGAACTCTAGGGGTGACTAGAAACACTGCTGAGCTATATCCATTAGACATGTTGCTCTCTGTCTAACAAATAACTAAGATGTAAAACTTTTTATTAAATAGTTATCAAATCCAAAATGTCTTTATTTAGTAGCAAGCGATGAAAATTTATCAAGACTTTGAGAAGCCAGATCTACCTGTTAAAATTTACCAATATGGTCACATACATATTGAGTGGAAAAGGTTAAGTTGCTCATGTTGGAAGTGTTATATACAAAGCCACGTTAAAAACAAGAGATTTCTTGCCTTACACACTGTAACGGTCATTTTGACCAAATGAAGTTACACTGTTTAATAGTACATAATTTTGGTGTGATGTGCACTTTAATGTTACTTATTAGTAATATATTGTTCCTTTTTTTAGCTCCCCTTAGGCCGCCACTGGACTTTCGTTTCGCACTTGCCATCAAAACAAGGAGAGAATCTCCATATTAAATTTGTTCCATCATAGATTATATTATACCATGAATCACACCGAAGACCAAGTATTGGTTCACTCCTATACAACAGGTGTTCTGTGTTTATCCAAGTTTTAAGTTGGCATTTCAGTGACCTATGAAAATATATTGAATAAACCATACATTAAATTTAGTACATATCTCGTAAATTATAAATTAGTACACTTAATGATTAAGGATTAATGATTGTAATAAGTATAACTTAATGAATAGGTAATATTCTTTGCTTCGTTCCACCTGTTTTCTTAGGTTGGTACTTAAGGCATTTTCAAACGGTGGATCGCTAAATTCAGCCCACTTGACCAAATACCGCGATACGGTAAACATCTTTTTGTGTGCCTTGCCGCATTTTTTGTGAAACTCCCAATTCCTTGGGCTAAGGTAAATTGAAATTAATCCTTTATTATTAACAAGCATCATATAATTGTTGATTGGTTTATTTCTGTATTTTATTTGTCAGATAAATGAAATTACCGGCATTTGTAGTATGTCACATGTTTTCCTCAAGGTCGCGGGCCCTTTAAATATTTAATTTTGCATTTTGTTGTAAGAAATTATTAATTAAAGTTTAATTAACTTAACCTTTAGGAGTGATGTGGGTAACCACGCCCGAAATTTTATTGTGTCTTGTTAAGGGTAAAATTTTAAGAATGTTGAATGCAACAAAAAATTATATAAAAGTGAGGAATTTTTAGAAAAGGATAGACACAAACACATAACGCACCTTTGAGTGCCCCGATTCAAATTATCATGACAAGTGAATTAATACTGGGCCTTTTCAGGTAGTTGGAGTTTTATTATGGACCTTACTTACTTACTTACTTTATTAATGTGAGCTTGATTAGTTTTATGGAACCCAACCTGTTTACTGAGCTACTTACTCTCATGGACCGTAACTAAATCCTTGGATCTTTATATTTTTCATCCTTGGTTGGATGCACCATTTGGATTCACCCGTTGAAGGTTGGACCTTCATTGTGTGAAGATTAATTACATTATTGGCTTCCTGAATTTCACTATCAGCATAGCAGTGTGGAACGGATGTACATGTGGTGACCCATGTAGGGTGAGACGTCTAAACCTTCGGAAGAACACTCAAGTTTCGACATTTGGTTGATTGTTTTTAGGCCTTCAGCCGACTTAACATTTTCTTTTTGGCCTTCAGCCAACCAAATTTTACTTGAAGCCTTCAGCTTAAACATATTAGTATTTTCATTTTAATGTAAGGAATTAGCTAATTCTGCTAGGTTACAGCCAAGCTGTATCGTGTATAACACCATTTAAGATACATTTTATTCCTTATGCATTTTAATATTGTCACAATAAATACTTTTATGGTGATTTTTGATTTTAAATACCTATGATTGATTTTAAGGCCACTGAGTAGCCACAGTTATAAGTTTAAGAAATCTTTACTTTTGGGCATAGGTGTTTTTTTTATTACAAATGGTTACTGGCGCCCTTTCTTTTTTTGTCTTTTTAAGAATTTTATAATCGAAACATGACCCAGCCTCCAAACAAATAACGAGATCCGGGTAGCTACCTTCCAAAGCCCTCTTAGGGAAAGGAAGTTGGTATCAACACATGTAGATGTGATTATTCAAGACAATCAAAGACTTCAGCGAAATTCGGAAGTATAGTTATAGCTCGATAGTTTGATTCACTTGAAGGGTCTCCATTTTAAAAAATTGGGCACACCAGCAGTTTTCCAAGGTTTTGGAAAGTTACAAGATTTCAATGCTATACTGAATGTTATCGAAGGCATTTGCAAATTCATAAGCACAATCTTTAACTATAAACGATTGAATCATGTCAGGATCTGACGACATTCTGTTTTTACGTTTTTTAATAATGTTAGTTATCTCAAAAAGTGAGACTGATTCTATATTTAACATATAGCAATTATTAATGACATTTTCTAAATTACTGAAGGCGATATTATAGATATCAGGATTCAAGTACACGCTACTGAAATTGTGTACAATATGAATTATTTTTAAAAAAATCAATAAGAGAAGTCCATTTTCTTATGTTTTTCATTGCATTTTTCATATTTTGTGACTTTTACGATGTAATATTCTTTCAAATAGTATTGAATTACAATCGTATCTATTCTTCTTCAAAAAATGGTGGGGTGAAATTTTCTATATTATCCCTTAACTAATTCTTGCGGGAAAATTAGAAAAACAAAATATTAAAGACTAATAATTTTTCTACAAGAAAGTTCTTTGTCAATTTTTTTCTTATTTATTTATTTATTTATTTATTTATTTACTTATTCATTTATTTATTTATTTATTTCCTTATTTATTTATTTATTTATCTGACAAAACACAATCAACAGGCAAAGTCCTATTACAGAGTATATGCAATTTAAACACAATATTAACAGTACTTAAGTCAACATATTTAGTATGGAGTTTAAACTAATATCAAATTTATCATGATTTTATTGTATCCCATTGTAAATACTACATATACTATGGAGTGAGGAATTGGTTTGATAATTTGTACTAGCAAGTTCTAAATTAAAAATTCTGAATGTTCTGGGAGGATGCATAGGTACATCTAGAGACATTAAGGATAGAATGTTAAGATCATCAACATTACCATGCAATCGTTTACATAGATAAATAATATGTCCATGTTTTGGTCGAATATCCAGTGCTTTAAGATTATATCGTTCCCTTAACATACTTTTTTCTACGGTAAGTCATGCAAACCAGTTTTTTCATAATTGATGAATTTTAATACTTTATTCTCTACCCTTTCCATAGTATCCACATGTATTTGATACAAACGATTCTAGATAATGGAGCAATATTCCAAACTGGACCTAACATACGATACATATAATTATCTAATATCATTTTTATTGATAAACATTTTAGTATTAAGTATTATGAAGCCATACATTTTAATAGCCCTATTTATCATGGAGTAAATATGACTATTAAATGTAAGGCGAGTCTAGATCATTCATAATTTCAATTCTGTAATTCTAGGATATTCCATTTAGAAACCGCTCCAGATGCGCGAGTGCCGCTAACGATAACGTCTTGTAGACTTGGAAACAAGACTACAGGTGACTTTTCGTGAAAATTCTAGAACATTCGATTTGAAAACAACAGAAGATACGTAAAATGTGTTAACGGGAACGTAATATAGACTTTAAATAAAACTTTTTAGTGCTACTTCGAGATTTTTCTAGAACATTCCATTATTAAAATAGACGTGAAAACAACATTTTAAGAACTTTATAGTGTAATAAACTTTATTCTGAACTGATTTGCATCTCGTGAGTTAATGCAAACAACAAGAAGCATGGCAGAGAAACACACGACCTACTTGCAGCATTAGTGCAATAATTGGAAGAATAGAAAAGAGAACGCCAGGAAGGATTAAGAAAAACTAGGATGAAAAAGAAGAACAAGAAAGAAAAAGGCAAGAAGAAAACGATGACTTAAAAAATGATGGAACTCCTGGAAATAAGACGCCAGGAAGAAAAAGAAGAACAAGAAAGGAAAACGCAGAAAAAAAAAGAAGAGAAAAAATGGAACGCTAGAAAGAAATAAGACCAATTATGGAGAGATAGCAATATTAAGTCATGCTCTCGGTCACTGAACAATTGAAGGAAGATGTATGGACTGAAGTCAGTGAATTTAGAGGAAAGTTTGATGCAGAAATAACTGAAGTTAAAGAAGTAGCCCGACTCAAACAACAATTAAGAGAGAAAGGTGGCCAGTTCGTACTTTCGTCTGATGCTAGGTTACAACCACTTTCCTTCGACAGTCAAGGTTCACGGTCAACATATAAAAGACAGTTCGAAGCAGATACATGTTCACATAACTGGAACGATGAAGAAAAAGCAACAGCATTGGTATTAACACTGAGGGGCCAAGCATTAGACCTGCTCCAAACAATTCCTTTAACACAGCAACAAAATTTTAGCATTCTGGAGGCAGCATTAGAACGAAGATTTGGCGATCAACATCTTGCTCAAGTATATCTGGCTCAGCTGAAATCACGCAGATAATGAGAGGCAGAAAGTTTCCAGGAGTTCAAGACCGCTGTGGAGAGATTAGTTCATCTAGCCTATCCTAATGCATCAATGGAATTTTAGCAACAATTAGCGGTTGGCGCATTTATTGATGAAGTAAGAGACCAAGAAGTTAGGCGGATTCTTAAGTTAGCCAGGCACAAGTGAAGTAGTGCAGCTCTAGTATATGCACTTGAGATTGAGAGTGCCTATGAGGATCACACACACTCAAACCAAAAAGTACGAGCCGTGGCTGTGGATGAGATCCCGGCAGATAATACTATGCAAGTCGTATTAACCGAGTTATAAAAGTTGCTCTCACAACTATTGACAAAGACGAATTTCCAGATGAGACAAGAACAAAATAACGGTAGGCCGAATGGAGCTATCTGCTGTTTTAAGTGTAGCACATTGGGCCATATTAAGAGGAACTGTCGTGAGACTAATAGCCAAGTAGTGGTAGGCAGAATGGAGGAGACATGCGCTGTTATAAGTATGGCAGAGTGGGCCATAATCAGAGTAACTGTCGCCATCGCAGCCCTGATAGGGTAAATGTCGCAGTAATGGAGGACCTGTAGGAAAACTGGCGGACTCGTACGGTTGATTTCAATAAAAACTGGTACACTTTCTTTTAGCTATGTAAATCATTCGTTCTTTGATTGATATTAATAATCTTACAAATGTCACTTTGACGTTAATCCGGGGTAATCACCTCTTCTCCACCCCCTGTCGACATGCCTGGTCAGCCCTATTTACAGACATATGCACACAACTAAACTATTAAGATTTTCGATTACAAGAGTTGTACCAGTTTTTTTTTAAATCAAGTGTGCCAAGGGGACTGTACTGGTTAATAAAAAGGCAGATGGCCTTTCTAAAATATCATGCCAGAAATACTGCAAGCTTTGTCACCGTAAGGAAGAACAGCAAGATGTACAAATAATTAATACCGTTAAGATTGATATTCCGGATGATTGGATAAAAGAGTCGTTATGGGAAGCGCAGTTAAATGATAAGGCAACTGATCCTATTCTGAAATGGAAGGAAAGAGGAACCCGACCCGATTGGAAGGATATTTCAAATAAATCAGGGGGCTGGAGGCTTTATGGCACAATGGGACTACCTTAGAGTAGAGGATGGACTGCTGAAGAGAGCGTGGTGGTAATCCTCAGGTGTCACGTAGCAAAAGTTCTTCAGCAACTGCATAATGGAACGTCTGGCGAACATTTTGGCACCAACAAAACCCTGACAAAAATAAGAGAACGATTCTACAGGGTAAAGAGTCGCCAAGATATGGAGGCTTCGTGTCGTCAATGTGAAGTTTGCGCGGCATGAATGGGGCCGCAAACAAGAAGTAAAGGCCCATTGAAGCTCGCCGAGGCTCCTTTTGAGAGGATTGCAATAGCAAGTGACCGTATGAAGGCTCGTTATGATCTTAAGGCTAATTCAGGAGGGTACCAGGCGGAGGATCTGGTTTGGCTATTTAACCCAAAACGAAAGAAATGCAGGTTCCCGAAGCTTCACCCGCCATGGGAAGGACCATACACTGTCATCACCAGACTAGACGACGTCGTATACTGAATTCAGCAAAGTCCAAAATCAATGATGAAGGTGGTGCATATACAGAGACTAGCTAAATATGCAGGAAACAACAAGTTGCTTAAGGAGGGGGATGTTATGCCACTGGATTATGTAGACTGAATAGATGAAACTGCAATTGTACGAGAATGATCGGGAATGTTCTGGAATGTTCTGGACCGCGTGAATCGATGTATAAATAAGACGCCGGTGGGCCAAGAGTCAGTCTTAAGTTGAAAGTGAACGAGTGAAGAACTAGGATAGAGACTTAAAAGTGTTTGTGATTATAGTTAAGACAGTCATTAATCTATTGTTGTTAATTATTAATTAGTTAATAAAGTAGTGAGTAAGTGTTACCTGGACTTTCAATCAACGAATCTACGAGTAGAGGTGTTTGTGGGGACAGCAAACACGTAACAATATGTTAAGATGTTTAAGATATAGTTCTCGTAGTAAATAAATACGAATGCGGGAAGGAAAAGAAGTTTCCTGTTGATATGAAGCGAGTGGTGTCATATAATGCGATACATTGTATCAATTTTGTTTTTGTTTTACCGATAAAAAAGATCAGTGCAAGCACTACCAGCTAAAAATGACGTAAATGTCCATTTGGTATAAGAAAGAATCAACTTAACAAGAATATCAGTTTGATCTGGTTCTACGTTCTACGAAGAGACTTTTGCCCGCAAATTTGTCCCACTGGTAATTATTTTCTTTTTATAAAGAAACATATAAAAGCTAGTACCTTGGGTATTACAAACAGGAAAAGAACATAATTTAATTTGTTATAATCCAAATAAACTTTTATTCAAAGGAGACTAAAAAATAACCATCTTCAATAAATAAAAGCAAATTATAAAAAAGAGAACCTACGATACTGGTCATTTGTGAACTACTATTTTAGTAAACATGTAACCGATAGGTGGCGGAAAATATTTTTAAAAACAAGAGAAGTAACAATTAGCAAGTATGTAGTAGCTCCATTCTTTGACAAAATTTGAGGTCCAGGATCCAATGCCGGAAAATGGCGCTGCCTCATTTGTTATAATTAAAGCTGGAACTTTGGTATTAATTCCAGTGACATCATTGTAGTGGTATGAAATAACTTTCTTAGTTAAAGATAATTAAACAGAGTTAATATCTTATTCTGTTCAAAGTAAAGGTTGAGACTGTTCAAACGCCTGCATTATTAAGATGCCTTCAACAGTACTCCCCTTTAAACATGTACGTTTTTCTGTGAATATGATACCGTATTCTGAAAAATCACATTCTATGTCCAGAGATATAATCGCGTTGTATACTGCTGGAGATTACTTGTAGAATTTCCGTTACTTAGACACTATTTAATGTGGCGCAGTTGCACAAAATCAGAATTTTTATTTAATAAGACACTAAATTTCATTACGGCCCAAACACAAGGGACATTTGTTAAATTTTGTAGTGCCATATTTATGTTATCAACTATTTGAAACGATTGAGCTTAAGGAGCAGAACTATCTTGCTATTGGCTAATAACTTTTGCTAATATACCATAGTTCTCTTGTATAGTGCGTAAGTCTTTTTCGAATTGTGGATTTTAAAAGTACTGCTGACTTTCTTAGATATCTTTGAACTCATTTGGGTTGTTTTCGGAAATTACGGATTTAACTACATATCAACGTCCTGGGGTGGGTTGTAACCTTTGATGTGAAGATAACACTGGCGTAATTTTCCATGAAACACCAAACACTATATACTGCACTCAACGCTTGTTTCGCCAACCAAGTTGGCATCATCTGGGGATTAAAAGTTTTAATCATCTACAGATGATACCAACTTGGTTTGCCAAATGCACATCGAGTGCAATATATAGTTACTAGCTGCTGAATTGCTTCAGCGTTGTTTTTCGTAATATTTTACTTGCGATTAAATATGGCTTAATTTGATGTTAAAATTCGTACTAAATCGTTACCTACTTTGTTGTTTCTTGTATTCGTACTTTTATTAAAAATTATCTACAGTTTCTTATCACTTAAGTCTTATCGTATGTTATTCTCAATTTATTCTTTTACATGAGGAACATAACATCGTAGTCTTTCCTTTGTATGTGTAGCCACTTAGGCACTTATTTTTTCCAAAGTAACCGAAAATGTTCGTTATTAAATATATACGGTTGAATGTTACACACCCAACATAAAAATGAGATCATACAGAAATACCCAGTATGAAACCTGTAACTGGAGATTTTTTATATGACATTTGCTTTGAATATGTCTTTGCAATACTAGAATTGCAACCCACCAAATTTGTAATACACACAAAACGTTTTATTACTGCAACATCATCGTAACGTAATTCT
The DNA here is from genome assembly GCA_029963845.1 of Rhamnusium bicolor. NCBI lineage: Eukaryota > Metazoa > Arthropoda > Insecta > Coleoptera > Cerambycidae > Rhamnusium > Rhamnusium bicolor. Next base: position 56,165 of record JANEYF010002804.1, on the reverse strand, counting down.
AGTAAAGGTTTAAGAAATTTGTGTATTTGATTCAAAAATGGAGAAGCTCCTGGTAAGCGTGCCATTTTACAGTACGTGTACTATCAACACGCATCGGCAGCCATCAAACTACTAACACCTGTGCGAGGTCCGTAAAGAAATAGGTTACCTCTTAACTTGGGAGAGGAGAGACGGAAGGGAAAATGTAACGCGTCATAGTGTATGCTAATGTTGTTAATCATATTTTTGTTGTGTACATTTTATAATCATTTTGTGCGGTTATTTGTCATTATTTTGATATTTTGCATATAGTTGTGATTAGTTATGTTATATTATATTGTTATGGACCTCTGTCTTATAGTTTTTACGTGCATTTTTGACATTTTAAGTTCCATTTGAATTTTTATATGAAGGAAAATATTTGGTTTAAATTACATTTATATTGAGAAGGTATGTACAATAAGATGAGGTATATTTATTGTGAGGAGAAGAAATATCCAGTTAATAATAAATAATTGTTTCAAGTTGACTGGAATTATATGCAGTGTTGCTATTTGTAAGGATAATGCTGAGAGGGCAAAGAAGAATGGAGAGAAATATCATTTTCAAGTTACCTACTGACATTTTAATTAGGAAAGAATGGATTAGAAAATGTTAAAGAAAAAGAAAAATTTAACCCCGATAATAAAAACTGCAATAAACAATATGTTACAATTAATGATTTTGAAGATGGAATGAAAGCAAAATTGATGAATGTATTGCCAGAAAAACTAAAAAAAAACTAATAGACAATAAGAAATTTATCTACTAAAAATAATTTGTGGCTAATTTTATTATGTTTTAGATATTCCATCACTTAATTTGTTGCCTGAAACTTTGACAAAAATGTCCAGCCCAATTTCAAGAGGTGAACATGTTAAAACTAGAGAGCGCAAAGAGATCGTTAAATAAATTATAAGTCCACTATTGTCTACAGGAAATGTGGAAATCATTCCATCCACAAGTATAGGAAATCCCCAAGAAGATGCATAATGCATATGAAGAATTTCTACGTAATTATAGTGTCCTCTTGCTAGAGAATGAAGAATTTAAGAAAAAAAATCAAAGAAAACGAAAAACAGCTTGCTTTTTGTAAATAAAGGAAAATTAGAGTTGCAAAAACTTAACAATATGAAGGACAATCAGTTTCAAGAGTAAAAGAAATGTAGGTAAAAGTATGCTAGACCGCATAGCTGGCGTTAGGGTCTCGAATACGTGACGGTCTGATAAAACGAGATGGTGGTACTGTAAAAATATGACACTCGGTCTTATAGACCGAGTTATGGCAGTCAATGCATTAAATATATTGAATTCTTTATATATTTGTTTTTTATTTGTCTTAATGTAAAATACCTTACTGTAATAATAGTATTTTAACAAGTGGCTAAAATGATGTTTTTTTACTAGTGGGGTGTTTATAGTACGAACCGAAGGCGAGTGCTATAAACCACACGAGTAAAAAAAAATGCATTTTAGTCTCGAGTTATATACAAAATTTTTTGTATCTCCATTTGAAAACAGTATAATTTTGTAAATGTACGGCAAATTGACAAAGTTATCTTGTCATAATGACTAAATTCTATTGCTGTTTCTATAGAAACAATAATAAAACAACAAAATATTGCACGTTCTTGCTTCAGTCTTCAGTTGCCTACGTCAGTATCAACCACTTTTGAGCACCCAGTATAAGATTTAGTTAAATGAAAACAAGAGTATGTTAAAAAGCCAGCTTCAAATGTATACGTCAACGCAATTATTAATAATTTTTAATTAGTACATCTTCTGTGTTTCAACAAATATGCGTAGCAGATAAATTAAACTTAATTTGAGTTAAAAGAAATAAAGCTGCAATAAATATTAAACTAATCAACCAACACCGTTTTTTCATTTTCCTTTTAACTTCCGTAAAAAACCCTTACGGCCTTTGGGGTCATTTCGCACATTCACACTTTTTCCCCAGTCCACTAAATATTCATGGCTGACCATAAGTTATAATAATTTTTGTCTAAATTCCGCCGCACCGAATTATATATTAATAAAGGCCATTCCATTTGCATAGAAGGGTCCCCACACGCTCGCATCTCCAAATAAGAAGGCTGGTCGCGGTAATGGACCCATTAAAACGGTGGCCAACTCTGATATGATTACATTCGGGAGATGCAAGGTTATACAGCCTTTTATACGGCCCTCAGGCGGCCGACTGAGGTTGAGTCTCGTCGCAAAGGGTCACCAGGTGACGATTTGTCACATCTAGGAGGCGGCGAACAAGCTTCAGCCATTTCATGGACATTCGCTTGAGGATTAAGCCAGATTAAGCCTTCTAGACTGTTTCCATTGATAATTATTGTGGTGTGTAAGATTTCACATACAAAGATACCCTCAAAATTACCCGCAATTAACAAGTTTGCAAATGTACATCTTACAGTAATGTTGAAATCATGTATATAAATTACAGCCAGAAAGTTATTTCATATTTGGTGGAGCAAACTTTAAGGATGAACCCATATTTTATGTAGTATGTTAGTATGTTAATAGGAAATCGTGTGTTCTAAATGACTGAAAATATTTTATAATTCTGTAAAAACATATTAAAAGTTATGAACTAATTATTTGGAGTTATGCCAACACTAAAAAGTGATTGTAAAAATATATCGAAAGAGGCATTCGCTAAGTATATAGGGTTTCCGGAAATTTCTGTCATAGAATTTGGGAGCTGATTTTTACATGTAAAATATATAAAAATTCATGTAGGGTCTCCGGAAGTTTCTGTCGTAGAATTTGGGAGCTGATTTCTACCTGTAAAAATATATAAAAATTCATGTACACATACGTCCTGAAATGCTTCCTAAGAACTTTATGCCCTGCTAATGGATGGAACAAACATGACATTACCGAATAAGTAAGTATTCATGTATTATTATTATTATTTATTTCAACATGTCGGATGCAAATAACGTATCAGGTGTACAAGATGTAAGTCCAAGTAGAAACTTTACTATCTTAGATACAGAAAAAAAGTCTGATATGAAAGTTGTTGTATATTAGTCAAACTATAAAGTGGTGTTTTCAAAACTTATACAGAATGATCAAATTTTCGCTGGTCAAATAAAGTTTTTTAAAATAGGACACCCTATATATCATTATATTTTTGGAATCATTGAGAAAAATGCTTTTCAAGAGTATAAACATGTTGGGGCATAATCTCAATTTCTCATGAAATACAGTGCTCAGCATTCCAATTCTACCCTTCAGATACCATAGCCAAAGTAACAGGTTTTGTTTATTATTAAATATACGACAAAAAAGGATAACGTATTTTGTTTTATATAGGTTGAAAAATAAATTGATATATTTAAATTGTATACAGTGTGTTTGGAGTTTCCCTGGTCAAATATGGTTGTAATTTTTATGGAACACATCTTGCAAATGAAAGTGTATTTTGAAGATTACACCACGTGTTTATATTTTTGAAAAGCATTTCTCATAAGAGTTCCAAGAATATAATAATATATTGGGTGCTCTATTTAAAAAAATTAAAATTATTTGACTAGGGAAAATTTTACCATCTTATATAAGTTTTGAATATATAATTTATGGTTCGATTGATCTACAACAACATTATATAAGTTCTATTTCTGTACTTAAGATAATACAGTTTTTATTTAGATTAACATCTTTAGTGGTACATCCTGTACCTATGGTAAATCAGGTACACAAAACATCGAATTTTAAAATTAAGAAATAATATATAACATATCGATAAAAATGACATTTTTTATATATAAATATTAAAAAACAAATAAATAAATAAGTAAAATATATAAAATAATGTATAATTAACAAACACTCTATAGCTATAGATAAAATTCGAATATATTTAATAATATGTAATTAATATCATACATCCTTTAATTACAGTCTATTTACAAATTCATCAATGCTATAATATACCTTTCCTAAAAATAATTAAAGATTATCCTGTGGTTCCCAAAACAATGAGTCATCTATGCAGGTACCCTAAAATGTTGTAAAAGTGCTTGAGTTTAGAGCATGTATATTTATGATGTAGACTTTCTTAACTTAAAACTTATAAAACTTATTTTTTTCTCATTCAGATTAGCCTATTTCGACTACACCAATTAGTCATATCATTAACAATATTACTAACATATTTATCCAAGTCGTTACAATTTGAAAGAGATACGGTGACTGTAGTGTCATCCGCATATATAATTGTCACGACTTTCTTTATATAACAATGATGGTCATTTATATAAATGGAAAATAATAACGGCTGGCTCTAGTATTGACCCTTGTGGAACACCTATAAGATAATATCATGTGTGTCAGAATCAGCTTCATTATATTTAACTTTAAATTTTGTTGTTTTCCATATATTAAATTAAATAGTTTAACAAGCAGCCCCTTATTCCAATATTTTCTAGCTTATCAAAAAGTGTATCCCTTATTTATGGAATCAAATGCTTTGGAGAGGTCAAATAAAATCGAAACCACTTGGTTACCGCTGTTGTCCTCACGGTATATAAAATTAAATAAGCTGGCATTTGCAATTTCTACTGATCTTCCTGGCCTAAATTCATGTTGATTTTCATTTTAGATACTCTTTTTCTAAATAAGACATAATTCTGTTATGTATGATTTTATCTATTAATTTAGACAATACTCACTAACGTTATTAGTCGATAATTCTCGATATCTTCTTCATTTTCCTGCTTGAATATAGGAATTACAGAGGAAATTTTAAGCTCATCCGGAAAATAACTTTCTATTATCGAATTATTAAAAAGATGTATACTAGATGTATAATACTTAAGATACTTTTGAGGATAGACACGGTCATTCGAACGAGACCAACAGATTTCTTATTTTTTTACTCGTTTATAACCCAAAATTTCTATTTATGGCTTAGGGGCTATTATAATAAATTGAATTTATTGTACATATCAGTTTACAGAAAAGGATATATTTTAACTACGGAGAAATTCTAAGAGAGAAAGAATTACAAAATTTTTTAAAACATTCTGATATGAGTTTTATGAATACAAGAATCAAAAAACAAAATCAGAATAGTTAAAATGAGACAACACAAGTGATTCATACAACATTTTTGGCATATTAGTGTTTAAAATAATGATAACGCGACGACTTGAATAGATAAGCTTTAAGGAAGAAGATGCCCTTTGCATAAGTTTCGTATATGGCCCTAAATCTCAGAGTCGAGTGTTATTGACTTTGTCAATTATTAATAAAACCCTACCATCTATATTAATCGTCAAGCATTTTTTACAATAGTGACTTTATTTTTACTGCCAAATAACATTAAGCCCAAAGTCGATCAGATCACCAGCCCTTTTCTGTAATAAAGAAATGTAAATAAAGCACCGTACCATCTATATAAACTTGCGCCTTAGAGTTAGAAATAGAACACAAAACATCAGCAGCGTGAATTAGGAATAACATAGTATTGACCTAAAATTGACACTTTTGGCACTCCTGAAAAAAATATCTGAATTTGAAGAAAACATATTAACTGAAATAACTTGCGATCGATTATTTAAATAAAATGAAATAAGTGTTACTGAGGATTCTTCAAAACTATACAATTTCATTTTGGCACATTTCAGATTATGATTTATTGTGTCAAAAAAAGGTCTCAAAAAATCTAATAACACCAGCATATCAAACAAGACTTTCTTAAAAGCTCTCAATAAATCATTAGTATCAACAGCTAACGTCGTTGCACTTATATCCTTTTCTAAAACTACATTGTGAAACATTTATTAAGTACGAAATAGTCATAAATCTGATTATATAAAACGTTAAAAAAATTTTGGAAATAGATGGTAAAATATTGATCAACCATAAGTCTGAACATCTGAGGTGTATTTTTTTTTTTTTGTATATAATATTCCATAAAAGTGGAAAATATTTCTCTTCAATGCAATAATTTATAATGAATGAATCAATAAAAAGGACTACATTGTAGAAATGCCATCAATGCCAGATGCATAGTTTTGAAATTATTCAATATTTTATTAACTAAGTGAAAAATTGAATAAAATATTAACAATTATTAAGTTATTACTTGAATTTTATCATCACAATTGTTATTATTCATTAAATTAAAAATATAAAAATGTTTTATAATAAATACAAGAATTGTTCAAATGGACGATGTGTATATTATGTAGTTTGTAAAAAAACTAGGTTAATTCTAACATACGGTTTCAGAAGTATCAGACACTGATACTTAGCCAATCTGGCCACATTTCTACCAAATGTGCCCCTTTTTGTAAACATCTGCGACAGGTTTTTTGAGAGGAAAATATGATGGGCCAATAATTCATCAAACAATACGCCTAATCACAATCTATCCAGGATCATTATAGGGACCCAACACAGAGTGATCGAGAGAAGGCCTGCCACTTAGTTATGTTGGTTATTCGATACCACTACCCCGCGTAAATAATTAGAATGATAATAGATGGATAAAAAGAGTATGCCAAACAAGCAATGGGGAATCACCCCCTAAGCGGACACTTTCAACTGTCAGAGGGAGGCTGATAAATTTGTTGTGGTGGTGGCCAACTCGAAACATCTCCAAGAGAGTGGCAGGTTACAAACGAAATGTAACGCAAGGGTGAGTACTTTGAATAAACGCGAAAATATACTATACCTTGACTAGCCTTCATGTGGGGCTAAGAAGGGGAGGGTAGTCATAGACGTACTGAATGAAAAAAACGTGAAGCTTAAATCAATGCTATATCAAAATATGTGCATTAGTAAAACAATTGTATGTTTTTAAAACAGACAAAGAATACTTTTTTATCCTAGAAATTTTAATGCACATTTAGATGATTTTTGCCTTCTAATTTATATAAACTTTTTGAATGCAAATTCAATTCGCTTGTTTACTTATGACATAACCACTTTGAAAATGATTTTATGATTTTTGATAAATTGTCTAGTTTTATTTCAGACTCATAATTCTAGAGGTCTTTTTAAATTGAATAATTTTATTAAGATTTACCCTCAAATGGTCAACTTTTAACAATCATCACTAAATTAAATTCTGAAGCCAAAATTATAGAGCTTTTTCTATACTTTCTTAGAGTACGCCATATAAATTAAATAAAAATGATAAAAACTCGCACTTGTTCTTTTAATATTCCTTGGGAAAATTATTTGTTTTCCATCAATTCTAGAGCTGTAAGCAAAATTAAAATCAAAATTGATGCAAAGATTTCCAAACAAAGGTTCCAACACACTTCAGGACAACAAAAGAAAAGTATATGTTTGTGATTATATTCTGTCATAGCCAATAACAATTTGAAGAGTGTTCTTGAAAGAATTCAGTAGCTAGAACATATTTTCCAGAACCATATAAATTTTTCGAGATTTAAAACTTCTAGCAAATAAGATTTAATTAATAAAACTCCAAAATCTCTAGTTATAGTATTAATAACGAAGTCAAATGGACTGATCTCGGTAAATTTACAAAATGGGTCTTTAACAGTTCTTACCACCACATAAAATACCTGCACTTAATAAGAGAAAAGATTGTAAAGACGGCTTGAATTTAATATCTGGCACGATATGTGTCTTAGGTATAATTATGGAATTACTTGGCACTGAATATAAAAATATCTACACTGAGAAAATGGAGATTTAAAAAATTTTTCATAATAACTGATCAGCTCAATTGTCTATATAAAAGGTGTTTCAATATGAGATTTGAATTGCGCGCCAATTTGGCTGTCATGATGTCATGAACTTATGACATGCCAGGTCGATAGGAGACAGATGGGAGTTAGTAAATATTGATCATTACATGATAACCCAGTTTTTTATGCTTCAATTGGAAGATATTGCTCTCGACGACATGTGGTTTCAACATGACGACGGTGCCACTTGCCATACCGCCCGTGAAACATTAACAGTCTTGCACGAGTCTTTTCCTGGTCATGTCATCTCTCGGTTTAATGATCAGAATTGGCCGTCACGCTCTTGCGATTTAACACCTTTGAACTATTGGCTGTGTGGTTATCTGAAGTCACAGATTTATGCCAACAAGTCCGCAACCACCGAAGCATTGAAGGCCGAAGTTAGAGGCTATATCAACGAAATACCGCCACATGTATGCAACACCTAGCTAGGCAGCTAGCTAGCTAGTTCAGGAGGCCTTCAGGGATCCAATCTTGGACCACTTTTGTTTCTTATTTTTGTCAACAATATTTGCGATCACCTAATTTCTTCTAAATTATTATTCACCGATACCATTACTGATGTCTTCAATTGCAAAAAGATTTGACCTCCTTAAATGACTGGTGTAGTGAGAGCAAACTATCGCTTAATATTAAGAAATGCAAAATAATGTCTTTTACTCGCAAGTTTAGTATCATTCCATTCGATTACCACATCAACGGTGCTTTGCTTATGCGTGTTTCAGAAACAAAGGATCTTGGGGTTACTTTTGACGAAGGACTCTCTTTCTCGCTTCACATCAATAACATTGTATCAGATGCACTCAAAATGTTAGGTTTTGTTATAAGAAATAGCAGGGAGTTTTTCCTCTGCCAAGGTAATTAGCAGTCTATATACAGCCCTTGTGAGGATTAAACTGGAATATGGCATTAGTATTTGGAATCCATATCATGAAAAGTATACAGCTCTAAAAGTGCAAAGAAGATTTTTAAAATTCTTGTTCTATAAAAAAACACGGTATTTACCCTGAGAGAAACTATGATTATAATCTCCTCTTGGAGGAGTTTAATTTCATTTCTTTTGAAAAAGGCGAGAGATGGGGAATTCACTATTTCTTTATATAATTTTACATAACATTATTGACTCTCCTTCTTTGCTAAGATGCATATTTTTCAATGTACCCCATATTTGCTCAAGGGAAAATAACACATTTCATATTAAAATATCAAATTCCTTTCATCACTTTCATTGCCCTATTACTTCAATGTGTAGAAGTTATAACGATTTGCAAAGTGTCGATATTTTTTTCTGCTAGTTTGATTCAATTTAAAAACAAAATTTACAGTTTACTTCCAAATTAACCATATACCTTGTTAAAATAATTTTCATAATTTTCATTCACATAGTGCATGCTAACGTACTGTAGAGTATTTTCATTTTCATTCCTTTATCTGTAATTTATTAGTTTCTTTCTAAGCTAACCTACATTTATATATTTATCATGTACTCCTATAAATGGCCACTTGGCTGCTGGATGTAATTAACTAAATAAATAAATAAATAAATAAATAAATAAATAAATAAATAAATAAATAAACAGTGTTATTTAAAATTTCGCCAAAAGAGTACGCATGTGCCAGCAAAGCCGTGGCGGTCATTTACGAGATGTGTTATTCCATACATAACTCCCAAATGTCTACATTATAACTTAATAAATATTTCAATACTTTGCTACAGAAAACCATGCTTTATGGAACCTTGAAATATTGCGCTCTTATTAAAACACCTTTATGTTTAACTGTAAGTGTAGCAACAACTACACTGGACAAGCTTCAATGAACAGTAACAAGAAGGCATATTTCTTGTCTTAAATGTTTTGAGAACTTTTTAACTTAAATTACTATCATTCGACAAAATATGATGATATGATACTTTTGTGCAAAAACTAGTCTTATAAGATAAAATAGGCTATGATTAAATAAGTAATTAAAAGAACAGTCCAGTTAACTCCTAGTTATGAAATATAGATCGTACGAATTCCATAATATTTATTTATTTATTGTGTATTAATGTTCAGTGTCAGGTTTCATCCTGTTCTCTTGAAAAAATGTACGCGTTGTGTTTTTTCCATTTTTTGCTTTTGATTTAAGCTATTTAAGAAGATCAGTAGTAGAGCGAAAGGAAAAATGGGGAAAACTTCAATACCTAATAAGATAATAAGAAATAAATCGGTCTTAGCTAGGCGCAACTCGACAATATCTTTTCATCATCACATTCATTATGAAATATGTAATTTTCATTGCAACTATTAATTTAATTATTTATATTTACTATTGGGATTTTCCGACTTTCTCTTGGTAACGATTAATCTGCAATTAATTGACAATTTTCTTTTAAACAGTTTTGATTCAGTTTCCACTAATTTCACTTATATTCAATAAGAATCTTCTACGCGTTGTGTTTTGTCCATTTTCTGCTTTTGATTTAGGTTATTTTAAAAGATCAGTAGTACAGCAAAAGGGTAAAATGGGGAAACCTTCAATGCCTAATAAGATAATAAGAAAAAAATCGGTCTTAGCAAGGCGTAACTCGACAATACCTTCTCATCAACACATTCAGTATGAAATATATAATTTTCATTACAAACATTAATTTAATTATTTATATTTCTTATTGGGATTTTCCAATTTTCTCTTGGTAACGATTAATCTGCAATTGACATTTTTTTTTTTTAAAGTTTTGATTCAGTTTCCACTAATTTCACTTATATTCAATAAGAATCTTCTACGCGTTGTGTTTTTTCCATTTTTTGCTTCGATTTAGGTTATTTAAGAAGATCAATAGTACAGCGAAAGGGAGAAATGCGGGAAACTTCAATGCCTAATAAGATAATAAGAAATACATCGGTCTTAGCTAGGTACAACTCGACAATATCTTCTCATCATCACATTCAGTATGAAATATATAATTTTCATTGCAAATATTAATTTAATTATTTATATTTATTATTGGGATTTTCCGATTTTCTCTTGGTAACGATTAATCTGCAATTGACAATTTTTTTTTAACAGTATTGATTCAGAATCCACTAATTTTACTTATATTCGATAAGAATCTTCTAAGCGTTCTGTTTTTTTCCATTTTTTGCTTTTGATTTAGGTTATTTAAGAAGATTAGTGGTACAGCGAAAGGGAAAATGGAGAAAACTTCAATGCCTAATAAGATAATATGAAATAAATCGGTCTTAGCTAGGCGCAACTCGACAATATCTTCTATTATCACATTCAGTATGAAATACATAATTTTCATTGCAAATATTAATTTAATGATTTATATTTATTATTGGAATTTTCCGACTTTCTCTTAGTAACGATTAATCTGCATTTGACAATTTTTATTTGAAACAGTTTTGATTCAGTTTCCACTAATTTCACTTATATTCAATAAGAATCTTCTACATTTGGGTTCTCCTTTGAGAAATTTCAAGTTACTATGCTGAACCGTGTTCGAGAAAAATGTATCTATCATCGTGAACATTGTGGTTATACCCTTGAAAACATCCATCAACATACATTATTCAATATAGCTTAACTATTTTTAACGCTTTTACTCAAATTTTAGTCAGATAAATATATCAACATTGAAATTCAAAGCGAACACTAAGTTGATGTTAATATTTAAATAACACATAAATCAAACAATTTGCAAATCCAATAGAAGAGAGAAACTGTGCGAAAAGAAAGTTACACTTAAAAAAATTCGGACACACAACACAGTTTATTCAATTAGAATCTTTCAATAGAGTTCATTGTGAAAATAATGAATATTAAATTTTTCTTTCCATTTCTTGGGGCTTATTACCTTACAAATTTTTGGTTATCTAAAAAAATACATTTAGTTACTGTGTGATACTGGAAAAATAAGCCTTTGTGCTTGTGACTTTACGTCAAAAGATCAATCACAGGGTATTTTTTGGCAACTGATGAGACAAGAAAATAATAGTATATTTCCCTAAAGTTTCGGAAACGCATCTCTGTACAATTTCAAAGTTACGCATTTATCTTCTTTTTTTTTTTTGTAGAATATATTGTAAAAAATGCCCTCTGACTGATCTCTTGACGTAAATTCACAAGCGCGGAATCTTATTTTTCCAGTATCATACTGGGTAACTAACTGTATTTGTTAAATAGCCAAGAATTATTATTCATGTAGTAGTAAACCTCAAGAAAGAAAAAGAGAAATTTAGAAAAAGCCACAAATAACGTTCATACAATATTGAACATTAAATTTGTCTAAACTTTATTTTCTTTTAATAGTTTTGTGTAGTGTAATAAATTAAAAATTAATCATTTAATACATTATGTTTATATTAGCTATTTTCACAATGTTAAACATTTTGCTATAAATGTTTGATTTATAATATTTAAAAATACTTGAAAATTATGACTCTCACTCAGGTGATAAATTGTCAGCAGGACATGCACATGCTCTATAAACGCATCAAAAAAATAAAAGGGTTAAGGGTGTCATAAATCACACGTTACAAGTCAAAAGTATAGTAATTAATTGTAATCGTGAAGCTGGTTGCAGTGTAAGGTGTGCATCTGGCGTCGTCACGCCTGAATAATTCAGCCCCAACCCCTATTATATCTGGATATCTATAAAGCCATTGGCGCAACAGCATCATTTTCTCACAGGTCATTTAAATAAGAAGTTTTTTTCAACACAACTTTCAGTATACTTCAATAGCTAACAACATACGCTTATTTTCAAAAATTTTATATGAAGATTATTAAAAAAAAATCCTTTCGTGAATTACCTAGTCATTTATTGCTGTACGTCATAGCAAAGTTTTATTTCTTTTAATAAGGCTTTAACGACGCATTGCAGGTAGATGTTATACTACTACCATACTATATGTTGCAAAATGCAAAAGTAAAGTTCAAAACCGCCAAATGAAATGGCTCTACATTTCAACCTGTGTTGTTAATACTAGTTAAGAAAAAGTTTAAGACCAGCTACACAAGCTTCGTCAACGGGTTCGAGTTGATTTGTTCACTGTCGACGTAAACTATTTGGGACATTATTTTAAAATTAAATAGTTTCTAGATGGCCAGTCACAGACAAAAAAAACGACTCTTTTACACGGAATGATTGTGAACGAAAGAGTAAGGATTCTACCAGTGCACTCATCCTGACTGCTTAAGAGGCAACGCAGTCTGTGGATGAAAATGCCAAACATACCAAAAATAATAATTGTACTGACATAGTTTCCGACTATATAAAAAAAAACGATCCCTGTTCCTGATTTAAAAAGATTTATTTGACGTAGGTTAATAATTAACCTCCGTAATAATTTAGCTAGGTAAGAATATTAAACGGTTTTATTTAAATAAGGACAAGGACCTCCCACTCAAAAATAGTTCATAAATTGGATCAATTGCTCAGAAAAAATGTATGATACTTAAGGTATCAAATAAACAAACAAATATATAAATTAAAGACATAACCCATTCCCTTTTTATGAGCTAATGTTTTTAAACGGGCCTTAAGAACTTATACTGTATTGACTTTTTACTCTTAACTTATCTTTTTTGCACTAAGTGTATTGATAGATTTTTACGTATATGAATTTGTCAATATAATTACTAAATAAATTAAATTTTTTTATTTTTGTAAATGTTTTATTGCTATTTTGATTCTATTTGTGATCATTCAAAGAAAAGTGATGAAAAACTTAAACCCGTGATTAATTCTCCGCCTCTGAATACTAAATAAGTAGAAATTCTCTTCATCATTTCTTGTACCCCTTGTAATGGCTTGTGGTCTTAACACCCCTTTTGGACAATGCCAACAAAACAAGAGAATTCAAAGTTTATGTTGTGTATCCAGAATTTATTCGGATGGATTCATTTCAATAAGTATTTGACATTTGGACTGTTCGATTAAGTAGTTGAATTATTGAAGTTGAGTTATTAAATCAACAATTTCGAACAATATACTTATTATATAGTTGGAATCACCAATTCAGAAATAAATGGTTATTTCCGTACATCACGTTGGGGATAATATATAAATAAAAACAAAACTTTACATATCAAAATGCCAAATTGGAATTTGGATTGGAATTAGCCGAAAAAAATCACGTACAAACATTATACGAATAAATTGTACAATTTCTTCAGAAAATTCCATATATATATTTTTTTGCACATTTGCACCATATTGGTCAATTTTGCATGGCATTGTAGAACGAGATTGTTTTGCAATTTTTTAAACAATTGTAAAATTTAAAATCAAAATGTTATATAGTTTTATGTATTTCAGTTGTGCATAATACTTATACAGGATGGTCAATTAGTGCGAGGAAATCCAATATCGCGCTTATTACACTGATCTGCAACGAAATCCTCCTTTAAAAAGTTATGCTATAACTATGAAGATTTTAATGCTCTGAATCTATTCCCGTTGGCCGATTTTTTCTATCACGTCTAGATTTTTTTATATGAATTTTTTTTTAAATTTCATAAATTTTGTTTTTTTAATTTTTTTTTTTGTCAACATCAAGAACAGTATACATACATACAAAATAAGTTTTAGCGAGTTGTAAGAGAAAGAAAGAAAGTATTGACAGTGATTTTTATGGTAGTAGATATGCGCATGCGCAGTATTCGCTGTGACTTTACTTTCTTTCTCTTACAACTCGCTAAAACTTATTTTGTATGTATGTATACTGTTCTTGATGTTGACAAAAAAAAAAATTTAAAAAAAAACAAAATTTATGAAATTTAAAAAAAATTCATATAAAAAAATCTAGACGTGATAGAAAAAAATCGGCCAACGGGAATAGATTCAGAGCATTAAAATCTTCATACTTATAGCATAATTTTTTAAAGGAGGATTTCGTTGCAGACCAGTGTTATAAGAAATATGAAAAATGTTTAAAATGGCAGATATAGATAGGACTTACTTTGTTGCCCATTTCTAAAATACTGTGAAATACATAGGGTGTTCCATTCAAGCAGGACAGCTTAAAGGTCAACTTTTTTAAATGACGCACCCTATATGTTTTTACACCATTGACTTCAGCGTAAAATTTTACGTCCAGCACTAAATTTTTATTTCAAAGAGCTGCGGTGTTGACAAGTTATTGCGAAAAATATGAAAATTTACGGAAAAACAGTTCATCACAAATGTTATTGAAAAGACTTTGTTAATGAGAGTTAAAGGAAAACGTTTGGTAAGTGCAAAGATAAGAGGTAGCTGAAGTGTCTGAGAGGAGCGAAAGTTTATTTTAATGTACAGGGGATTTTATACAGGGCCAATCTTCAAACATTTAAAACTCCGTTTTTTGAAATGGAACATTCCGTATGTTATTTCACCATTTTGCACAACTATTTTATTCCTTCAAATTATGTTTCATGATATAGTTCCTAAAATGAACAGTTATTGAGGAATTTTAAATTTAATTGATAACATAAATAATTACGTTTTTCACAAGTAAGCTATGACTTTGTCATTTAGTAATCACAGTTTTAGTAAATTAATGATATTACAATAAGAAAAACAGTTACTTTCATATTGTTACTGTTTCGTACCTGCAGAATTTTAGTACAGTAATGTGTAAAATAATTAATTCCTCTACGGAAGAATTGACAGATATGGTTTTTGTACTGGGAGCAAGTGTTAAAAACTGTTTACTTGCGACAAGAATGTATTATGAAAGATATCCAAATAGCGGGCAACCCATAAAAGTAGCTTTTAAAAATTTACTGCAGCGTTTTACTCGAACGAAAAATGTCGCATGTGAAAAAAAAAAGAAAGAACCAAGTCTGCATTAACCGAAGAAAATGAAATTACTATTTTGTTAAAAGTTACAGAAGATCCTCATATCTCAGTTAGAGAAATATCAAAATAAAATGACATAAGCTGGACTGTCGTGCAAAGAATTTTGAATAAAAACAAATTTTATCCGTACCTTATACAACTAATGCAAGAGTTATTAGATGAAGATTTCCAAAAAAAGGCTAACATTTTGTGAATGGGCTCAATAACAATTTCTTCAAGACAGAGATTTTTTCAATTATGTATTATTTGCTGATGAAGTGCCATTCCATAAAAAAGGGTTCGCCAATAGACATAATTTCCATTATTATGTAACCGAAAATCCGCATAGTATACGAACTTTTTTTGAAGGAAGACACAGCAGTCTGATTTACCTATATTTTTTGAAGAATCAGTTACCGCAGTTAATAAATCATGTTATAATCAGACAGAAAATATGGTATTTATACGACAGAGCGCTAGTCCACCATACAATACATATCCACAGACATTTAAATAATGAATTTTCAAGAAAATGGATAGGTAGAGAAGGACCTTTTAAGTGACCACCTCACACACCGGACTTGACAAAAATGGATTTTTTTATGTGGGTCTACGTCAAAAATCAAGTATACAAAACAACCCCAACTACAAAGGATGATATGAAAGTTCGAATTAGGGAAGTATTCCAAAACATTAATATCAATATGTTAAGCCACGTTAGTTGAGCTTTTGAAACCGCGTACATTTTTGTTTAGAAGTAGCCGGTGGTCACTTTGAACATTTTTGTTATAAGTTTTATGTGTTTTTTTTCGTAGTTACCATGGTATTATTTTTTAAATATTTTAATTGTTTAAATAATTTTCCAGCCTTAAAACTGTTAAAAAAAAATAATTTTGTATCATTTAATTTTGGTTTTTATTTTCAGTTTTAAATACAGAAAGTACAATTAAAAGTTTTGTGTTTAAATTATAATTACTAAATGACAAAGTCATAACTTACTTGTGAAAAAACACATCTATTGTTACGATCAATTAAATTTAAAATATCTCAGAAACTATCCACTTTAGGGCCTATATCATGATAACATAATTTGGAGGGATAATATATTTGTACAAAATGGTGAAATGATATATGTGTGTTCCATTTCAAAAAATGTTTTAGATGTTTGAGATTGGCAAGTTGATGCCCCTGTATAAATCTCCTGTACATTTAAATAAACTTTCGCTTATCTTAGATATTTCAGCTACCTCTTATCTTCGCACTTACTAAATGCTTTCCCTTAACTGTCATTAATTAAGTCTTTTTAATGATATTTATGATGAACTGTTTATCCGTGTATTCTCATATTTCTCGCAATAACTTGGCAACGCCGCAACTTTGTAAAACAAAAATTTAGTGCCGAACATAATTTTATGGTGAAATCGATGGTGTAAAAATATACAGGGCGTCATTTAAAAAATTCGACCTTTAAGCTGTCCCGCTTCAATGGAACACCCTATGTGTTTCACAGTATTTTACAAATAGGCAACAATGTAAGCCCTATATCTTTTATTTAAAACATTTTTTCATATTTCTTATAATAAACGAGATATTGGTCTTCCCCGCACTAATGGGCCACCCTGTATATCTTATATACCCAATATAAAGATTTAGTTGCAATCATTATTTTGGAAACGTGTTCTAACAAGCTGGGGAATTCAGAGGCAAATTTATTTATTGTTATTCAATATGTAATAGCAACTTAGGCTTAATTAATTTTTAATCGTGCCCTCAAACTACATATTTTCTTACCAATCTATTTACAATTAGTTTTGGGCAACTGTTTAAAAAGTTTGCATAAATTGTGTAAAATAAAAATCGTGATTTTATAAATGTTTGCTAAGAAATTTGTGAAATTCTAAGTCCCAACTTATTTATTTTCAACGAACTGAAAAATAATAGTGATCTAAGCCCTAATTTTATCAACACCGCAAACTAATTTAATGAATATTAATGATACTGTTACCAAATAACAGCATCTTTGAGTTAAGTGTTGTAAATATTGTGCTAAATGAATTATAAAATTAACAAAAAAAAAAACAATTTGTGGATTTCACATTTAGAAATTATGAAAAATTAAAAACATGTTTCTTAAAGAATTAAAAACATTGTGTCATTTAAAAGCACAATTTTTTATAGCAACGAAGTATAGATGCATAAGTTTGTACAGGAAATCTTCAGAATTTATTTAAAAATGTTTGCACAAATTGTAGAAACTAACCTAATCTGTTCAGATATGTTTGTTCCACAAGTAAAGCAAAAATAACGCACTTTTATGCAATCGCATAATCCAAATTTGCAAAGAATTCAATTTAGGTGATTTCTAATTTTGTACAAAAATTTCAAATAATGTTAATGCACAAACTGTACCAGATAATTACTACAAAAATATTTTGCAATTTGCACAAATTGTTCCTGTCACTCTTTTTAAGAACTTGAAGTGTAATTTTTTACAGTTCGGATTAAATGTCACACAAATTTTTCCATGTGTGTATTATGGTCTAGGAAGTTTCTAGAGGAGAGCTCATAGGGACCATTCAACTCAATCTCTCACCTTATGACAGCTTACGTCAGCATTAATAGCGCCAAACGTTCCTCTGCACAAATAATATGATGTTAATTCTGAAGTAGTCCCATAAGCAGCAAAATATTGCACATACTTGAGCCACGCTTTGCCAACAAGTGTGATATTACCTGGAGATGATTGAAACAATTTTAGTTGTGCACAGATGATGATAATTTGCTTATTTTTATTCCACCATCTTGGGCAGTAAGGGCCCACCACTAACTGTGGGTATGTATTTCTGATATCTTGAAGGCTCATACTAAACTGATTAGTTTAGCTAAAAATATCCTGTTTTGTTAATTGAAATTCAATTTAATGACAGACTTTGATCAAAATGTATTTTTATTGTACAGGGTGATTCAAAATTAATGTCCCCGTCCTATTATTCTGGGAATGTTAGCTAAAAGACAATTTACATAACTTTCAAATAAAAAAAAGGAACTAGGTGTAAATAAAACCTCGAATTACTGAAAAATAGTTCAGCAATAAACCAAGTGACGTTGAAATAAAAAATTTACATAACTGTAAGAAATAGCCAATGGGCAGGTCATCTAAATTAGCCCAGTGCATATATAATTCTGAACAAGCTGGAATTAATTTTAATCTATTTAAATGTGTCTCAGAAGGCATATACTAATTTTACACCACTGAGGAGTTGAGCATGTACCGAAATTTCGAGGAAATGACTGATTAATAAAAAATATCTCAGTTAGTATCAATTGAACAGAAAAAAATCTGTAGTTATTAAAGTTGAAGATGGATAAATTCTCTACTAAAAAACGTTCTATCCATTTCTGTTATACTTCTACTTATTTCAAAGCAATATGTATTATATCAGATTTCTCGATGTTATGTCAAAATCTAACCAATGATTCCATATGTTTTCACTATGGATAGTACTTACAAATATCGTGTGTTAGAGTGGAAGTATCATCGCATTGGAAGGATTCAAAAAATGGGATGAAACAGATCCACACTCTACAAGAAGTAGCCCTTCGGGAGTTATTAAAACTCGTTCTTACTTTCTTATACCTAATATAAGGAAGTATAGTAGTCCTGATTTTATTCGCCTTCGAGATATTGATTGATATATACGTTTTGAATCCTTCTGAATCCATTCTGACTATTTTCCGTGTGTGAGTGCGTGCGTGCGTGCGTGCATGCGTGTGTGCATGCGTGCGTGAGTGCGTGCGTGGGTGCGTGGGAGCGTGCGTGGGTGCGTGCGTGAGTGCGTGGGTGTGTGTGTGCGTGAGTGCATGAGTGAGTGCGTGCGTGACTGCGCGAGTGCGTGCGCGTGCGTACGTGCGCGTGTGAGAGGGTGCGTGCATGCATCGGTGTGTGTGTGTGAGTGTGTGCGTGCGTGTGTGTGTGTGTGCGTGCATGTGTGTGTGCGTGCGTGCGCGCATGCGTGTGTGTGTGTGTATCTACGATATCTCAAAAAATACTAATGGGAGACTTCCCAAATTTGGTAGTTAAAATTTTCAACAACATTTTAGGTGACACATTAAATTTGGTAAATGTGGGTGCACCAAAAGAGACATAATGAATGAAAGAAGAAAAAAGGTAATTTGGGGAAAAAATTAAAATTTTTTATTGCATTTCTAGACGTTTCTCAACAAATTATAATGAAAAAACATAACTTTATGGAGAAAAAAATCTGTCGGCATGTCTATAGTATCACTATAGCAGCCACAGTTTTTGAGATAAAGCTTTCAAATTTGGTACACATGTTCCAAAGGCCAAAGACAATGATAAATTTGGTGATGAGCAAAATTGGCCAGGTGAAAGGAGGTCCACGAGACCCATACTTTTTGTGTTTGCCTTTATAACAAATTATATTCTTGATGGAGGATTATAAATCATGTCTACAATATCAAGCCAATAAAATATATTTTCCAAGTACTTAAATAAAGCTGATGTAAACTGAAATATTTTATACATTTGGCCTCATAAAATGGGGTTAGGATAAATTTATCAGTTTGACATTTGAAAGGTCTAATTTAGTTACAAAAATATCAATGTCAATAAGAAGAAATTATTAAAATATATGACATGAATTATTATTGAGATTGCCGAATGACGCTGATAATTAAATATTTAAAAATTTTAATGAAACATTTCAAAATACGCTATTAAAATTTAATTGAAGTAAGTGAAGAATTAAATAGAAAGATTTTTTTTAGATCTGGATGATATATACTGGTATAAGAAAGTTTTGTGCTGGTTACATCAGATATTTTATAAATGCGCTAAAGGTTGTAATACCGGTTGAAGTTGTTACAAAGCAGGTTTCCGTTAATCAGTATTTAGTGCCATGGAAAATCTGGTTCAAAAATTATGAACGCGATGAACTGGATGAAGATGACAAGAACGGAACAGATATAGAAACAATTTTTTTTAAAGTATTCCGAGCGTTCTCAGTTTACTTCAGAAAATGAGACAGACACTTCAAAACGAAATGAGTACATTAAACAAAATGTTTTCTTGATTGGACTTGACAAAAATCATGTAAAGTGACAAAATATATTGAACAATGAGGTAGTCTCCAACTAGTTGCTAAAATTGGGCGAGTTAAGGGATGTAGAAGAAGTAACACTGACGTAGTTTTCCACGAAACACCGAAACACTATATACTTTACTTGACGAGCGTTTCACCAACCAAGTTGGCATCATCTGGAGATGATTAAAACTAACTTTTTGCTAAGAATGTATCCTATTTATTCCTAAACTATTGCCACGGTTCAGTAATACTTATTTTATGGTTGTTTTCAAACTCATGTTGAACAACATTAGACTTATCTGGTCTACCATATTTGAGATGGGCCATATGCGTTTTGAATCTAGTTTAATTTGATCATCCAGCTTGTCCAACATACTTTTGATTTGTTTAAATTTGAGCTTTTAGATTGTATTAACTTTAGCTAATTTTACGAAGGCAGTACTAGCATGGCGGTTTCGAATGCGAGAAAATTTCTATCATCTGTTTTTCGACGTATACAAGACATTTTATTGTTTTTATCATACACATTTATGAAACAAATTGTACTTTTATGGCATTTTATCATTCAACCAACTTATAAATGGTGGTAGTAAGAGATGGCCATTTCGAGGTTTATTTAATTAATATGTATACTAACTTGGGAATCCCGCAGAAGAGGACCACTTTAATTTATATGTTTATTAATAGCTTATAAATTGCCTTGCACAATATAGAATATATAGTAGTAAGTTATTACGATGATAACAATATACTGATCAGTGATCATGGAAAATATTGTTCCATAATTCACCATTCTAAGGGATGAACAATTCTGCCAAATTGATGTGCTATTCAAATAATTATTCTATCTTAAACACACACGATGTATTTCCAAAATAATTTAAGTTTGATTTTTCTAATAAAATAGCAAAAAAAATGTTCGGATAATAACAATGAACAGCATACAATTTTTGCGTGTTTAAAATGGGATTGCTAAGTTGAAAATACATCTAACAATCAGTTATTTTGTGCGTTAAGCTTTATCGTTTTTTAAAAAATAAAAGAATTATAAAACTGTAAGAACCATTATGAATATTTTTACTTCTTCATAAAATTGGGGATGCTATGTTAGGGTACCTCGTCTAATAAGAAGCAAGTTTTTAAGATTAAAAATACCTGTTGCAGTAACCTACTCCTTTTTAATAAATTATACTGACAGCTAGTTGATTGATTCGACCTTTACTTGATGAAAATCCATTTTACAAATACACACAAAATAAACTTCTGTTTGATTTTCACAATTTTAATAAACTTATGACAATTGTTTCGCCACACAGTGGCTTCGTCAGATGGTGAGTACAAGACTAAATTCTTTATTACAAAGTGTGGGTATATATATCAACTAATCTAGGGTAATAAAATGGAACAGTAATAAAATAAGGTACAAAATAATTTAGAAAATATTTAACAGCGGTGAACAGTTTAAGTCTAGCTGGTCATTTAATTTAATTTAAATTAAAAAATAGTAATATCATTTTAAATGACCAGCTAGACATAAACTGTTCACCGCTGTTAAATATTTTCTAGTTATTTTGTACCTTATTTTATTACTGGTCCATTTTATATACCCTAGATTAGTTGATATATATATATATATATATATATATATATATATATATATATATATATATATATATATATATATATATATATATATATATATATATATATATATATACCCACACTTTGTGATAAAGAATTTAGTCCTGTACTCACCATCTGACAAAGCCACTGTGTGTATGTGAAAACAATTGTCATAAGTTTATTAAAATTGTGAAAATCAAACAGAAGTTTATTTTGTGTTTATTTGTATACTGACAGCTTTAGGAGAGTATTGTAAAAATATGGACCCTTCAAGATCAAGACATTTAAATGCATTAAGATGGCTAATCTGACTTGTGTTTGTAAGGTAATTTTTTCAAAATTTATTTCGTCCATACGGTTTGGTCAAATTACACCAAATTTGGAACAGCGGTAGATGAAGGTGCACTAGAGAATACATGTATCTTATTTTAATTAATTTTCACTTCATGTAGGAAAAATATACACTGTAAATATAGGTAAAATTTGAATGTGACTAGCTCCATAATTATTGACATAAATCGGTAAAATTCATACAAGGCTTCTAGAATGAACCTTCATAATTATGTTCAGCAAGTTTCATATTTCTATTCCGTACCATTTCGTTAAAAATAATTTTCTAAATAAGTACCTTTGCCAGTAGAAATGGAGCAAGGAAGTGCTGCCTCTACTGGGAATCACACCGTAACTAAGCCGGCTATAAACTGATTGAGTGAAGGTATAGTCAAGAGCAAAATTATTCAGCGGCGGATATATAAAAACAGCAAAAACCCTCCGTGAAATTTGTAATAGTGTTTTGATTTGATATATATATTTTAAGTATGTATTTACTTACTATTTTGTTTATATTTTGTAATTATAATAATAGAAAAAATAATAAATAATTCTTTATGTACTTTTATATCATACAATTTTACATTAATAATAGGGAACTTACCTATAATTTTAAAAATAAAAATAATACTAAAAAACATAGCGTAACGTTGTAATAAAACGTGTACTTCATAAAAAAATAAGATTTCTAATTCCACGTGATCAGTATGAAGGATCTAAACATCGATAAAATTAAAGTGGCCCGAAACGAGCTACTATTGACTGTGACGTCACACCATACAATATTCGGTAGTCGTCGCGCCGGGAAGCAACACAATCAGATATTTTCCAATTCCAATTTAAAATCTTTATTCACAATTAAGTAGATTATTTACAACTTGCATGGGGTACAGAGTAAAATTTATATTAATATATACATATATTATATACAGAAAAAAAGAAAACTAAAAATCAATACATTCATAAAATACTTAAAAATAATAATACAAACAAATTAACAAAGTATGACATTCTATATAAACATATGTACAATATGGTGTTATTAGACTTTGGTTGATTTGTTAGTGACTGTTCTGATATAAATATATAATTGTGTTTTATAGTACCGCTTATTGTAGTTGTACAGATATTTTAAAATGACCGAACAAGGTTTTTCAAAGGGCTAATCTGATAATTTGCCTAAAGTGGATATGTTTATGGTGGCATCTTTTATACAAAATAGTGAAAGTTTTTCCCTTGGAGAGGTCCGCGGGGTCAAGGCAGAGAAGTATGTATTTTTTTAGCTTTTAGTAATAATTTATAAACATAAAATAGTTATGACTTGATCACGGAATAAAATGAAATAACTACAAAATGCTTAGTCGCAACTAAGCTTTTTTAGCAGACTTAGTCTTATGTTTGAAAGAATTTAGGGTAATTCTTTACAACAGCCACTTCTATATTTTTCGTGTTTTTTTTTGTACACACGTGTAAAGTGTCTATAGAAGACATTTGCTGCAAAGGAAATGTTGCGCAAATGTATAATTACCTATCGTAGGTATTTTCGTACTATGTTTTGGGGAAAGGGAAATAAGTGATTGTGTCGTGTTATCATTCACATAATAGATAAATGTAAGATTTGAATAGAATAAATTAAAGGGCAAGGGAAAGGTATTTGCAATATACTATATATACTAGAGGTAAACATTTTACTCTTCGCAGACAGTAGTGTTATTGAACTTTTATATAATTGTTGCACATTCTGTAGGATACTCTTCGCAGTTTTTTGAAAAGAATCTTGTGTTTGTCTTATAAACTTCATTCTTACAATACCTAATGTATTGACTACATATTTAATTTTCTTTCCCGATGGTGCCGACTGTATTGGCGAAATGCGTGGCAGTATATTTTATAGTATAAACTAAGATTCATTCTTACAATACCTAATATATTGATCACATATTTAATTTTCAACTTTTTTTTCATCTCCCGATGATGCCGACTGCGTAGGCGAAATTTGTGGTAGTATATTTTACAGCATTTTGGTGTCTATAGAAAATTACTTCGATCTTATCTTCTGGCAATATTATAAATACTTTATCTGGCACTTTCATTGTAGTATTCTTACACAACGGTACAATGCAATATTTAAAATAAGGAGTTTTTTGTTTCCATTTTAAGTATACACTTAAAATTTATCTGAAATCAAGCGGTCGAGTGCTGGAATCCCCGTCGTCGTTTGTAAATTGTATGGTGTGATGTCACGACTACTCCCGCGCTTTTGAACCTGTTTGAAACGGTTCGTTAGCGCGCGAAACTTGCTCTGCTAGCCCTTGTAAACAATTTTTTTATGTGTTTATATAAAATGAATAGATTATAGAATGTTTTATGAAAATTAAAGAATGAGAAGAGAAATATGTAAATTGATAAAAATGAAGAGTGGAATATGGTGAGGTACAACTAACAAACAACATACAATTACTTATACAATATTACTTTGCCCATCAAATAATTACGTAATAGTACCCATAATGGACTACCTAAATCATTTTTCCAGTAGAAACTGCATACACTAAATATTAAACTGTATTATGGAGTATAATATTATATAATTAAAATAAAATAATTAGGACGGTTATTTCTATTCTTTAATAATTTACGTGTCAATAATTCCACTGTAACATTGGTCAAAACCCAAAAAGACAGCAGTTTTTATTTATTAATTAATAATAAATAAAAAGAA
Source organism: Rhamnusium bicolor (assembly GCA_029963845.1). NCBI lineage: Eukaryota > Metazoa > Arthropoda > Insecta > Coleoptera > Cerambycidae > Rhamnusium > Rhamnusium bicolor. The sequence continues at coordinate 30,815 of JANEYF010002804.1, read as the reverse complement.
AGTAATTATTACTATATTTCAGTTTATATTTCTAGTTGTATAGTATCTGTTTCGCGGAGTGTACATATCGACCAGAACAATAGATTTTATTGCTTTACTCTATCCCGTCGTAATGTGTTGCTAGTTCACGTACTCTGGAACCAAAATTCTTTTCTGCACGACGTTCATTTATTTTATATACGTCTGTCACTTTCGGAACTTCCTAGAGAGAGACACAGTCAACGGAGGCTTTTTCTTAACTAGGCCCCTGAAATATAATCTGAAAAATTATTGAATCTATATACTCACCGATTGTATATGAGAAGCAAATGTACAGAAGGGGATACATCCGAAATATGGCATTTTCTTTAAAAGAGGAAATACCACTAAGAAGAGGCTCAGTGGAAAAAGCTATATTTATTTCTACAGAGTGGTTGAAATAATGTTTTTCTTTAAATAATATACAGGGTGGGGTAATATTACGTCCGCCTTCGATAACTCGAGTTTTATGATAGCTAGAAACTTGATTTAAAAACATTAGTAAATTAGACAAAAAAGTCTATAACTAGAAATTAGTTTCGAATATGCAGGGTGAGCCAAGTCGGTTCTACACGATCAAGTAACATTTTTTTTAATGAAATGCCATGTATATCAAAACATGTTTTGAAACCTCTTTGTGGCCTTCTTTCACTCCTATATTATTATTGACTTTTTCTCAACCACTTGGATGTAATGATTTTTTTTTGTTGAAATTATACCATTTATACGCGTATATTAAAAATATCGCTACAATCACAACTATAGATTTTAAGAAAAGATATGTTAGTACCAGTTATGAGACATCTGTGTGATGACACTCAGCCATTTTCACTTTCTAAAAGTATCTATACAGGGTGGCCAAAAAGAATTTTAAATTTACAACTTTTTCATCTGAAATTTCTCAATTTTTATATATATTTTATGTATATTTTTGGACGATGTGATGTAGGATTGAAAATAAACATTTTTTTGTACATACATTCCTATGGCTATTTGTGATCATTTTCAATTTATCGAACTATAACTGCAAAATTCAGCAATAAAAATTAAAAATGAAGGTTTCTTTCAAAGAATTTAAGAGAAGGTATTATAATAAGCGTGTTACATGATGCCCATAAAAACATCATACCAACAACAACCCAAAATTTGAAGGAAAGTATAATAAATACTTTTAGAAGTATCACTCAATCACGGCAATTTTATGAACAGTAGAAACCTCATTCCATAGACGCATAGAAATGAGTGTTAATCAAAATGGGCAACATGTGGAGCACTTTTTTTAATATTTTCTATTGAATTAATTATTTTTAATTTTTATTGCTGAACTCTGCAGTTATTGTTCAGTAAATCGAAAATGGTTACAAATAGCCATAGGGATGTACATACAAAAAATGTTCATTTTTCAGTTCTACAACATATCAATCAAAAATATACAGGATGTTTCGTTTGAAAAAATTGAGAAATTTCAGTTGAAATAGATGTAAATTTAAAAATTATTATTGGCCACCCTACTTTTAGGAAGTGAAAATGGCTGAATGTCATCACACAGATGTCTCATAACTGGTACTAACATATTTTTTCTTAAAATCGATAATTTTGACTGTAGTGATTTTTTTAATATGCAGGTGTAATGGCATAATTTCAACAAAAAAAAATCATTACATCCAAGTGGTTGGGAGAGAGTCAAAAATAATACAAAAGTGGAAGGAGACCACAAAGAGGTTTCAAAAAATGTTCTGTTATACATAGCAATCCATTTTAAAAAAATGTTAGTTGACTCTGTAGAATTATCTTGGCTCACTCCATATATTCGAAAATAATTTCCGATTATAGACTTTTTTGTCTAGTTTTTTATGTCTTTATGTCATGGTTCCATCTATCATAGAACTCGACATATCGAAGTCGGACGCATTATTGCCCCACCCTGATTACATTCCAAGTTTAAATGTATGATATTTATTTTAATATTATGATTTTTCGATTAGATTTATTTTATTTACCAGAGTGTTAATTTATTTCATTTTGCCAATCGGTATGAAATTTATCCCTATCTTCTAAATTAAAAAGTATTTTTTTTTAGTAGCTACATGCCTTTTATTATGGTATTTTGGATTTTCTTCGAACTGAGTATTTTAAATTTGGGTCAACAACAGTAACTTTTCATATTTTTAAAAATTAAAAAAATAATTAATTTTTCCCATTTTGCACAGTTGTTCCTCATATGATTATGAGTAATATAAATTTTCATATATTTTATCAGTTCATCTGTTTTAAACTATATTTGACAAGACACTGCAATATTTCATTTGAAACAAAGACAAGTTGATAAAGCATATAATAAAAGTTCATTTAAACCATTCGTATTTTGCTCGAGAAATGTGAAACATCAACATCTATTCATGAATGTGAATTGATTTATCCCTAAAAATACTTTCACAGTATAGAAATAAATCATAATTATCTTTTCGATGCAAGCAGGGATTTTATATAAGAGAAGTCCCGATCTGTTTATCCTCGTTGAAGATTTGAGACAGACGGCACTTCCGGGACGCTCTAACGACCGCTTCATCTAAATGTGGATTATTTATTCCTTTTTCTGCATTAACTCTAATCATTTTGAATGATAAGGTTTTATCTAGAGTGGATATAAACATTATTTTTGATTTCAGATTTCATTATAAAATTCCAGCTTCAGTATAATTTTATTTTACGAGTGAAAATACATAGTCAAATCATTCTTGCATCCATTTTCATATTTTTATATAATATGTACTCCATGCGTTTTTTACAGATCTAATTATTAACACACTTATGTTAACATGGAAATATTGAATAAAAAAAAATAATTTAATCATGTACACAGCCAGATTAATCTATAGGCTCTAGGGACTGCAGTTCAGCGCGCACCACGATACCCAACAAGAAAAATTTAAAATGTAGACAAGTAGAAAAAAAATTAGAAATAAAATAATATTCTTGCGAAACAATTTATTTTCGTGGTTTAGTTGTTTAATGTATTAGATAAGGATAAACACTACAATTTTATGACTTTCACTTTGTTGTACTAAAAAAAGAAAGTATAATCACAACGAGAATTTTCGACTTTTCGACTTATTTATGAAATTACTCGTTTTGGACTGAATCGTCATGACTACGCCACTTTACCAGATATATGGGATTATAATAAAGTAAGGGGTCTATTTTAAATTCTTGTATAGTTTTAAGAAATTATGCTAGTAGCAGAAAGTAAACAGAATCTAGTTGCCTCAATAATTGGATTTTAGTGTATCTATGGAAAACAAAAGAATTGTCGTGACAACTATTGATAAAAGTGTCAAACGAAATAATCGTAATTTAGAGAGTTTTTCTCAAAACAAAACTTGCTTAACGTAAATTGTAACAATTTCAACATGGATCTGCAAACAAGAATTGGTTTAGTGCAATGTTATTATGAAGGCGGTAAAAATTACACTACTGAATTACGAAGATTTCGTACGAAAATGGGTTTGAGAGCAGAGCCGTACAAAATGAAGGAGTATCGTAATTTGATTAGTAAATTTGAAAGAACAGTCTGTAAAAGACCTTCCGAGGTCAGGAAGACCTAGGATTAGTGATGTCCAAGTTGCAGAAGTTCTTCAGGAAAATCAAAACGTAGCCAATACTAATCCGCTAGCAATCAGTAGCGTGAATGCAATATCAAAACGATTACAAGTGCCATACACCACGGTTTGGAAAATTTTACGGAAAATCCTAAAAATGTATCCCTATAAACTGCAACTGCTGTTTGAATTAAAGGACGCAGATTTTGCTCACAGGTACGATTTTTCATTACACGTATTGGCTGAGATGGAAATTGAACCCGAATGGTTATCCCGTATTTTATGGACAGATGAGGCCCATTTTTCTCTTAATGGTAGAATTAATACTTAAAACTGTCGAATATGGTCAACAGAAAATCCACATTAAATCGTTCAGCAAGGCCTTCATGACAAAAAAAGTCACCGTTTGGTGCGGTTTCACAGCTAATTTCATCATTGGTCCATACTTTTTCGAGGAAATACAGAATGGGGAGGCCGTATCTGTAACTGTTACTTGTGAACGATACCTGCAAATGTTAAGGGATTATGCAATTCCACAGTTGCAAAACGAGCATGAAGGAATTGAAAACATGTATTTATGCAGGATGGAGCACCTCCGCACATTTACCGACCAGTTAAAGAATTGTTAACTGCGGTTTTTCAAGATCATGTTATAAGCAGACATTTTGCAAATTCATGGCCACCAAGATCGCCTGATATTAACCCAGCGGATTACTGGCTCTGGGTTATTTAAAAAATTTGGTGTTTAGAATACGGCCAATAACGCTGAATTAAAGGACAGTATTAGAGAACAAATTCTTGCAATTCAACCAGAAATATTGAATAGTGCTGTATACAATTTGGAGGAACGGTTGGTAATTTTACAACAACAAAATGGAGGTCATATCGAGCATTTGCGGTAACTAGTGTTTGACATCAGAAATCCCATTATGTAAGCAACTAGATTCCATTTACTTTTTGTTATTAATTTGATTTGTTAAGAATATATAATAAGTTGAAATATATCCCTTACTTTATAATCACCCGTTATTTCTTACTGCTACGACAAAGTTATGAAACTTATTGAATAATAATGATTTTTATTGTCCTCTGGCCTTTAAGATTATGGTTACCATTTACTTCCTCCAATCTTCCCTAGCTCATGGCACGCCTGTGGTGCAATAGACCTGGATGTGGTGCCGTTCAATATAACAATGGCTTTTGCGATGGTATATGTCTGTTGTTATGTCTGTCTGTAATCTAAGCTTCGGGCATTAACCGAAATTCTCCAGTTGATTTTACTGAGAATAATAAGAATGAAAGCCTTGCTTCGGATTCTTCAGATGTTATGCAATTTTGAGAAAATGTAAAGAGAAAAAATGCTTTCTTCTTCAATCATCTGGAAACTTAACTGTTCCTGGTCAATTTTTCTAGTGGAAAATACATCTTTACTGGTCTAGCCCGGTAAAGTGGCATAAGAGATCGGCAAAGTCTTTATCGATCCCTTATGTCACTTTTCATTGACAATAATAGGATAGGTATCTAATTAAGCACTCTAGATAACAGCCTTTGACATCTCTCAGTTGAATTTTATGATTTTTTTATTTATTTATTTGTTTATTTATTTATTTATTTATTTAAGTTAAAATATCTAATGGGTTGAAAAAATCCAGTTACAGGATAAGTTTACACAACAAAAATGCAGTTAAAAAAATAAAAAAGAGGAAGGTAAATAGATTTCAAGTTACTTAAAAATGATACAATACAACACAGTGCACTACATTACAATACAATACAGTATAATATAATACAATATAAATCAACAATACATTACAATACAATATTGTACTAAACTAGATTATTAAATTATTACAATAATTAATTTAAAACGCACAGTAGCTGAAGGAATTAAATAAGCCATATGTTTTTAACGTCTTTTATATTACAATGAAGTATACCAAGCTGAGATTCACTAGCGTAGTTTGGCACTATTTGATACATTGAGGAACATTATAAATATTACAAAGAAGGTTTAGTGCCATATCCCCAAAAAAACAACTATGCAGCTACGGACACGTGTTTCGGAGTTATTGCCCCTCATCAGCGTATCGTAGCTAAGGAATTGGATCTACGATGAGATAGATCAGGAACAAGAACTAAAATAAGGCTGGAAAGTACAGTGCACAGTACTCAATTAGTGCCTTCATGTTCTCATGTGCCACATATGGGGCCTCGATGAACACAGTCAACACACAGAGCTCTATGTGTACTGCTCATTTCCACCTGGCACATACAAACAATACAAGATTGATTTATTGGGGTTCAAAATAAAACAAAGAAGGTTTAGTGTCATATCCCAAAAAAAACAACTAAGCAGCTACGGACACGTGTTTCGGAGTTATTGCCCCTCATCAGCTTATCGTAGCTAAGGAGTTGTATCTACTATGAGATAGATCAGGAACAAGAACTAAAATAAGGCTGGAAAGTACAGTACACAGTACTCAATTAGTGCCTTCATGTTCCCATGTGCAACATATACATGAACATGAAGGCACTAATTGAGTACAGTGTACTGTACTTTCCAGCCTTATTTTAGTTTTTGTTCCTGATCTATCTCATCGCAGATCCAATTCCATAGCTACGATACGCTGATGAGGGGCAATAACTCCGAAACACGTGCCCGTAGCTACATAGTTGTTTTTTTTGGGGATATGGCACTAAACCTTGTTTCTTTTATTTTGAACCCCAATAAATCAATCTTGTATTGTTTGTATGTGCCAGGTGGAAATGAACAGTACACATAGAGCTCTGTGTGTTGACTGTGCTCACCGAGGCCCCATATGTGACACATGGGAACATGAAGCCTCTAATTGAGTACTGTGTACTGTAATTTCCAGCCTTATTTTAGTTCTTGTTCCTGATCTATCTCATCGTAGATCTAATTCCTTTAGTTACGCTACGCTGATGAGGGGCAATAACTCCGAAACACGTGTCCGTAGCTGCATAGTTGTTTTTTTTTTGGGGATATGGCACTAAACCTTCTTTTGTTTTATTTTGAACCCCAACAAATCAATCTTGTATTATAAATATTTGTTCTATGGTTTTTCACGCAAAGTAAATGATTATTTCTGACATTTAGTCTAGGCACATAAAAGTCAAGTAATGCTACTATATCTGCAGAGTTTATTTTATTATAAACAATTTTATACAGGAAAATAACAGATTGCATAGCGCGCCTCTTAATTAGATTATACGTGTTAAATCTATTATAAACAGAGGTAGGATTTACCAATCAGATATGACGTAGAACCAGGGTTGGCTTTAGGTGGTTATGAGTCAGATTTACATGCACATATGAAGTGATATCTCACCTTGAAATTTTTTTTAGCGAATTCCGTATTATCCAAAGTTGATAAAGTCAATTTATTATAAACACTCACTCAAAGAGCACTGGAGGTATAAGGGGACGCATTTAACAGTAAACTACACATACACACAAATATTTTTCACTGCCGGTTACAAGAATAAAAGTATATTATTAATGACTGTTCTAAATGTCTTGTAGTTAAACTGCGGCGCCATTCGTTGAAAATCCATTTATATTGTGAGAAGGATTGCTCGATGGCGACAGCTGTAACTGGAGCATACTTAAAATATGTAAACATTCGCAAAATCACCACATTCATGCCCGGTGTAGCAAAGTCCACATCTTTGCCATTTAGAAGGTCTATTACACCTATCATCCTAACAAATCCAGGATTTCTTTTAAAACAGTTTGGAATTTTGTTTGTAATTCGTAGTTATTTTTCCCTGTAATTGAAAAATATATGGTCAAAGATTGAACACAACGTTTATTGCATCAACTGTAGTAAATTCTGATGTTGGCCGATATTGAGGGTCCCGTATGGCTAGAGGAATTCGTGAAAAATGTCCGTGTATGATCTCCAGATTTTCTTGCACAGTTGAATCCATAAATGCCTCTTGCGCCTGTTAAATAGCAACTGCGTCATTTGGATTTAACTGCTATATTAGGGATTACACATTTTGAAAATGACAGTAATAGTACGATGCGATGCTACCTCTAGCCAAGTTCCCCATCGTGTTATAATGGGCTGTGGAGGTAATGGAGTTTTTGGTAGAATTTGATGAAATAATCGTACACAATTTGGTGCTTTAAGAAAATCTTTCTTTACACTGCCTATCAAATTATCAACATTAGGGTAGCACCCTCTAATAGCTTCAGCAATCCTATGAAGCTCATGTGCTAAATATGTTAAATGAAGTATATTATGATATCTTTCCTTCAAAATTCTTCCAGCAGCTTTCATATAATTCACTCCATCGGTAAGAAATAATAAAAACTTGTCCTAATTTTCCGCATATTTGTCACCCCAAAACTCTTGTAGACTTGAATTCACTACCTCCGCTATAGTGAGGGAATTTGTAGCTTCTAATACTTTAGAGGCAATCAAGTGCCCCACCATAACTGAGTCCACCAAGAGAGACAATAGGAGTAAATTTAAATTTGTTCTCCTTGAAATCGATACAATCTGTCCGTACCGTCTATGGAATATACGTAGAAACGGCTCTCATCCGTGAATAAATAAATTCTGGTGTTTATGAGCAAAATATAGTCATGCTACTCGATGACGTCTCTGGTATTTTGAGGCACATACGACTTCAAACTAACTTATTTGAGTCTTGTTCTGACTATACGCTCACGTATTCTGATTTCTCGAACTTGTCCCAGTCCGTTGCGTATTTGAATTGCCGTTTTCCGCTTGTTTCGGAGTGTTTGCAACACTATAAACCGATCATCTACGGCCGTGGTTGACATTTTCTGTCATGATCTCGTCATCTCACGTGCACTCAGTCTGCCTTGAACATCTAACATTACAATGGATAATCGATTTTGTTTACATTTGGGCAACCTCACTGTAATTTCGAACATTTTCGATCCTTGTTACAGCCCAAGCGATATCAGTCGGTCCTTAATCACTCAGAATGAACTAGTTTACAAACAAATTGATGACAATAAATAAAAAAACCGCTGCCAATTATTAGGGGATCAGAACTTCCACACCGTAGTAAAACTCGACGTGTGGTGGAGTTTAAAATAAAAGTGATTTTTGACGTTTCAAAAAAAGTCATATTTTGACGTTTCAGAAAAACTCGATGTGTGGTAGAGTTTGTAATAAAATTAATTTTTGACGTTTCAAAAAGTCACATTGGTGGAATGTCACTAATATTTTAAAATTTGAAATGTCAAAAAAAATTTTGACGTTTCAAATTGACGTTTCAAAAATGTCACTAACATATTTTTTTGACATTTCAAATTGTAAGAACCGATTTTACTTATTATCGAACTCAATCTCTTCCTTGACCACTAGAATGTGTGTACCAAATTTGAATGCTTTATCTCAAAAACTGTAGCTGCTATCGCGAACCAGACAGACAGACACACAGACAGAAAATTTTCAAAACTTTTTTCACGAATACATACCTTCCCCACTTTGAGAGGTGAGGAAGTAAAAATTAAATTTTCGATTCGCTCTCTATCCGTTTTTTTATATTTTGCGGTGCGTATATAATTGCAAATAGTTATAAGGTAATTTCTTATTATAATATTAAAATAGTAATTAGGTAATCCCTTATTATCATATTAACCAGCAGTATTACCAACATTTTAAAGGTACCTATTACTTAAAGGGAGGTTTAGTGACAAGAAGGATTATTATAAACATAATATAAGTATCAGATAATAATACTATAGTTTAAATACAAATTAGGTTTAATTTCTATCGTATTTATATCTCGATTTATGTTTTGCTGGAATTACTAGTAATACATTTTCTTGTCACCAATACTCCCATTAAGTTAAATGTTCCTTTAAAATGTTGATAGTAGCGTTAGTATTAAAAATATGGAAGTTTTTTGCTCATTACCTAAATAATATTTTTTAGTGATTTATTTTATTGTAATTTCTTATTACCGAATTCAATCCCAATGTTTGATCATTTTGTACCCCAGGCGAACATAACAGCATTTAATTTATTTAAAACGTAAGTTTGATTTTGTTTGTGGAAAGATAAACAATTAGCATTGCAGTACTTGCTGAAAATTCTGGAGATGATATGTCTATCGCTCCCGGAAATTATTCTGTCGAAAACATACAAGAAGTTGACAACTCTTTCGATTACAATGATACTGATAAGGTTTGTAATTCTATATCTTAGCCTTAGTCTTATGTCTTAGCCTTGAACATAACCGCAAAGTTTTTTCGTCGCTGTCACTGTCTGCCATGAGTACCTGCTTATGGAAGACAATGACAGTGACGAGAAAAGTTAGTAGTGCTACGCGCCAAATAATTTTAAATCTAGCCTATAGGAAAAGAAATACAACTGTAATCCAGTTAATGTACGATATTCATCATCTTAAAGTCACCATATTCCGAGATGCATTCTTTTGGGCACGCTTCACTACAAATAGGGTCAGAAAGAGAACATCTTGGAAGATGGTAATTTTAAGCTATAATTACCTGTTGTGGAGTAGTTGGCTAGTAAGTGTGATAGCAAGTGTGACTAGATAGTCTCTCCATCATAGCTGCGGGTTCGATCCCGTCACCGGCACTGGTCAGTGGGAATGGTTGTGTGTCTGCGTCTTTTTTAAGTGCAAGCCTTGCCCATGCAGATTCTGCTTTGGATTCGGGGTTGTCTAGTCTCTGTGGTGTAGTGATGTGGTGTTATAAAATGGAAGTATCGAATATGTACCAGTGCTTACACAAGGACTGATAAGCTTATAATCAGGACTGAAATGAGCGACGTTCAATAGTAAATCAAAAATTAAAAAAAATGGTGTCCTGTTAGTAGTGCCACCAATAAATTGGCTAATTAGTTTTAAAAATACCGATAAAATAAATACATCCATAAACTTTTTTTGAAAACTCGGCAAAAAAGCCAACACATGATACGGGTGTTGAAGTAATACGCCAAGTGGAAGGTGAAGGTAAACGTCGCCAAGTCGGAGGCTATTGTTTTAACTAGAAAATTTACCAATAATAAAATTATTACACCTATTTCGATGGGGGGTAATGAAATTAAGACGAAACAAGGAGTAAGATATTTAGACCCAACTTTGGATAAAGGACTATACATATTTTGGAAAACATGTAAACGAGACGATAAGTAAAGTCTATTCTATGCCCAGGCGTCTATACCCCCTGATGGCGGGGAATAGAAGACTAAACAAAGATAACAAAAATTTGATTTATACTATGATAGTGAAATCGGCCATAACGTATGCTGCGCTGGCCTGATGTTCGTCAGCGCGACGACGTTACACAAATTGAAGGTTTAAGAAAATAAATTTCTACACCTAATAAGTAACTCATTCCCTTAAGGGAATTACACCAAATTTGAAACGACATTGTACCCATAGTGGACAATATCAGAGATTGTGCTCAATGATTCTACGAATTTAAACTCTTTGGTAGTCCACTCACCGCCAGCATCACTTTTGAGTGAAGGGAGTATAACGCGCCTTTTCGGATAAAACACAAATTACCATACCAGATGTTACCAATATTTCGACAACCTCTTTAGGCCACCACGCCCCTCCCACAAAAGAGAGGATATTCCCTTCTATAAATAGGGTATCAAAATTAAAAATTTTCACTTTCTCTTTCTTTCTTTTTGTTTATTTTTGTTTTCTAAATTTCCTTCAAAATTTTTTCCAAATTATAAGAGAACCATCAGTAAATTGCGGAACGTTATAAATATAAAAAGAATATTTTGCTACGTGAATATAAGTGGAGTTGGATATTCCCGCTCTCTACCTCAGTATTGTTTGGAGATGAGCATTTTTACTGTGGCAATTTGGCTCGCCGTGGTATACCTAAATTCAAAATTTATATACACCAATTTACACTATACCACTAACCTTGGTTTTTGTTTAGTATTTTTTTTTTCGTTAGCGACGCCAGCTTTGGCATGAGTCGCTAATTATATTCATTGATGTTATTATACAATTTAAATTATTCAGTTTAGGTGTTGTATTTTTTATTTATTGTTATTTTTAACCGGGCCAACTCCGCCCGACCTGACAATTGCCTCGTCGTTCTCATACGTGGGGATGCTAGGTCGGCAATGGACCAGGTGTCCAATGAGGGAAATATACTCTATTCAATTTAATTGTAAAATAAATATTTTTGATATTAAATTTGTATGCCACCAGAATCTCTTGGGAGAATAATAGAAAAGTCTTTAAAATAATTATGCTTTTTTTTCTAGATTGTCTACCAGATGGTACCTACTAAGACTCACTTTTTTAAAATAGGAACCGATTCTTATATTAGGTAAAATGACTAGAGCTCATATCCGAATATTACATGATGGTATTTTCTCACAAATATTGCACCGAAATTTTGTAACATCAAACTCAATCTCTAGGAAATTGTTTATCCATCCTAGTACAGTACTTCATAGAGAAATGGACGTGATATTTTTAAAATGTTCCACGCCAATATTCTGAATGTAATATTCTGATCCAGTCTTTAAAAATGACACATTGTCCTTACTGAAAAAACTCATGTAAATGTATGTCATTGTAAAATAAGACGGTAATATCAATATTACCGTAACTTTACTTTGTTGAAAGTTCTTGCCACAAAAGTTACATGTCTTGTCGAAGGAGCATTACTGTTTTCTTCTTAGTTTTAAGAGTATTTTTAGAAAAGTTGTAACAACTGCTTTATTGTTGCTTAAATATTATAATACTTATTGTAATTTAGTACCATGCAGCATAAAATAAAAGAATTATAGATATAGAATATTAAGAAACATACTGCAAACAAATCGTCCATTTTCTTCGCCTTATTACTTTACGTTTATTTTTATTTTTTATGTGAGTATTTGTTATTTTTATCTTAAAGCTTTTGTAACCATATAAACTGATATATTACATTTCGCATAAGATATTTTAGTCTATAAATAAACCGTGAAGTTATACTAAAACAAAACCTGAATATAGTGATAGATTGGGCAAGTAGGCAAGGGATTTAGGAAAAGCTCAACAGGATCCTCCACTCGACCAGCTGATTATCCTGCCATCTCCTCTTTGTCCTGAAGATGATATTTACAATGTAGGTTGATATATATCAACGTAAGTTTACTACACTGTCTACATCGCCCTTGCTATGTTAGAATATAAATATTTATATTTAAATATGGAGTGTAATGAAAATATAATAACGCCAAAAATTAATAATTAAGTAAAGTTTTCTGCTATCACATATTCAGCCTGTAGAACAAAAATAGTAATTTAAATTATGTTTTTATTTAAATTATTACCCAATAAACAATAATTAGACAAACTGTTTTGTTGCATATTAAATATTTAGACAGAATTTATTAATTGCACTTAGGCGATTGAGAATACTTCTTTTATTAGTAATTTGATTTAAGTTTATATATAATTTGTGGCTACGTACATGAATACGTAAATTATATTTTAATGAACAGGTGAAATAATCTGAAAGTTTGGAAGAATTTTACTGCTCAAAAATGTAATTGGAATACATTAACCTCAGTCTAGAAAAATACCCGAATTGCCTATGCTTGATATTAAAATTTATTCATAGAGAATTTTAAATGGAAAGAAAATCAAATGGGTTCAGGTCTGGTGAACATGCAGGCTAATGGATGCGTGCATTTGTTAGTCTACCAATCCACTTCCCTGATGAATCTAACTACTCATAGCCAACACAATCTTTCTCTTCTGATAATTGTGACCTCCTTGAGAATTTAAAATAAGTTATTTTCTAAAAAATTTTAGTATACTGCTTCATTCGATATATCCAGGAAATAAAATAATCCAGAAATGATTTTCCAACATTTACTTTAAACGTGTACTTATTGCCTTTGGATTTTCTCAATCCAAAAATTAGAATTGGAAATATTCACAGTGATGCAATGGGTAAATTTTCTGTTTACCATTTTGATAGGTGGTAAGTCGGCGACGAAATTGCTGATACAATAGGACGCACTAATAATTTCATTAAGGTGAAAAATATCTAGTTGCAAGAAAGGGGAATTTTTATCTTTTTCATAATTTCCAAGTGTTCCGATACACAGACCTTGGATTTAGGATTTATTCGAATTAAACAATCTCAGTCAAGATGTAGTAAAAGAATATATTCAAGTCACTAAACTTTGCATGAAACTTTATTCAATGATAGTTTCTTCGAACAGTATGAAGGAACAGCAATGAACTCTTTGTACCACTCATTGCCAGCCTCTTTAAAACAGATTTTAAATAGAAGCTAAAGAAAAAATCGAGTACTTCCCCATGGTTTGACTTAGGCATGTGGTTGATATTTCTGCGGTGTCTGATACAAAAGTCACATAACTTTATTTCTAAATTAAACAGTCCTTTTACGTCAGTTAAATTCACATCTGAAATTGAAAACTGTGAAAAGCTACGATTTTTAGATGTATTAATAATAATTAGACATAGTGAAAATAGGTTAGAATTTGACATATACGGAAGAAATACTAGGACTTTACGAAAGGGGTTAACGTGCAATGGACGTATTGGCACTTGCCTTATATTTTAAATTAATTCATACGGTGTGTTTCACTTCTCGTGGAGACACCCTGTATTTTTTTTATTTCTGGCTGAATTTAGTTCAAAATTTTATCAGCTGTACAGCTCATTAAGACTTACTTTATTTAACACATTAATGTCGTCAGCATCCAAAACACCCGCCTACTGCGATAAAAAGAAACTCCCAATTTTTTCAGAAATCATAGTAGACTTAGATGTGAACAAAAATGTTTTTAGCAAAAGTAGTTCAGAATCACGAAATATGTTTTTCTATAAAATTTGATAAAAATTGGAAAATAAAAGAAAACAAAATTCTGTTTCACTTCTCATGGACCCACCCCTGTAGCTTTTTTATTTCTGGTTGAATTCAGTTCAAAATGTTATCAGTTATTACAACTTCATAAGATGACTTTACCCAAAAAGGGGTTTTTGCAGCACATGAAATACATGCAAAATTATTAATACTTCAATATTTCTTGGCTTTGGGTTTTTAACCATGCAGCAAGCCGTAAGAGATCTTGTAATTAAATAAAAAAGAAAAGAGTTAAAGAAACCATTTAGAAAATACAAAAAATACAGCAATAAAACGGGATTCCGCTTCCAAGGGTCTAATACGGACTTAAAAAAGACGGATGTAAAAACATGAACCTGTAAATTATTTATTAAATAAAAATTAAACTAAATCTATATATTACATTAGGTCTAAAACTTAAATCGTGCGCAATATTAGGCAAATTTCTACCAACCGACCCTCAAGTCTGACACATTTATTACAACTTTCCGTAGTTCTTCAGCTCTAACTTCTGTGCATGCTTGTCTTATCCTCTCACAAAGCTGTTCTACATTTTGAGGTCCGCTTTTATACGCTTTGTTTTCAATGTGATCTCATAAATAAAAATCCATAAGATTGAAATCAGGAGATCTGGGTGGCCAATGTATTATAGGACTATTTCGTCCTATTCACCTCAAGGGAAAATGTTCATTCATTCACGCCCTTACTATTCTGGAATTATGAATGGGTGCTCCAAGTTGTTGAAAATATAAATCTTGTAAAAAGAAATTGTATTTCAGAGATCATTATTTAAAAATTGTAGAAAATTTAGTGCATTTAAATTTTGAAAGAAGAAAACTGGTCCTATTATTGTTTCATTAAAAATTCCGCACCACACATTTACCTTCTGGGAATATTGTCTTTTACAATTTATTATCCAGTCAGGACTTTCTACTGCCCAGTGTCTATAGTTTTGAGATGACATTACACCGTTGGTAATGAAAGTTGCTTCATCCATAAAAATATTTTTTTTTCAAGAAGTCTCTATTATTTAGATAATTATCTTGCATCCATAAACAGTATTCTAACTTTCTCACATCATTACCTACTTTCAAGGAATGTACAAATTTTAATTTAAAAGCTTGTAATTTATGACGTTTTAAACACCTTCAAATTTTTGAGACGGATAAATGTAAATCATGAGCCATATTTCTGAGACTGGTAGTGGAACTGGTGTTAAACGCTGCTATTATAACATCATCATTTTCGTGCCATCGATTAAGGTGTACTCTCGGTTTAAGCACGTTACCAGTTTATTAAACAAGGTTCATATTTTTGCTACGGTATGGTACCATGATGTGTTGGTGGTTTAAGAGGATGTCTTCAATTAAATTCTCATGCTGCTTCTCTTGAAAATCGTACATTGTCACCAACTATTCGTATTATTTCTGCTTTTTCAGCATTAGTTAAAAGTATTCTATACATTATGAGCAAAAAACTAAATCCAACTAAGCGAATTTTACTAAGAACTAAATTATGAGAACAATAAATAACACCAATTACGTCTTTTATGACATTGAAAGTGAATAAATAAGTCACTACAAACTGACAGTTAATTTCAAGGCACTTTTAAAATTGAAGACAAAAAAAAGTGGCTAGATTTCTCTTAGAAGTGATAATGATATAATGGAAGTTATTCTTCAAGAACAACGAAGTCAAAATGAAAAGAAAATTGTTGTATTTAACTATTTATTTAACTTGAGGTGTAACAGTATCAAGTAGTCTTTCTGAACTATAATGTAGACTGATTATTCCGCCTGTTTATTGTAGATTGTTCCTTTGAAGGTTCATTATAGGTTGTTTCATAAAGTTGTCTTAAAGTTGTACAGCTAATAAAACACAATGAATTCAGCCGAAAATAAAAAAAAAATAGAGGTGTCTTCATAAGAAGGCAAACAGATTTTTTTATATTATTTCGATTTTCACCAAATTTTACAGCATATTTCATGATTCTTTAACAACTTTTGTTAACAAAATTTTTCTCTATCTCTAAGCCGAGTATGATTTATAAAAAAAATTAGGAGTTTCGTTTATCGTAGTAGGCCGGTGTTTTGGAGGCAGACGACATTCATGTATTAAAAAAAAATCATCTTAATGAGCTGTGCAGCGGATAAGATTTTGAACTGAATTCAACCAGAATTAAAAAAAAACAGGACTGTTTTCACCAGACGTGAAACACACTGTATATTCTAATACTGTCTTGTTTAACATTAGCAATTATAAAATTTCTTTTCATAATTTCTTCCTGGAAAATGTTTAAATTGCTAATTGAACATTAGATGCTAGGAGCGTGTCTAAGAACTCTCTCCTATTGGCGCGAAGTTTGATGTCATCTACTAGTTCGTGTAGTTGTTTTCTAAACTTATTTGGTTGTCTCCGATCGGCGACATTTATGCAGACATATTATTATATTGTAAAAACCTACTCAAACATTCCCAACCAACACAAAAACGGAAATATATACAACATAACAAAGTGAATTTAATTTAACCTTCGACAACTTGCGTTTTTCTATTGGATATGGTTATTCGGACTGTCAATCCACAATGCATTTTCTTTATCAAGAAGTAAAAACAAGTAATTCTAATATATGGACATATTGCCTTCAATACATCATAGTACATACATAAAATTTTATTAATAAAGGGAAGTTGAAAAACTAGTTTTTCTAAACATTGGAAATTTTACCCTAAAAAAATCTTTCCAGCTATAATTTATTGGTTTAAAACAAATACGTGTTTATTAATAAAATTCAAGAGACAAATAATTTATGGACATATATAAATACAACCAAAAAAATAATAGTATTTTATACGACAAGTGGCTAAAATGGTGTTTTTTTACAAGTGGGGCGTTTATAGTACGAGCCGAGGGCGAGTGCTATAAACCACACGAATAAAAAAAACACATTTTAGTCTCGACTTATATACAAAATTTTTTGTATCACCATTCGAAATTAGAAAACAGTATAATTTTGTAAAAATAGGGCAAATAAACCAATAATAAAACAACTAAATATTGAACGATTTAAACATCGTATTTGACACATTCTACTTTACAATAATTAATATTTGGAACAAAATGAGTGATAGTGAGAATTTTATTCCTGGTACTCCTCCGGAAATCAGGGAGCAAGCAATTGCAGTAACTTTAGATTTATTACCAGCGAAATCCAGAAAATTGTACAAAAAAGAATATGATGTATTTATGCACTGCTGTAAGCAAATGAGTAACATAGTTGAGTCTGTTATTTTGACTTAACTATCTGAAAAAGCAAAAACTTTATAATGTTCAAGTCTCTGGTCCAAGTTTTCGATGCTTAAAGCAGTTTTACATTAAAAACTGCAAGAATAATCTCTGTAGAAGACTACAAATGATTATATTTTTGTTGGCAAAGATAAGATGTCTAAGTAGAGGAAACATGTGTTTAGGATGGTCAATATTAATATGTGCAGAATGTTAGGCAGGAAATTTTTGGGAGAAGAACTTGATGAAAATTAAGTTAAATAAATTATTTTAACATTTTTGTTTTGTCTGTTTTTTATGTAGTAAAATGATAATTGAATTTTTTGTAACGCCATATCCTAAAATGACATTTATTGGACAATTTTACTGAATAAAAACAATGTCATTATTGACAAGTGAAAAATAAAGAAAAAGTGTAAAATAAAGAAATTTTATTTCACAGTGTGAAATAAAACTTAATAGTCAACAGACAACAAATTAAAGTTCTTACATCAACGATTTATTAATTAATAACAAATTTCATGAACAATTTTATTCATAATTTAACGAAAATTTATATGAATAGTACAGTTACTAACATTACTTATATTTATTCCTGGAATTATAGGTTCAGATGTGCGAAAAATATTTGATTCATTTATATTAATATGGTGGATGGTCTGATTCTTACCAACGACTACATCGGCAGACATAGTCATTTCTGTAGTATTGTTTGAAAATATCTGTTTTGAAATTTCCTTTTTTGTTTTGGATGATATCTTCTATATACCCCTCAGCAACTGTTGAGAATTTCCGTACCCCATGATGTTTTAAGGTAAGAATATCAGCTCCAGAACCAGATAATAGTGATGCCGAAGATCTCCTAAAGCTCTGACCCGTATATTTATCAGAATTAGATAAGTTAAGGTATTTAGCTATAATACTTGGTATTTTTGAAAATGTATTAATACCAACTAGGTGGATCGTACATTTTTCTCCTCGATATTGAAGAAAACCCCTTTGTGATTCACATATGTAGGGCGAGTAGCTGCATATTTATCATAAATATTTAGTGGATTTATTTCATTAACTGTCTCGCCAATTACCGTAAAAGTCCTCTCAATGTGGGTTTTTGAATCAGATACTTTAACAACCAGTATGCAGTCTTTTCTCACAATGTCATCAATGGTCATATTGTAGAGTCCCTCTCGACGACAAGCGCCAGCCAAACCCATTATTAATACAACTTTCAACATTAAAAACTTTTCAGCTGATGCTTCTAGTAAAAAACGTTCGACATCTGTTCTGTCAAACACTTTAGATTTCTTAATACCCAGTAAATTGTTTTTTCAGAAAAGCTTTTACTTTTTTGATAATTGGATACATCTACATTATTCTTTACATTCAAAACTGCTTTAAGCATCGAAAACTTGGGCCAGAGACTTGAACATTTTAAAGTTTTAGCTTTTTCAGTTAAATAAGTCAAAATAACAGACTCAGATATATTACTCGCAGTTTTCTGCATACACCAGTGCATAAATAAATCATATTCCTTTTGTGCAATTTTTTAGATTTCGCTGGTAATAAATCTAAAGTTACAGCAACTGCTTGCTCCCTGATTTCCGGAGGAGTACCAGGAATAAAATCTTCCTCACAATCACTCATTTTGTTCCAAATAATAATTATTGTAAAATAGAATGTGTCAAATGCGTCGTTTAAATCGTTCAATATTAGAATTGTTTTATTATTGTTTTCTATGGAAACAGCAATAGAATTTAGTCATTACGACAAGGTAACTTTGTCAATTTGCCTTATTTTTACAAAATTGTACTGTTTTCTAATTTCGAATGGCGATACAAAAATTTTTGTATATAACTCGAGACTAAAATGTGTTTTTTTACAAGTGGGGCGTTTATAGTACGAGCCGAAGGCGAGTGCCATAAATCACACGAGTAAAAAAAACACATTTTAGCCACTTGTTATATAAACTAATATAAGAAGGTTATCGTGTTCCAGTGAGTTGTGTAATAGTGTAATATAAGTAATAATTATTTCATATCTGTTTATTTGCTGGTGTGTTTTTGAAAATAATTTAAGAAGGTATTTGATGTAAAAATATTTCGACCGTGAGAGGCTTCTACGTCTACACTCTACATCTTATTGTGTTTGTACAAATGAAAGTGATATTGATTACAGCGATAAAGAAAATCAAAGTTCATTAGTGTTTTCAGTAAGAAAAAATCGGCTACATCTAAAGGAGCAAAAGAAACAAATATGCCTTAATGTTTACAATAATCTTTTGAATAACCTTAATTTGTATGATATAGATGTACTAGGTGAAACAGCGTCTCAGTGCTGAAGCTGCGGAAAAAGCATGGAAGAATGTATCGTAAATTACCACAAGAACATGGAGGGAGAAATATTTGAGGAATGGTTTGAAAATACACTAATTCAAAAGTTAAAACCAAATAGCATTGTTCTTGACAATACGAAGTACCAATCGAGACAACCGCATAAAATTCCTAAGTTCTACTAAGCTGGAGATACAATTTTTTTTAATAGAACATGATCTCTATTATGAGGAAAATTATAATAAATTACAACTGTTGGAAGTCCTGCAAACGAAAAATTATGAGAAGTATATTATAGATAATGTAGCGGAGAGATACGGACACAAATTATTGAGATTACCGCCATATTTCTGTATTTTTAACTCAATTGAATTAATTTGGTGTAAATTGAAGAAAAATATCACAAAAGGAAATATTATTCCGAAACTCAAAAAAAAAGTCGTAGAGTTAATTCAAAATGAAGTGTTGAAAATTAACAAGGGTGATTGGGAAAAAAGAATTAGGAAAGTAATTACAGTTGAGGATGATTATATAAAAACTGCCAAATTTCATATAAATAGTGGAAATAAATTTATTATAAATTTGAACGAGGATACAAGTTCAGAAACATTCTTTTTCAGGATGTTGTTATTTATTAATGTTATTATTGTTTTTCATTTTGACAAAAATATGTCTTTCTGTTTTTATTATAGCAATAACTTTACTATTAGAAATTTTTAGTTTATTTATTGAGAAAAACATTAGTTCCTGTTACTATTTTGAGAGTAGAATTTTTGTCTTTATTTTGTTTTTAAAGGTTTCTTATTACTTTTTAAATAATTTCTTTATTCTATACTAATATTCCATACACATCCTTTCCTGGCAGGAAATGCTCATACCTCTTTGCAGTTTTTGCTGGGTGGTAAGAATTCATATTAAGCGAACTTAATACTGTAACTACTGTATATGTAGTCAATACTTTAAATTCAATACTTTTTATTTCAAGTTAATACTTTTTGTACAATTGTTAAATTGTGGCTAGCTAAACTGAGTACAAAAACCTACATTGAAAAAGTAAACGAGCGAACAATACAGATAAATTCCGCTCTGCATTCCTTAGCGTATTACCCCGCACGTCCCTTCCCAATATCTCATTCCCAGACTTTACGTACTTTTTTGTTCTCAGAGCACTTTATAATAGTATTAATAAACTTATGTGTGAAACTAGTTGGTCGTTATTTTTTTTTGGTAACTGGTTTGGTAAATTTTGGAATTAGCTATAGTTGACACTTGAGTTTTGGGTATTGTTTATTGTAGTACATTTACCTGGCGCCCTATATAATTTTATTTATAACATTATTTTATTAAGGAACTCCGCCCATTTCGTCTGTAGTTTAGCCGGAGCATATCCAACTACCATCTCGGCAGCTGATTTAATTATCGCATCATTTTGACCCTCACAATGTGTAAGAATTTTATATACACCCTGTATATATATATATATATATATATATATATATATATATATATATATATATATATATATATATATATATATATATATTATATATATATATATATATATATATATATATATATATATATATATATATATATATATATATATATATATATATATATATATATATATATATATATTATAATATATATATATATATATATATATATATATATATATATAATATATATATATATATATATATATATATACGTTTAGAAAAATATTATTAAACGCCCTTCAATATCTTTTAAGTGAAAAACTATTTGAGTTTGCGAATGAAATCTATTTAAATAATAACAGTAACATTTGCTAAGAGTGCGTCTTTCTCAGAAAGGATAATTGACAACTTTGTGTCTGATGATTTTCAGTAGTATGCAGTAGACACACATAAAATTTCACGATAAAACATATCTTCTTTAGTGCCCCCAAAGTAACTTAAAAAAAATTAAAAAAATCATCCGAAATCCAACCTCTATATATATATATATATATATATATATATATATATATATATATATATATATATATATATATATATATATATATATATATATATATATATATATATATATATATATATATATATATATACATATATATATATATATATATATATATATATATATATATATATATATATATATATATATATATATATATATATATATATATATATATATATATATATATATATATATATATATATATATATATATATATATATATATATACATATATATATATATATATACATATATATATATATATATATATATATATATATATATATATATATATATATATATATATATATATATATATATATATATATATATATATATATATATATATATATATATATATATATATATATATATATATATATATATATACATATATATATATATATATATATATATATATATATATATATATATATATATATATATATATATATATATATATATATATATATATATATATATATATATATATATATATATAAATATATATATATATATATAAATATATATATATATACCGGGTGTCCCAGCCTCGCGTCGGCCAAATGTCCTGGCTCTCTTATAAGAGATATCGAAAAATTTCAAAAACGGGGTGATAGAGGGCGCAAAGGTACATAGTCTAAAAATATTTTGAAATATACAGGGTGATCCATTGAGGCGTGACGACATAAACTTATGTTTTTTTTAAATGGAACACTAGGTATATTATTACATATTTGAATTCTACTTTTAAAGACGACTCAAGCGATATGCCACTTGATGGGTCTGCGATGGGTCGGTACCATAATATGGGTGAGTTTGTACCAAAAACATGCCAACTTTGTGAGCTCACTGTGACGTAATGGAAGGACATTTTGAGATCTAGATTATGTCAAAAATTGTCAAACACCCTGTAGTTTATGATACTTTTATCGGATCTAACGAAATCGGTCATTTTATACCGGATGAGTCAGGAAACGCCAAAACTACTTTTTCTCATTTTTTTCAAATGGAACGCCCTGTATATTATGACACCAAAGGAAAGCCCTTTGAAAGAGCTTTCCACTGATATAAAGGTTCAAGGGTCTATCTATCATGGGTGCCAAGAATTTGATGGCAAAGTGGCACAATTCGAGGTTTATTAAAAAATTACGCTCAATTTTCAATTGTTTTGTGAATTTTCGCTGAAATCGGCGCTTTTCAGTAAGAAAATTTCAAAAATAATTATCCTTATACTCGGAGAAAAATACCGTACTTCAGTGCAGAAAAATACTTAAGTATAAAATAGTCAACGCCTGATAAATTTAATTTTTTTTTTCTGAAATGCGTGGATAAATTCATGTCATGACAAGTCTTTTCTAGCCCGACGTAATTTTGTCGCGAAATGATTTATTATTTTAGAACGGTGCTTAATAAAACGTAGCTTTTCGTAGTATTTTTTTCTCAGCTTTAAAATGGTGTAATTCATTCTTCTAAAATAAGACCAAAAAATACTTTTATTTTCAATTCAATGAAAGATAGTAAAATTTTTGTTAAGTTTGGAAAGCTGTTGTTCCACGTACTATCATCGAAAGAATAAATAAAAAAAATTGTAGAGAATTTCAAATTGCTTCCAACTTTCAATTTATCGAAATAAATTCAAAAAAATCAAGTAGGTACCTGTCATAAAAGTACCAGTCTTGTCAATAATTTACTTTATTGTTGTAAAATTTCGAATGTTGATATTTTTCTTAGTATAAACGAACGAGTAACAATGAAATTCACCCAACAAGAGTTAACTGATATGATATATTGTTTGGGAGAAGCTGATAGGAATTGCTTATTGGCATCAAGGATTTATGGAATGAAATACCCCGAGAGACGAACTCCTGATCCCAACTCATTCAAAAACTTGAGAGAAAGATTTGAGGACACTGGTAATGTGTGTTATACCAAAAGAAAATTTAGGAACATGGTTGTAAATAATGAAGAACACGAATTGACAGTTTTGCTTCACGTGCAAGAGAATCCTCACATAAGTTGTCGTGAAATTGAACAACAAACCGATGTAAGTAAAACTTCTGTAAATCGTATTATCAATAAATACAAATATCACCCCTATCACATTCAACTACACCAAGACCTTTATGGGGAAGATTTTCAAAATCGTATTAATTTCTGCAATATAATGCTAAATAAAATTAACGAAGATGCCCAATTTTTATCAAAGGTTTTATTTACCGATGAAGCTACCTTTCGCAGTAATGGGACAGTAAATCGCTATAACATGCATTATTATGCGACTGAAAACCCGCACTGGGTCAGGCAAGTGGATCACCAAAATCGATGGTCAATTAATGTATGGGGTAGTATATTAGACAACTATGTCATTGGACCGTGGTTTTTTTGAGGATGGGGCATTAAATGGCCGAAGATATCACAATTTCTTGCGTTTGAATTTAGAGGGGCTGCTTCAAGATGTAGATGAAGACGTTAGAGAGAACATGTGGTTCCAGCACGACGGTGCACCCCCACATAACCATCGAATAGTAAAAGATTTTTTAACTAATTGGAGAGGGGAACAATGGATTGGTCGTGGAGGACCCATAAGATGGCCGGCACGGTCTCCAGACCTAACTCCTTGAAATTTTTCGATATCTCTTATAAGAGAGCCAGGACATTTGGCCGACGCGAGGCTGGGACACCCGGTATATATATATATATATATATATATATATATATATATATATATATATATATATATATATATATTATAATTAAAACGTGTTTTAATAGGAGCGCAAGATTTGAATTGCGCGCCAGCTTGGCTGTCATGACGTCACAAGATCGTGGCATGCCAGGTCGAATGGACACAGATGGGAGTTAGTAAACGTGGAGCATTACGCGATAGAACAACGCATATTCCTCATTCATCCACTGTGAAAATAATAATTAAAAAATTCGAAAGTACTGGTTTGGTTAGTGATGCGAGAGACACGATACGAGCTCGTAGAGGTTGTTCAGAACAAAACATCACGGCAGTTCGCGAGAGCGTGGCCGAGGAGGCCAGGGACGTCGACTCGTCATCGTGCACAGAAATTGGACGTTACAACAGCCACTCCTCAGCGTATTCTCACTAAAGATTTGCATCTTCATGCCTAAGAGGTCCAATTGACTCAACAACTTTTGCCAATAGACAGACCATGCACAGCAAAGAGAGTTTACCAATTGGATTCTTGAACAACAATAAGTGAATGCCAATTTTGCGGACAAAATCATTTTCAGTGATGAGGCCGATTTTTACCTCGATGGCTCCGTTAATAGGCAAATCTTCCGCATTTGAGGCTCAGAAAATCGACGAATGATTCATGAAAAAGCAATGCCTCCAAAACGTGTCACCGTTTGGTGTGCATTATGGTCTGGAGGAATTATTGAGCCGTCTTTCTTCGAAGGCGAGGCAAGTAATGCAGTAACGGTGAATGGCGAACGTTGTCGTACTATGCCAGTTTTTTATGCTTCAATTGGAAGATATTGCTCTCGACGACATGTGGTTTTAGCAGGATGGTGTCACTTGCCATATCGCTCGTGACATATTGACGGTCTTGCACGAGTTTTTCCTGGTCGTGTCATTTCTCGGTTTGGTGACCAGAATTGGCCGTCACGCTCTTGCGATTTATTACCATTGGACTTTTGGCTGTGTATCTAAAGTCACAGGTTTATTCCAACAAGCCCGCGACCACCGAAGCATTGAAGGCCGAAATTAAACATTATATCAACGAAACACCGCCACATGTATGCAACACTGTTATTCAAAATTTTGCCAAAGGAGTACGCACGTGACAGCAAAGTCGTGGCGGCTATTTACCAGATCTGTTGTTCCATACATAATTCCCAAATGTCTACATTATATTTCAATAAATATTTCAATACTTTACTACAGTAAACCATGTTTTATTGATCCTTGAAATATTGAGCTCTTATTAAAACACCCTTTATATGATAGAAAATTTTTGTGAAAAAATACATACCAGCCTTGTAAATAATAAACTAGACAGTTTTTTATAACTTGTTAATTTATTTATTACATGACAATTTCATGTAGGTCTGTCTATATAAACTGATTTAATGGTCAACAAATACAATTATGTTTATTCTGCAATACAAATATTTTAAAGAAATAAGTCTTAAAAGAGTACAAATACGCGTAACTACTTAACGATGGCCCATTAAGGGGCGTAATGTGGGTGATTTAACAGTCTTCTAGTAGACGCGAGCTTGGCAGTGAACTTGAGGCCGCCAATAAACTTGGAAAATTGATCACACTATACATTATTAAATACCTTGGTTAATAAGTTTTCAAAATATCTTGTTTAAGAATGTAATCTGAGAAACATTGCGCACATTTTATAAAAAAATATTTTTTTTGATAAATATATTAGTTTGGGAAATATGGTCGTGGGAAGCGAAAAGTATAGGAGAAATAATTAATCTTCATAGTCGAACGGAGAAAATGAGGTTTTTTGATTTTTTTTGCCATATAAGCAAGTGTAAAAATATGTTTCTTTAATTATTTTAAAACAAGAAGTTCTACAGAGAATTTTATGATTTTTAGGGAAAATATGCTTCATGGTCAGCTTTATCATGTGGTGTGGTTCATTAGAAAATTTTGATTTGTATCCTTATGTACACGATGATTTTTTTCGACAAGTGGATTTGTAAGCTATCAAATCATACATTTTGTTTTAAAAGTGCCAAAGGGATTAAAAACTAACCGACTATTTAAATCTATAAAGTGACTGTCAAATTAATAATGTCATTCGGAAAAGGAAAGAAACTTGATCTATTAGAACAATTAGAAATAAGTAAGGCTGTTAAAAATAAGAAAAATTTAACGAATGAACAACAAATTTTTACTGGACACCATATTTTAAATAAAATAATTTAGATTTAAAAAATAAAGTAATATGCAACTTATAAAAACATATTTTACAATAGTTTTATAGTAGGTACCAGATGTGGTTATATAAGCAATGAACACAAATTTTACTATTCAGTAATCCCTGTACTCTTGACAAAGGCGTAGAAAGCCGAAACATGTATAGAGTTTCTAATAAAATATTTCTGAAACATTAAAAAGCAAATTTCTTTCATATATTTAAAATATTTAATGATGTTTCACAAGTAGCCAACCGCAGAATCAGTTCAATGTATTAATCTACATCATTGAAACACCAAATTTATCTGAAATTAGTAACAAAATCTTTAACTGCGATAGGTAAACAAATTGTTAAATCTCATCTTTAAGATGTTTGTATATGTATAAGATTCATATTTGCAAGTAAATGATTTAATTAAATCGAGGTGTTTGCCTTCATGTAAACACAACAAAATTTATTCTGTCTCAGAAAATTGACTTATAAACTAAGAGACACAAAAGTGGATATGCAGATATATTCGGAACATATAATTTATAATGATATTTAGTTTTGCAGAAAAATAATTTTGTCAAATAGATATCTGAATTCATTAAATATTATTTGCAAAAATTATTTATATATTCTCTGTACAAGACAGCAAAATATATCAACCAAGTGACTCAGAACTAATCGAACTAAGCAACACTATTGAAACATTATGTAAATGCATGTCAGAGGTCACTAGATTTAACGAGCGCTAAACACAGAATGCATTCGTTGCCAGTGCATTGAATGCGCCCTCATTACTGCCCCATTCGGCATTCAGCAACTGTTTTGTGAAGCCTGTAGGGTCTGTGTGTATGTGCAGGTCGTAATAGCCATGGAAATTTAATAGCAGTACAATTCTGCAATCCACACTTGGTACAAAAAGAGCGAAACGAATGATCATTTTATGTATCCAGTGGCGTATATTATGGGTTATAGTGACAAAAAGTTAATATAATACAGGCCTCTATGCTTAAGTCGAACTCTCAGTTTTCTAATCATATCCTACTACATGCAGTGGGGTAAGAGTAAGCATGTAAGTACACCGTAGTATCAACTCGGTGCGGTCTGAAGGATAGTGACACGTGCCTCCACCTAGACCACCTGGATTCAAAACCGAGCCGGAGTCGGTTAGGTACAGTGAATTAAGGGTATGCTAGCGTCCTCATTTCTCAAAAAAGATGTAAATTGGATGCTGTGTTTCTACAAAACAAGCAATTTAAAGATTTCTCTCCCATGATAAAGTGGGCACTCGGAAAAAATTTCTAGGTTAGAGGTGTCATACCACTGTTTACATAATTACTACTAATGATCTATTATTTTCCTTAGTAGAGGAAATAATCTAATATTAATTAAATGATTAAAAAAGTACACCACAATTAATAGCGAATAAATTGTAGTTGAGAAGTCCTGAACTATCTATGTAGGTAAGGTAGTCTGCTCAAGAGATGATTATTTTTTATTTATATATGCCGAGAGATATATGCATGAAGTATAATTTAATTAACCCGAATACGATATCAATAAGAACTGGATTAACAATGTTCTGAAACGATATGTCACGATTATCCCTTATAAGAAATAACGTTAATGAGATTTTGAATTTGTTCTTTTGACTGCTTCTAATACTGTGCCATCTAGAAACAATTTGTTAGGATGTAGATGAAAGGCCCGATTACGTATTGCAAAATACATAACTCACTAAACATATTCATATTTATATTCATATTCATGTTCAAAAACTTCTAAAGATTCTTTAGTTGTGTAAGGAAATTAATAATAAACAACTATTATTGTGGAACCGCTGAGATAATAATTACATTTAAATAAAGGAACGCGTTGAAGCTTTCAAACTTTTCTCTTTTACAGACTTGGAAAAAATACAGAATTCTATTTTGTACTAAAATTTTTTCTTGCTAAGTAAATTTAAGAGAAGCGGGAAATAATATGCAATTAATGGTAGCAGTGGATAAAAACACTGACTAGAAAAAAATATCTTATCACATTACCAAAAATGTACTCCACGTCACTGTCAAATGTGGCTCATTCATAACTGTCACTTGTTTTATTTTAACAGGTTGTGTGTCTGCAATTGTATTGTGAGTTGGCAAGCCTACCATAAACCGATTTAATAATCGACTGATTTGTTGTTTGTCCCCTTCATCATTGCTCTGCTTGTTTTTGTATAAAGCGTTGTTGGCGTTTTTACAAATGACTGCAATAAAATAAGTCGTTTTGTATAATTCTACACAGTTATATACGAGTATGATTTCAAATCTCTATATTGAGGATTAAAATTGTTATTGGTCAAATGTGTAAATAAATTTCTCTTCTCTCAAGTAATATACAGGGTGGGACAATAGTACGTCGTACTTCGATATCTCGAATTTTATGACAGTTAGAAATTAAAAAAAAAATTAAGTAAACTTGATAAAAAAGTCTATAACCGGAAATTATTTTCGAATATGCAGGGTGAGCTAAGACGAAATTACAGGATCAAGTGCCTCTTTTTTAAATGGAATGCTATGTATATCAGTACATTTTTTCAATCCTTCTTCTAGACTTTATTCATTCCTATACTATTATTGATTATTTCCCAACCACTTGGATGTGTAAAGAATTTCTTTGTTGAAATAATGCCATCTGCAGATGCATATTGAAAAAATCACCAAAGTCACAATTATGGGTTTTAAGAAAAACTTATGTGAATACTTGTTACGAGACATCTAATTAATGTTTTTGAATAATTTTTTTCTACCTAAAAATTTATAGGGTGGCCAAAAATTATTATTTGGGTATGTACATTCAGATAATTTGCATTTTTCTCTTCATATATACGAGTCCTAGAAACTATATGTTGGGATAGACTGTTATTTTTGAGAAATGTGCTTGATTACTTAAATACGTACGATGATTCTTCTTTAAATTTTAAAGCTGCATATAGCAATATATTTGGTTTCATTTTAATTTAGATTTACTCAGTTTTAACTTCTTATTTTTTTGTCATTACCGTTAGTAGTTATTTAATCTTGAAATGTGCTGACAACTAAATATTGGGACAAGTAAAAACGGTATTTGGTATTTAAAGTACCAATGAGTAACTAATACATGTACAAGTAGGCGCTGACGACAATACAGTGGGTGCTTTGACTTAACAACACAAATATTAAATATCACTCGCAGTTTGTATTGTTTTTATATTTTTGTAGCCAGTAATTCGTAACTTTTTAAAAGAATTAGATGCGATGCGACAACACGTGAATTAACTAGAAATGACCACTGTTTATAATATAATTAAAAAATATGGTGAATGTGGAAATATTGACGTTCGGGGCGCAAAACTTCAGGAAGCTCCTAAAACTGTCTCCGAAAGAAATTTAAGGCAGTAAGTTAAAGTTTGTAAATCAGGAAGAAGAAATACGTTAAGAGAGATCACTGCACGTTGGAATCAGCTTTTGTACAGGTTCCATGAAACGGAAAACCTAATAGAAAAGTGTAGTTAAAGATAACTAAAGAGGATCCAAAGGAGTTTTCGGAAACAAGTTGATCATTTTGATATAATTAAAAAAATAATAACACTAAAAATAAGTATGCAAACGCAATAAAAATATATGTGTATATATATATATATATATATATATATATATATATATATATATATATATATATATATATATATATATATATATATATATATATATATATATATATATATATATATATATATATATATATATATATATATATATATATATATATTTATATA